>JADLZK010006676.1:0-65662 GCA_015847255.1 Hyparrhenia diplandra
TTTTCCCATGGAGAGCCACTTGTAGGTTCTTGCTTCTAATTAAGCACATAGAAGACTTAGCTAACGATTTGCGAGTACAAATGGCTTTGCGTCGCGCACGGCTGTCCAAGGTCAACGCAAGTGTAGCCGTATTTGTCTTTCTTGAGACACCTTTGATTATCGGAACCCATCTACACCGAAAAACGGCGTACTTCATGTCTCCCCGGATCACGAGTTCCCATATCTCTTTAATCACGCCAGTAGTATGGTTTCCGCACCTTCTCGTAATCGGTTGCAACAATACGAACACCGAAGTTTCCGTACACTTTTTTCTTGTCTTGATCGTGGTGTAAAAGGTGTAGCCATTTATGTCATAGCCCCTCGATAAGTTGTGATGTGAAGAAAGGCCCTTTGCCACCGTCGAGCTTTTCGTTGCCGCAAGAGTCGCCTGAGGCGGCAAGTCGGTCTCTCGATCCGGATGTTGAACCGTTTAATATGCGCCCTCGTAATCCGAGACTCGGTCCAATCCGGATTTTCTTCCCCGCAACAACCGATAATGCTCTGTGATGTAAGGATCTATCTCTATTTCGTGTAGCATCACAAGAGAGTAGGCTTTGTCAAAGTCGTCTTTCTTCGGAGTAATTTGCTTCTCCCCAAAAACCCCGTCCCCGCTAGCCTTCCGTCATGGCGAGACTTGAGATGCCGATTGATTATCGGGTCGATAACGGAGACACCAATCGACCACCTCCTCGGTAGAATAGCACGGTGCCATGCTTCCCTCGTGGTGAACCCGACTCTTTGAAAACCTCGTTCGTAGTACTCATAAATCTCTCATACGGATACATGTGGTGGAGGTACATCGGTCCAAGATACCGATCTCCTTAACCGGATGGACCATGAGATGGACGGATATGTCGAAGAAAGTCGGAAGTAAGCCTCAAGGAGACACATCGTGTCACACATGTTCTTTTCAAGATCGCTCGCCGTTCGTCGATCACCTTCTCGAGAGATTGCATTAAAGAAGGCGCAGAGGTCGATGATAGCCTTCGGACCTTTTCCGCAATATGTTTCGGATCCCAACCGCAAGCATCGCCGTGAGCATGACATCGCAATCGTGAGCCTTCATCGGAAGCATTTTTGTTCTCTTTAGCAGAGGCACAAGTTTTCGGACCTGGGCTGCGTATCCAGAGGGAAGTTTGACACTACGAAAAGAAGTCGCGACAACTCCTCGCTTCTCTCGACGACGGGTCGTTTACGGCGCACAAAGGTGGGCCGCACCGGTTTCGTCGTTAGGGAAGGAGCTCGGGCCTTATGTCCATCTCCTCTAGGTCGCCTCTTGCTTTATCATGGTCCTTCGATTTCCATTTGTCATTCATGAGTGTCCCAAGCAAACTTCCAAAGACGTTCTTTTTCACGTGCATGATATCTACGTTTGCGGGCGTAACCGCTATGTCTTTCCAAAGAAGGTAGCTCCCATAGGATTGACATTTTCTTCCACCTCTTCTTATCGGGAGCTTTTTTGCGGTTTCGGCTCTTCGAGCTTTCTCTCTTTCTCTTTCTCTTTCTCTTTGTTTCCTTTGGTTCTTCAGCGGGCGGTCGTATCCTTTACCACCGCTTTCGTAAACACATTCCCCATTGAAATGCCTTAAGTGCATTTTGCTTTCTCCTTCGTCCCATCAAAGCGACGTTTCATCTCACGGTATGGATGCTTTGTAGGAAGGAAACGCGTCGGTGCTTTACATAAACCCTCTTCTTTGAGTTATTGACCAAACGGTCTCGTGTCGTCTAAGCAATGAAAGCTCTTTCTCCTTTGCTCGCCTTAGACACGCTACGGTGTCCTGGAATATCGGTGATTGTGGTGGTGAGCGGGGCACGTAAATTGAAGCGCTCTTTCTTGTAAGCATCGTACACACCGACACCACCCTCTTTCCGAGCTCCTTGAGATCGTCAACAAGCGACCTCGGGTACACATCGATGTCAATACCGGGCGATGAGGACCGAGATCAAGACCGACATCATCATGTACCTCCTCGTGTTACCCGACCACGGTGGAAGATTGTAGATAGTTAATAGCACCGGCTAGACACTATGTGTGCTACTCATGTTACCAAAGGGGTTCATGCCATCCGTGCTCGGTGCAAACCGAATATTCCTTGGGTCATCGAGAAAAAGTTTTATGTTTGTGATCAATGTCCCACAACAACACCATCTGGCTGGGTGCCTTATATAATCATCACGCTTAGGCCATCCGAGTGCCATGTCATCACCGTGCATCCTCGGAGGTTTCAAAAAGATGTTTTAGGCGAGGAATTATTGGAAAGTACCATGCAACCTTCCGAGGAACTTTACGGCGCACCTCCCGCCTTCTTCACCATCATCGGTTGTTCGTTTGTAATGAGAGGTTTTACACTTGGGGCATGCAAAGAAGATTTGCATAGTCACCCTAACGGGATGCGGTCATACATGCAAGCATGAATTTTCTCGAACTTCAATCCCTGGACAAACGATCTTTTTGGCCTCATATATGTCGTCTTTGGCAACGCGATTACGTGGGGAAGCATATCCCCAATCACCCCTAGCAATTGTCTAAAGCTCTTGTCGGTCCAATGGTTCTCCCGCCTTGAGTTGGAGAAGCTTTAGTGTACCAGATAGCTTGGAAAAACTCTTTACGCTAGGCGAAGAGAGTGGTGTCCTCATATCTTTCAAGAGCTGTTCAGCTTCTTCAACTCTTCAGCGAAGTGTATTCATCGTAGCCCATGCCATCACGCAGCAACTTGTCCATGTCCTCAACCGCAGGGACGGGGCTCGCAGCAAGCTCGCTACTTCATCATTAGTAATTATTTCCTCATCCTCAAATGTCGCTTCTTCCTCACCCACAGGCACCACTTTCGAGGAACCGCGCTTGTTCTCCGTCGTTGACACCTTCTCCATGCTTGTTCCAACTTGTGTACCCAGCCATGAAACCTCGAAGGATTAGGTGGGCATGGATCGTGAAACGAACTCGAGTATTGCATCCGGGTTCCGCAGCCCACACATGGGCACCACAAACCCGGCATCCGGGTCCGCGCGATATCGGCCTCCGCCAGGCTAGGAAAGATTGCAACCCATCTATGTACTCACGACCGCCGCGTCTCACCCGGTACATCCAAAGGCTTCGATCCCCCATCGTCTACAAAATTAAGCATGGTGGAAATGGAAGAAATCCTCACCCAATTTAAGTCAAGATATTGTTGCCAACAACTAGATGCTTTAATTCTATCTCAACCATTATGCATTAATCGATGCGTAGCACTATTGTATTTTAATTAGAAGCGCCGTAGCTAGGTTTGCTCACCTACAAGCTCGAAGATCGGCCCGACCACCGCATCGGGTGACCCCCGCAGAGTCATGAGACACGGCCCGCCACCGGGCGAAACCCCGCAGGTCGGGCGGAGCACGCCGACACGAAGATGGCGGCCGAGCACGCGCGACGCCTTTCTTTGCGCCGCCACCAAACGCCACGAGCACCAATATAATGGGAGAGGAACGCGGTGACAAAGGAGGAGAGCTCTAAGCACGCCCGCGGTACATACTCGATATGGCGGAGCACACACCAACGCAGCCCGCCCCAGGCCTGCGTCGCGCTCCTCGCTGCCCTGCGATGTGCCGCCACCGCCGAGAGAGACGGTGCTCAAGGGTGTGGCAAAGAACGCGCTTATATATATCCGTTAAAGAACCGAAAGCAGCTAACTAACACGCGTGCAAGGTACAAAGATCGCATTTCAAAGAATCGCCGCTAACGGATAACCCTAACCGGTGCGGCTTACAAAACGCATATCTCCGCACACTAGGTAGAGTACTATAGTTATAGACACATGGTACCACATACGCGCTCAGAACCCAACGATGACGTGGCGCGCCTCAGGACAGGCCGCCACTTAGACACGCATGCCGACATCCATCAAAATCTCTAGTCGATCGCGGTGCCTGTAACTATGTAGCGGAAACGCTCCAAAGCTCGTTGTACCACAACAGAACGGGCCTAACATCCGTGTCCAAATTCCGGGCCCAAAGGAAGGCCGGTGACAAAGGAGGAGAGCTCTAAGCACGCCCGCGAGTACCTATTAGCTCGATATGGCGTGGCGGAGCACAAACCAACGCAGCCGCTGTCCCTGTGCGTCGCGCTCCTCGGCCGCCACCACCGTGAGAGAGAGAGAGAGACGGTGTTGAAGTGTGTGGCAACGTAGCCGAAAAACGCCCAGCTCGTTGTAACCACGAGAACGGGCCTAACATTCCAGCTCCAAAGGAAGGCCGCCGCCGAGGCCCGCTCAAAACCGGATACAAAGCGCCCAAATTTAGATGCGTTGCGACGGCGTGTCAACGCCCATCGCTCTCAGCGGCGGGGCATCGTGAAGACTCCAGCACAAATACGGCGATGCAGCCGCCGAGCGTCGCTCACCGACATGTGTCTAACGCTTGCGAGCACACTCACGGACACGCAAAGAACGCACGGCGTAACATGCGACGAAAGCAGGCACGCCGCGCGCCGAAGCGCCTATTTACCGATACGTGTCCGCAATACACCAGCAAACAAACCGCAGGTACCGGGCGACAACACGCGTCGTAAGTGACGTAGCGTCGGTAGCGGTTGCGACATGTACGTGATACCTGCTACTACATCTCGCTCGAAACTATATGCGGCGCCGCTAGTGGTTGCAACATGTACGACACCGCTAATACAACTCGTCCCGAAAAATAACGGGTCGGTAGTGGTTGCGACATGTACGCCGGACACCTCCTAACACAACTCGCCCGAGAAAATAAATGCGCTTTGTTTTAATTTACGTAATGGCACTTTTTGTACTCGTTCAAGCGTCGGTATCCGCGGCACACGTCATGCCCGTGTCCAGCTAACACGGACGGTATCGCACCACGCCGATGCGGAATCCACACGCCATCTGTAATACCGTGAATCTTGCGTACGGGCGCCGAAAAGGTGTCTCTGAAGCAAAAACGTCGGCGAATTAGGGGTTTCATCCAAAATCGTCGGGTCTCAAAATGCGCCCGTGATGAAACGCGTGTCTCGAGATACGTTGAATTCCCGCAGACACTCGGTTTCAAAAAGCGCCCGCCGTAGGCCGCTGGGCCTGTGCCCCGCCAAAGGAAAATGCGCGTGCGGATTAAGAAAAGCAGACGCGTTACATGAACACGCCGCCTCGTAATGACCTCCCTATTATCGACGCCAGATTGGTCCCTGTGGGACCATCCGACGCCCTATTATCGACGCCGCCCAACCCGTCGATAATGTCACAACACGTACGCTCGTTATTAGCGACGCCTCCGGGCTCACCGGTGGTTATTAGCCTTTTTACATAGTGGTGGATAGGTAGATGATGGTAGGATCAATTACATTGGCGCCCCCAACCGTTAATATTTGTTTTCGATGTGACATTAGGGGACTCGCCGGAGATGATTCCGCGAACTACAAACAAAGAGAAGTTTTCGGTCCGCGATAGCATCAGGCTAGACTTTTTCACGGTTGTGGAATCAAATGCCTCACCCTAGAGAACCTAAATTTGAACAAGTGGACCATTAGAGAGTTTTTCTAAGAATCACTTGCCATAGGCCTCAAAGTAGCACTTGTTGAGAGTGAAATCTTGGAATTCCATCGAAAATCTCTATGTCGACCTACGAACCAAAACAAGAAGGGGAACATTACCTAAAGGTAGATAGGAAGTTGGGGTTGATAGGTTAGATGACGGTAGGATCAATTACATTGCGTTCCCCAAATTAATATATATTTCTGGATGTGACATTAGGGACTCGGCCGGCATTGATTTCAACGCGAACTACAAACAAAGAGAAGTTTCCATCCGGGCGATAGAATAGAGCTTGACTTTTTTTCACGGTTGTGGAATTAAATGCCTCACCTAGAAAACCTATATTTGAACAAGTGGACCATTAAAGAGAGTTTTCCTAAGAATCACTTGCCATAGGCCTCAAAGTAGCACTTGTTGAGAGTGAAATCTTGGAATTCCATGGAAAATCTCTATGTCGACCTCTGAACCCAAAAACAAGAAGGGAAACGATTAACTAAAGGTAGATAGGAAGTTGGGGTTGATAGGTTAGACGATGGTAGGATCAATTACATTGTGTTCCCCAACCGTTAATATATGTTTTCGGATGTGACATTAGGGACTGGCGGCGTTGATTTCAACGCGAACTCCGAACAAAGAGAAGTTTCAAGTCCGGTGATAGAATCGAGCAAGACTTTTTTGGGTTGTGGAATCAAATGCCTCACCCTAGAGAACCTAAATTTGAACAAGTGGACCATTAGAGAGTTTTTCTAAGAATCACTTGCCATAGGCCTCAAAGTAGCACTTGTTGAGAGTGAAATCTTGGAATTCCATCGAAAAATCTCTATGTCGACCTACTGAACCGAAACAAGAAGGGGAACGACACGAAAGGTACATAGCAAGTTGGGGTGGATAGGTTAGATGATGGTAGGATCAATTACAATACGTTCGCAACCGTTAATATATGTTTTCGGATGTGACATTAGGAACGGCCGCGATGATTCCAAGTAGCGAACTACAAACAAAGAGAAGTTTCGGTCCGATAGCATCGAGGCTAGACTTTTCGCGGGTTGTGGAATCAAATGCCTCACCCTAGAGAACCTAAATTTGAACAAGTGGACCATTAGGGAGTTTTTTTCTATGAATCACTTGTCATAGGCTTCAAAGTAGCACTTGTTTAGAGTGAAATCATGGAATTCCATCAAAAATCTCTTTGTCTACCAACGAACCGAAACAAGAGGGGGGGAAAGGACAGAAAGGTACATAGGAAGTTAGGGGTGGATAGGTTAGATGATGGTAGGATCAATTACATTGCGTTGCCCAACCGTTAATATATGTTTACGGATGTGACATTAGGGACTGGCTGGTGTTGATTTTAGCGCGAACTACAAACAAAAAGATAAGTCTCCATCCGCGATAGCATCGAAGCTAGACTTTTCACACGGTTGTGGACTCAAATGCCTCACCCTAGAAAACCTAAATTTGAACAAGTGGACCATTAGAGCGTTTTTCTAAGAATCACTTGCCATAGGCCTCAAAGTAGCACTTGTTGAGAGTGAAATCTTGGAATTCCATCGAAAATCTCTATGTCGACTTACGAAATAAAACAAGAAGGGGAACGACCGAAAGGTACATAGAAAGTTGGGGTTGATAGATTAGACGATGGTAGGATCAATTACATTGTGTTCCCCAACCGTTAATATATGTTTTCGGATGTGACATTAGGAAGCTGGCGGCGTTGATTTCAACGCGAACTACAAACAAAGAGAAGTTTCCAGTCCGGCGATAGAATAGAGCTTGACTTTTTCACGGTTGTGGAATTAAATGCCTCACCTAGAAAACCTATATTTGAACAAGTGGACCATTAAAGAGAGTTTTCCTAAGAATCACTTGCCATAGGCCTCAAAGTAGCACTTGTTGAGAGTGAAATCTTGGAATTCCATGGAAAATCTCTATGTCGACCTACGAACCGAAACAAGAAGGGGAACGACACGAAAGGTAGATAGGAAGTTGGGGTTGATAGGTTAGACGATGGTAGGATCAATTACATTGTGTTCCCCAACCGTTAATATATGTTTCTGGATGTGACATTAGGGACTGCTGGCGTTGATTTCAACGCGAACTCTGAACAAAGAGAAGTTTCCAGTCCGGTGATAGAATCGAGCAAGACTTTTTTGCGGTTGTGGAATCAAATGCCTCACCCTAGAGAACCTAAATTTGAACAAGTGGACCATTAGAGAGTTTTTCTAAGAATCACTTGCCATAGGCCTCAAAGTAGCACTTGTTGAGAGTGAAATCTTGGAATTCCATCGAAAATCTCTATGTCGACCTACCTAAACCAAAACAAGAAGGGAAGCGACACGAAAGGTACATAGCAAGTTGGGGTGGATAGGTTAGATGATGGTAGGATCAATTACAATACGTTCGCAACCGTTAATATATGTTTCTCGGATGTGACATTAGGAAGCTGGCGGCGATGATTCCAGCGCGAACTACAAACAAAGAGAAGTTTCAGTCCCGGCGATAGCATCGAAGCTAGACTTTTTCGCGGTTGTGGAATCAAATGCCTCACCCTAGAGAACCTAAATTTGAACAAGTGGACCATTAGGGAGTTTTTCTATGAATCACTTGTCATAGGCTTCAAAGTAGCACTTGTTTAGAGTGAAATCTTGGAATTCCATCAAAAATCTCTTTGTCTACCAACGAACCGAAACAAGAAGGGGAACGCGGGGGGAAAGGTACATAGGAAGTTAGGGTGGATAGGTTAGATGATGGTAGGATCAATTACATTGCGTTGCCTAACCGTTAATATATGTTTCTGGATGTGACATTAGGGACTGCTGGTGTTGATTTTAGTGCGAACTACAAACAAAGATAAGTCTCCAGTCCGGCGATAGCATCGAGCTAGACTTTTTCACGGTTGTGGACTCAAATGCCTCACCCTAGAAAACCTAAATTTGAACAAGTGGACCATTAGAGCGTTTTTCTAAGAATCACTTGCCATAGGCCTCAAAGTAGCACTTGTTGAGAGTGAAATCTTGGAATTCCATCGAAAATCTCTATGTCGACTTACGAACCGAAACAAGAAGGGGAACGACACGAAAGGTACATAGAAAGTTGGGGTTGATAGATTAGACGATGGTAGGATCAATTACATTGTGTTCCCCAACCGTTAATATATGTTTTCGGATGTGACATTAGGAAGCTGGCGGCGTTGATTTCAACGCGAACTACAAACAAAGAGAAGTTTCCGGTCCGGCGATAGAATCAAGCTAGACTTTTTCACGGTTGTGGAATCAAATGCCTCCCCTAGAAAATCTAAATTTGAACAAGTGGACCATTAGAGAGTTTTTCTAAGAATCACTAGCCATAGGCCTCAAAGTAGCACTTGTTGCGAGTGAAATCTTGGAATTCCATCGAAAATCTCTATGTCGACCTCTGAACCAAAACAAGAAGGGGAGCGACACGAAAGGTACATAGGAAGTTGGGGTGGATAGGTAGATGATGGTAGGATCAATTTACATTGCGTTCCCCCAACCGTTAATATTTGTTTCGGGATGTGACATTAGGGGGCTGGCCGGCGTTGATTTCAGCCGAACTACAAACAAAGAGAAGTTTCGGTTCGGCGATAGCATCGAGCTAGACTTTTTCGCGGTTGTGGAATTAAATGCCTCACCCTAGAGAACCTAAATTTGAACAAGTGGACCATGAGAGAGTTTTTCTATGAATCACTTGCCATAGGCCTCAATGTAGCACTTGTTTAGACTGAAATCTTGGAATTCCATCGAAAATCTCTTTGTCAACCTACGAACCAAAACAAGAAGGGGAACAACACGAAAGGTACATAGGAAGTTGGGGTGGATAGGTCGGATGATGGTAGGATCAATTACATTGCGTTCCTCAACCGTTAATATATGTTTTGGATGTGACATTAGGGACTGCTGGCGTTGATTTCAACACGAAGTACAAACAAAGAGAAGTTTCCAGTCCGGCGATACCATCGAGCTAGACTTTTTCACGGTTGTGGAATGAAATGCCTCACCCTAGAAAACCTAAATTTGAACAAGTGGACCATTAGAGAGTTTTTCTAAGAATCACTAGCCATAGGCCTCAAAGTAGCACTTGTTGCGAGTGAAATCTTGGAATTCCATCGAAAATCTCTATGTCGACCTACGAACCAAACAAGAAGGGGAACAACACGAAAGGTACATAGGAAGTTGGGGTGGATAGGTAGATGATGGTAGGATCAATTACATTGCGTTCCCCGGCCGTTAATATTTGTTTCTCGGATGTGACATTAGGAGCTGGCCGGCGTTGATTTCAGCGCTTGAACTACAAACAACGAGAAGTTTCGGTCCGGCGATAGCATCGAAGCTAGACATTTTCGCGGTTGTGGAATGAAATGCCTCACCCTAGAGAACATAAATTTGAACAAGTGGACCATTAGAGAGTTTTTCTATGAATCACTTGCCATAGGCCTCAAAGTAGCACTTGTTTAGAGTGAAATCTTGGAATTCCATCGAAAATCTCTTTGTCGACCAACGAACCAGAAACAAGAAGGGGAACGACAGAAAGGTACATAGGAAGTTAGTGTGGATAGGTCGGATGATGGTAGGATCAATTACATTGCGTTCCACAACCGTTAATATATGTTTCGGATGTGACTTTAGGGATTCTTTGGCGGCGTTGATTTTAGCGCGAACAACAAACAAAGAGAAGTTTCTAGTCCGGCGATAGCATCGAAGCTAGACTTTTTCATGGTTGTGGAATCAAATGCCTCACCCTAGAAAACCTAAATTTGAACAAGTGGACCATTAGAGCGTTTTCTAAGAATCACTTGCCATAGGCCTCAAAGTAGCACTTGTTGAGAGTGAAATCTTGGAATTCCATTGAAGATCTCTATGTCGACTTACGAACCAAAACTAGAAGGGGAACGACACGAAAGGTACATAGGAAGTTGGGGTTGATAGGTTAGATGATGGTAGGATCAATTACATTGCATTCCCCAACCGTTAATATATGTTTTCGGATGTGACATTAGGGATCTTGCGGCGTTGATTTCAACGCCGAACTACAAACAAAGAGAAGTTTCCAATCCGACGATAGAATCGAAGCTAGGCTTTTTGCGGTTGTGCAATCAAATGCCTCACCTAGAGAACCAAAATTTGAACAAGTGGACCATTAGAGAGTTTTTCTAAGAATCACTTGCCATAGGCTTCAAAGTAGCACTTGTTGAGAGTGAAATCTTGGAATTCCATCGAAAATCTCTATGTCGATCAATGAACCGAAACAAGAAAGGGAACGACACGGAAGGTACTTAGGAAGTTGGGGTTGATAGGTTAGATGATGGTAGGATCAATTACATTGCGTTCCCCAACCGTTAATATATGTTTTCGGATGTGACATTAGGGATGGCCGGGCGTTGATTTCAGCGCGAAGTACAAACAAAGAGAAGTGTCCAAATCCGGCGATAGCATCGAGCTAGACTTTTTTGCGGTTGTGGAATCAAATGCCTCACCCTAGAGAACCTAAATTTGAACAAGTGGACCATTATAGTGTTTTTCTAAGAATCACTTGCCATAGGCCTCGAAGTAGCACTTGTTGAGACTGAAATCTTGGAATTCCATCGAAAATCTCTATGTCGACCTACGAACCGAAACAAGAAGGGGAGCGACACGTAAAGGTAGATAGGAAGTTGGGGTTGATAGGTTAGATGACGGTAGGATCAATTACATTGCGTTCCCCCAACCGTTAATATATATTTCGGATGTGACATTAGGGACCGGCTGGCATTGATTTCAACGCGAACTACAAACAAAGAGAAGTTTCAAATCCAGGCGATAGACTCGAGCTTGACTTTTTCACGGTTGTGGAATTAAATGCCTCACCTAGAAAACCTAAATTTGAACAAGTGGACCATTAGAGAGTTTTTCTAAGAATCACTTGCCATAGGCCTCAAAGTAGCACTTGTTGAGAGTGAAATCTTGGAATTCCATCGAAAATCTGTATGTCGACCTACCTAACCGAAACAAGAAGGGGAACGACACGAAAGGTACATAGCAAGTTGGGGTGGATAGGTTAGATGATGGTAGGATCAATTACAATGCGTTCCCCAACCGTTAATATATGTTTCGGGTTGTGACATTAGGGGACTGGCCGGCGATGATTCTAGCGCGAACTACAAACAAAGAGGAGTTTCCAATCGGCGATAGCATCGAGCTAGACTTTTTCGCGGTTGTGGAATCAAATGCCTCACCCTAGAGAACCTAAATTTGAACAAGTGGACCATTAGAGAGTTTTTCTAAGAATCACTAGCCATAGGCCTCAAAGTAGCGGTTGTTGCGAGTGAAATCTTGGAATTCCATCGAAAATCTCTATGTCGACCTCCTAACAGAAACAAGAAGGGGAACGACACAAAAGGTACATAGGAAGTTAAGGTGGATAGGTTAGATGATGGTAGGATCAATTTCATTGCGTTCATAAACCGTTAATATATGTTTCTCTATGTGACATTACGGCTGGCCGGCGTTGATTTCAAGCGAACTACAAACAAAGAGAAGTTTCCAATCCGGCGATAGTATCAAGCTAGACTTTTTTGCGGTTGTGGAATCAAATGCCTCACCCTAGAAAACCTAAATTTGAACAAGTGGGCCATTAGAGCGTTTTTGTAAGAATCACTTGCCATAGGATTCAAAGTAGCACTTGTTGAGAGTGAAATCTTGGAATTCCATCGAAAATCTCTATGTCGACCTACAAATCGAAACAAGAAGGGAGCGACACGAAAGGTACATAGGAAGTTGGGGTGGATAGGTTAGATGATGGTAGGATCAATTACATTGCGGTCCCCAACCGTTAATGTATGTTTCTCGGATGTGACATTAGGGACTCCGGGCGTTGATTTCAGCGCGAAGTACAAACAAAGAGAAGTTTCGATCCGGCGATAGCATCGAGCTAGACTTTTTGTGGTTGTGGAATCAAATGCCTCACCCTAGAGAACCTAAATTTGAACAAGTGGACCATTATAGAGTTTTTCTAAGAATCACTTGCCATAGGCCTCGAAGTAGCACTTGTTGAGACTGAAATCTTGGAATTCCATCAAAAATCTCTATGTCGACCTACGAACCGAAACAAGAAGGGGGAGCGACACGAAAGGTAGATAGGAAGTTGGGGTTGATAGGTTAGATGACGGTAGGATCAATTACATTGCGTTCCCCAACCGTTAATATATATTTACGGATGTGACATTAGGGGCTGGCGGCATTGATTTCAACGCCGAACTACAAACAAAGAGAAGTTTCGGTCGATAGACTCGAGCTTGACTTTTTCGCGGTTGTGGAATTAAATGCCTCACCTAGAAAACCTATATTTGAACAAGTGGACCATTAGAGAGTTTTTCTAAGAATCACTTGACATAGGCCTCAAAGTAGCACTTGCCGAGAGTGAAATCTTGGAATTCCATCGAAAATCAGTATGTCGACCTACGAACCGAAACAAGAAGGGGAACGACACTAAAGGTACATAGCAAGTTGGGGTGGATAGGTTAGATGATGGTAGGATTGATTACAATGCGTTACGCAACCGTTAATATATGTTTTCGGATGTGACATTAGGGGAGGGCCTTTGGCGATGATTCAGCGAACTACTACAACAAAGAGAAGTTTCCAATCCGCGATAGCATTGAGCTAGACTTTTTCGCGGTTGTGGAATCAAATGCCTCACCCTAGAGAACCAAAATTTGAACAAGTGGACCATTAGGGAGTTTTCTAAGAATCACTTGCCATAGGCCTCAAAGTAGCACTTGTTGAGAGTGAAATCTTGGAATTCCATCGAAAATCTCTATGTCGACCCTACTAACCGAAACAAGAAGGGGAGCGACACGAAAGCTACATAGGAAGTTGGGGTTGATAGGTTAGATGATGGGAGGATCAATTACATTGCGTTCCCCAACCGTTAATATATGTTTCTAGATGTGACATTAGGGACTGCTGGCGTTGATTTCAGCGTGAACTACAAACAAAGAGAAGTTTCCAGTCCGGCGATAGCATTGAGCTTGACTTTTTCACGGTTGTGGAATCAAATGCCTCACCCTAGAAAACCTAAATTTGAACAAGTGGACCATTAGAGCGTTTTTCTAAGAATCACTTGCCATAGGCCTCAAAGTAGCACTTATTGAGAGTGAAATCTTGGAATTCCATCGAAAATCTCTATGTCGACCTACCGAACCAAAACAATAAGGGGAACGACACGAAAGGTACATAGGAAGTTGGGGTTGATAGGTTAGATGATGGTAGGATCAATTACATTGCGTTCCCCAACCGTTAATATATGTTTTGGATGTGACATTAGGGATCTGCCGGCGTTGATTTCGGCGCGAACTACAAACAAAGAGAAGTTTCGGTCCGGCGATAGCATCGAGCTAGACTTTTCGCGGTTGTGGAATCAAATGCCTCACCCTAGAGAACCAAAAATTTGAACAAGTGGACCATTAGGGAGTTTTTCTAAGAATCACTTGCCATTGGCCTCAAAGTAGCACTTGTTGAGAGTGAAATCTTGGAATTCCATCGAAAATCTCTATGTCGACCTACGAACCCAAAACAAGAAGGGGAACGACAGAAAGGTACATAGGAAGTTAGGGTGGATAGGTTAGATGATAGTAGGATCAATTACATTGTGTTGCCCAACCGTTAATATATGTTTCGGATGTGACATTAGGGACTGCTGGTGTTGATTTTAGCGCGAACTACAAACAAAGATAAGTTTCCAGTCCAGCGATAGCATCGAAGCTAGACTTTTTCACGGTTGTGGAATAAAATGCCTCACCCTAGAAAACCTAAATTTGAACAAGTAGACCATTAGAGCGTTTTTCTAAGAATCACTTGCCATAGGCCTCAAAGTAGCACTTGTTGAGAGTGAAATCTCGAATTCCATCGAAAATCTCTATGTCGACTTACAAACCAAAACAAGAAGGGGGAACGACACGAAAGGTACATAGGAAGTTGGGGTTGATAGATTAGACGATGGTAGGATCAATTACATTGCGTTCCCCAACCGTTAATATATGTTTCTGGATGTGACATTAGGGACTGCTGGCGTTGATTTCAACGCGAACTACAAACAAAGAGAAGTTTCAATCCGGCGATAGAATCGAGCTAGACTTTTTCACGGTTGTGGAATCAAATGCCTCACCCTAGAAAACCTAAATTTGAACAAGTGGACCATTAGAGAGTTTTTCTAAGAATCACTAGCCATAGGCCTCAAAGTAGCACTTGTTGCGGGTGAAATCTTGGAATTCCATCGAAAATCTCTATGTCGACCTATGAACCGAAACAAGGGGAACGCATTACTAAAGGTACATAGGAAGTTGGGGTGGATAGGTAGAAGATGGTAGGATCAATTACATTGCGTTCCCCAACCGTTAATATTTGTTTCGGATTTGACATTAGGGACTGGCGGCGTTGATTTCAAATAACTACAAACAAAGAGAAGTTTCAATCCGGCGATAGCATCGAGCTAGACTTTTTCGCGGTTGTGGAATTAAATGCCTCACCCTAGAGAACCTAACTTTGAACAAGTGGACCATTAGAGAGTTTTTCTATGAATCACTTGCCATAGGCCTCAAAGTAGCACTTGTTTAGAGTGAAATCTTGGAATTCCATCGAAAATCTCTTTGTCGACCAACGAACCGAAACAAGAAGGGGAACGACAAAGCAAAGGTACATAGGAAGTTAGGGTGGATAGGTAGATGATGGTAGGATCTATTACATTGCGTTCCCCCAACCGTTAATATATGTTTCGGATGTGACATTAGGGATCGGCCGGGCGTTGATTTCAACGCGAACTACAAACAAAGAGAAGTTTTCAGTCCCGCGATCGAATCGAAGCTAGACTTTTCACGGTTGTGGAATCAAATGCCTCACCCTAGAAAACCTAAATTTGAACAAGTGCACCATTAGAGAGTTTTTCTAAGAATCACTTGCCATAGGCCTCAAAGTAGCACTTGTTGAGAGTGAAATCTTGGAATTCCATCGAAAATCTCTATGTCGAAACTACGAACCGAAACAAGAAGGGGAACGACACAAAAGGTACATAGGAAGTTGGGGTTGATAGGTTAGATGATGGTAGGATCAATTACATTGCATTCCCCAACCGTTAATATATGTTTTCGGATGTGACATTAGGGACCGGGCGTTGATTTCAACGCGAACTACAAACAAAGAGAAGTTTTCAATCCGACGATAGAATCGAAGCTAGGTTTTTGCGGTTGTGCAATCAAATGCCTCACCCTAGAGAACCAAAATTTGAACAAGTGGACCATTAGAGAGTTTTTCTAAGAATCACTTGCCATAGGCCTCAAAGTAGCACTTGTTGAGAGTGAAATCTTGGAATTCCATCGAAAATCTCTATGTCGACCTACGAACCAAAACAAGAAGGGAACGACATGGAAGGTACATAGGAAGTTGGGGTTGATAGGTTAGATGATGGTTGGATCAATTACATTGCGTTCCCCAACCGTTAATATATGTTTTCGGATGTGACATTAGGGACCGCCGGCGTTGATTTCAAAGGCGAACTACAAACAAAGAGAAGTTTCCATTCCGCGATAGAATCGAAGCTAGACTTTTTTGCGGTTGTGGAATCAAATGCCTCACCCTAGAGAACCTAAATTTGAACAAGTGGACCATTATAGAGTTTTTCTAAGAATCACTTGCCATAGGCCTCCAAGTAGCACTTGTTGAGAGTGAAATCTTGGAATTCCATCGAAAAAATCTCTATGTCGACCTACGAACCAAAAAAACAAGAAGGGGAACGACACTAAAGGTAGATAGGAAGTTGGGGTTGATAGGTTAGATGACGGTAGGATCAATTACATTGCGTTCCCCAACCGTTAATATATATTTCGGATGTGACATTGGGACCGCCGATATTGATTTCAACGCGAAGTACAAACAAAGAGAAGTTTCCAGTCCGCGATAGACTCGAGCTTGACTTTTCACGGTTGTAGAATTAAATGCCTCACCTAGAAAACCTATATTTGAACAAGTGGACCATTAGAGAGTTTTTCTAAGAATCACTTGCCATAGGCCTCAAAGTAGCACTTGTTGAGAGTGAAATCTTGGAATTCCATCGAAAATCTGTATGTCGACCTACTAACCTAAAACAAGAAGGGGAGCGAATACTAAAGGTACATAGCAAGTTGGGGTGGATAGGTTAGATGATGGTAGGATCAATTACAATGCGTTCATAAACCGTTAATATATGTTTCGGATGTGACATTAGGGATCGGCCTGGCGATGATTCCGGCGCGAACTACAAACAAAGAGAAGTTTCCAAATCGGCGATAGCATCGAAGCTAGACTTTTCGCGGTTGTGGAATCAAATGCCTCACCCTAGAGAACCTAAATTTGAACAAGTGGACCATTAGAGAGTTTTTCTAAGAATCACTAGCCATAGGCCTCAAAGTAGCACTTGTTGCGAGTGAAATCTTGGAATTCCATCGAAAATCTCTATGTTGACCTACCTAACCAAAACAAGAAGGGGAACGACCACCTAAAGGTACATAGGAAGTTGGGGTGGATAGGTAGATGATGGTAGGATCAATTACATTGCGTTCCCCCAACCGTTAATATTTGTTTCCGGATGTGACATTAGGGACGGCCTGGCGTTGATTTCAGCGTGAACTACAAACAAAGAGAAGTTTCAACCGGCGATAGCATCGAAGCTAGACTTTTCGCGGTTGTGGAATCAAATGCCTCACCCTAGAGAACCTAAATTTGAATAAGTGGACCATTAGAGAGTTTTTCTATGAATCACTTGCCATAGGCCTCAAAGTAGCACTTGTTTAGAGTGAAATCTTGGAATTCCATCGAAAATCTCTTTGTCGACCAACGAACCGAAACAAGAAGGGGAACGACAAAGAAAGGTACATAGGAAGTTCGGGTGGATAGGTCGATGATGGTAGGATCAATTACATTGCGTTCCACAACCGTTAATATATGTTTCGATGTGACATTAGGGGCTGGGCGTTGATTTTAGCGCAAACTACAAACAAAGAGAAGTTTCCACTCCGGCGATAGCATCGAAGCTAGACTTTTCACGGTTGTGGAATCAAATGCCTCACCCTAGAAAACCTAAATTCGAACAAGTGGACCATTAGAGCGTTTTTCTAAGAATCACTTGCCATAGGCCTCAAAGTAGCACTTGTTGAGAGTGAAATCTTGAATTCCATCGAAAAATCTCTATGTCGACTTACTTAACCGAAACAAGAAGGGGAACGACACTAAAGGTACATAGGAAGTTGGGGTTGATAGGTTAGATGATGGTAGGATCAATTACATTGCATTCCCCAACCATTAATATTTGTTTCCCGATGTGACATTAGGGATCCGCTGGCGTTGATCTCATCGCGAACTACAAACAAAGAAAAGTTTCCAATCCGACGATAGAATCGAGCTAGGCTTTTTTGCGGTTGTGGAATCAAATACCTCACCCTAGAGAACCAAAATTTGAACAAGTGGACCATTAGGGAGTTTTTCTAAGAATCACTTGCCATAGGCCTCAAAGTAGCACTTGTTGAGAGTGAAATCTTGGAATTCCATCGAAAATCTCTATGTCGACCTACGAACCGAAACAAGAAGGGGAACAAACACTAAAGGTACATAGGAAGTTGGGGTTGATAGGTTAGATGATGGGAGGATCAATTTCATTGCGTTCCCCAACCGTTAATATATGTTTGGATGTGACATTAGGGACTACGGGGGGTTGATTTCGGTCAACGAACTACAAACAAAGAGAAGTTTCAAATCCGGCGATAGCATCGAAGCTAGACTTTTTCGCGGTTGTGGAATCAAATGCATCACCCTAGAGAACCTAAATCTCAACAAGTGGACCATTAGAGAGTTTTTCTATGAATCACTTGCCATAGGCCTCAAAGTACCACTTGTTGAGAGTGAAATCTTTGAATTCCATCGAAAAATCTCTATGTGGACCTACGAATCAAAACAAGAAGGGGAACGATTAATAAAGGTACATAGGAAGTTGGGGTGGATAGGTTAGATGATGGTAGGATCAATTACATTGCGTTCCGCAACCGTTAATATGTGTTTCGGATGTGACATTAGGGACTATCGGGCGTTGATTTCAGCCAACTACAAACAAAGAGAAGTTTCCGGTCCGATATAGCATCGAGCTAGACTTTTTTGCGGTTGTGGAATCAAATGCCTCACCCTAGAGAACCTAAATTTGAACAAGTGGATCATTAGAGAGTTTTTCTAAGAATCACTTGCCATAGGCCTCAAAGTAGCACTTGTTGAGAGTGAAATCTTGGAATTCCATCGAAAATCTCTATATGTCGACCTACGCAACCAAAACAAGAAGGGGAACGACAGGAAAGGTACATTTGAAGTTTGGGTTGATAGGTTAGATGATGGTAGGATCAATTACATTGCGTTCCCCAACCGTTAATATATGTTTCGGATGTGACATTAGGGCTGGCTGGCGTTGATTTCAGCAAATAAACTACAAACAAAGAGAAGTTTCAAATCGGGCGATAGCATCGAAGCTAGACTTTTTCTCGGTTGTGGAATCAAATGCCTCACCCTAGAGAACCTAAATTTGAAGAAGTGGACCATTAGAGCGTTTTTCTAAGAATCACTTGCCATAGGCCTCAAAGTAGCACTTGTTTAGAGTGAAATCTTGGAATTCCATCGAAAAAATCTCTATTTCGACCTATGAACCAAAAACAAGAAGGGGAACGACAGCAAAAGGTACATAGCAAGTTAGGGTGGATAGGTTAGATGATGGTAGGATCAATTACAATGCGTTCGCAAACCGTTAATATATGTTTTTGGATGTGACATTAGGGACTATTGGCGATGATTCAAATAACTACAAACAAAGAGAAGTTTCCGGTCCGATGATAGCATCGAAGCTAGACTTTTTCGCGGTTGTAGAATCAAATGCCTCACCCTATCTTGGTATTTATTAAGTGCTAAAAGAATATGAAGGATTTTTCGCAGTTTACGTAACACCTACCATTGTAGCTTTTCCCTAGGATGAGTATTCTAGAGTATCGTGATCCACAGGGAAGCGTTGGCTAAAAAGAATCTAATAAGTCACAATCATGCATCTACTAACTAAGCAAACCACTAACTAAAGTGAGGGGGTAAATGGTAAATGATAGGAGTTATGAATAATATCAATCACATAGGAGAATTCCTAATGATAAATGTGTAGTAGCATGTTGAGAGGGACAAAATGAGAGATCTAGGTTCCTATGTACTTCTCTATTACTTAGGTTTTATGATAGCAATCACACCATAGCACTTTGGGACATCAAAACACTAGCCACAGATAGGGATGAGAAGGGGGCTAGGAAGCTTCGACTACGGTCCTACAAACACCAACCCGAACGTGGTGGAATACATCGACCATCGTGGTTGTCACCACCGGGCTACCACAAACAATCCGTGGGGTTGGGTGCAATCTTAGGTAACCTCTAGACTAGACACCATGTCTACACTATCAATTACTACTCTAATTATGTCTATAACTAGAGCACTCGATGCGAGCGAAGATCCCATGCAATGATATAACAACTATACTAACCAATTATATGAATGAAAGTAAATAGAGAAGATAAATATATAATAAATCATAATGTCTTCCAAAGAAAGGATACAAGACATACCAAACTCAGTAGATTCCTCCGTAACCGGAACATAGCTCTGCTCTCCCTAACTCTCTAGTTGCTAATCTACTACATTGGAGAGTCTAGCCCTAATTCTCTAGTGGAGAGGTTGTCCTCATATTGGGACACCTCCAAGACCAACAAGTCAAGAGATAATGAATGGAATGAATTAGGGTTTCACCCTAGGGGCGGGGTCTTGTTATATAGGGGTCTCCGTGCCTCCCTCCTAGTTCCGTAGGCAATGTGGTACTAAACCTTCCACCATGTATTATGCTAATGCACATAGGCTTAGATGGGCCTAATTCGTGTCCGGGCCTTCTAGAGTCTTCCATTGGATGCACCATAGCCCTTGGATTCAACCAACCTTGATAGATGGACAGGATTGCTCCTCAATGGCGGTTAGGAACCGACGTCGAAGGGGAGGGCGACGGTGGGCCCCATGGCGCGGCCGCCGCTACTAGGGGCGGCCGCCCGGCTGCTTGGGAGGTGGGCCCCAGCTTGTGGGTCGTGCCTTCGGGGTGTCTTCGGAATGTTCTTACATGGGTTTCAAGTTGGATTGCTTCACGGATCACGCCTTTATGTCGTAGGGCTTGCAAACTCTTGGGCGTTTTCCTGTTTAATCCCCTCGAAAATATATAAATCACCAAAACTCGTGGAATTATGTCAAGTAAAGCCCCTATACTATGTTGATATTCATTTTAAGCCCTTATTTCAGTTTTAAAAGCCTATATATTTTATGCTATAACAGGTGCCAACAAGCTCCCTTAAGCTTACCCTTTGCTAGTCCCTAGCAAAGCCAAACTCAAAGAACGGATCAGGAGTTGCTACAACGCTTTCACGCCTCAAAAGTACACATGCTTTCAAACAAAATTTCTCCTCTAGATTAGAATAACCCTTTTTAACCTTCAACTTACCCATATTACCTTTAACCATGAAGTTTATAGCCTTTTCTTAGGATCTTGGGCATTTGAAAGATAGAACAATCAAGTCAAGCACCATGTCTCAAACTCTTTGTTCAACTATCATCTCTGGAGTTTTTGCAGGTTTTCAAAATAAAACTCAAAGTTCCATAGTATGATCCTTTCAAGTCTCTCATTTGTGGTATTTGTGGATCCTCACTAGGCAATAATGTTGTGTTGCCTTTCCCTCATAATATGTGGTATTTTTTGGAATAAGACAAGTAGGACATTATGCCTTCCTCTCTCTCACCCTATATCTAAGGCTTATATGTGGAGTTCATAGGTGGGAAAAAAACTAAATCTACTTACTAAGCATATATTATAAAGTCAAGCAATGGATCCAAAGTCACGAGTCATACTACATGTGCATGTGTATGGTGTAGTGGAATGAATATGATGGTAGGAGTATGAGGCGAATGAAGTGAAAGCCTAATTCTACTTTTGCTCCTCTGTAAGAAACATATCTCTCTTTTTAGGACTTTGAAAGTATTTGGGAGAACCTGGGTTGTATACTCTTTCTATATTTTTTCATGGAGCGGGCATCTAAGTACCCATTGTTTTATTGCGGACACTTGTCCATTTTTAACTCTCCTTTCTTTTTTTTTTTTTTTTTTTTTTTTTTTTAGGGAGGTAGGCTCTACTCGCCCGTAGGACACTTGTCCATTTTTCATCTCCCCTTTCTTCTTTCTTTCTTTCTTTTTTTTTTTTTTTTTTGACTATACAACCCAAGCCTCTTTTTGTAATAAACTTGTAGAGAGATAGAAACAGGGATAGAGGAGCTTTATGAGATGTTGGCTAAGTGGATATGTGTGGGGAATATTTTTGGTTGTTCTCTCCTAGGGTAGGAGTAGAACATTTTTTTGGTGGATCTATATGGCGGATATTTGGTGGATGCGTACTTCTAGGGTAGAAATAGCATAAGTGCAAGTGAATAGAGTGGAGTGGAGTGTGTGCATGAGTAGCAGTATGGCAAGTTTCTAAGGGTCAACAAAGATTGACCAAATTCAATGCAAAGTAAGCAGCCTATATAACAAAAAGGGGTTTTCCTTTCTAAAGAACATGTATATATGGCTGTGGTAGGATTTTCAACACTCTTGTCATATAGGAACTCATCATGTGTACTTTTAATTTTCAAAAGATAAATCTCCATAACTCTAGTATCACTAGGAGTAAGATAAACAGCAGCTCAAACTTTCATATATCATATCCGTCAATCACCTAGACTTTAGAGCAAGCATTTGCTACCCACAGGTTTTAGGTTCAGAGCAAATCTCAAATCGAAGCCGATTTGCATTAAAAGCTCGAGAGAAATTAAGCTTGAAAGGTAGGTACTTGAAAGGAATTACGACGGACAACTATTCATCATCTCCATGACTAGAGATTATCTTCAGAGTTTATTTTATTCTCACACTCTAATAAAGACTATATAGACTCTTTTTATTTGATTTCCTTAGTTATGCATCTTTTTTCTATCTTTCTAATAAAACAAACAAATCTAGCTAATATTAAATAAGATAGAAGAATACTTATTCGATACATGGGGGTTGCACTCCCCCAAGCTAGATGTTGACATAGTCTTCGTTGTTCTTGATGGTTGGAAGTAGAGGTAGATAGTGATGGTGGGCTGATCGATCTTCTTTAACACTTTGGACACCATGTGTGTCATGCCTCTCCTCCTTGGGATCCCTGAACTCAAATAGACAACAAAGCTAGTGGAACTTGATTAAGCGTTAGGGCAGCCCACGTTGTTTTTGTCTACCCGGGAATCTTTCAAAGAAAGATTAAATATTTTTGGGGTTTTATTATTTCTATGCAAGATAAAGAATGATGATGCATGCATATTTATTTTATTTTTATGCCACCACAATAAATATCCTTGTGGGTTGTTACACGCCACAAAATTACTCATATGGGGCTTAGAATTTTTTTATATATGCAACAAACAAATATTTTTTTATTTTCTTTTCTAATGCAAATTGCTAGTGTTGTAATGTAAATGTACTAAAGGAAAATGATTATGCAATGCAAGAAAGTAAATATGCTATGCACTAAATTTGGATAACTACCGATCTTACCTTTCGACGAGGGTTTAATGTTTTAAGTCCTCCTCGAACAAGACTTCTTACCTCATTGTTTCCTTGAGTTTGTTATTTCATCTTTGATAGTCGTATTCGGATAGTGAAGGATGGTGTCACCCATGTTCTTTCTTTGGTCTCATGAGTTGGAGATGAGCATGGACGTAGGCAGCATCTTGTTTAGTGTGCATGCTTGTAAGACATTCACTTGTTGAATTTTGAGAGATCGATAGACTTCTCCACCTTTTTGCTCAAAGTGTGTCCTACTTGCAAAGTGACGGTAGAGATCAAGTGCATGGGCTTTGTTGGTGGGAAAACACCAACAGAACCAAAACCATAGGCACATTAAACAAGATAGAGTTGATTTCTTATATGCTTTGGTTAGTCCTAACTTGGGTGACAAAATCATAAGATTGAGCATGAATGTTGCAGTTAAAACTTTCGACGGATAGAAACAAACTCCTTGACTCTTTGGAAGGGTTTTCTTGTCTATACATGATGTATCAAAGGCATGATTAACTTCTTCCAAAGCAAGGTGTGCAACATTCTAGCTTACATGATTAGGACTATGAGATCAAGAGAGTGGTGATAGGAACAATTAAAGAAACAAAACAAGTTGAGCTAAAACAGCTAGATCAAGCAAAGTTGTTACTCTAACATGTTTGATTCTTTATTTATGAACAAGCCATAATTAAGGTAAAGCTTAATTAATGACAACTTACCTCAAGATGTTACCTTATTATTGGAGCGTGATAGCATCATAACACCTTGTGGTGGTCCTTTTCTTCTTTAGCCTCTTGTGTGTCTTGTTCCTCACTTGTCTCCTTTATTACATTGTCCTTTCTTTGTTGTTCTTCAAATTGCGCTTGGACCTTTCTCGCTCCTCTCATGATTTTATTCCTGCAGTATTAGTTGACAACACATACCCGAAGGAATATACAAGTAATTGTAAACAAGGGTAGATTTGTCATGGAGCTAAAGGTACAAAAAAGTTTTGGATGTAAATTTTAATTAGCATTTGTTCACCATTACTTTTTTCTCTAATGGGTTAATTTTATTTTATATCTTAAGTTTGATTTTGATGTATAACATTTATAACCATTCAAACTTAGAGAGACAAAGTAATAGTGAGTAGGGGATTGCAAACCGGCGTGTGTGAGTGGCGGGAGCTTGAGAAGAGGGAGAGATTTGTCGGATCATCTTGTAGAGGATTTGGCCTTTCTCCCCAAGCTCGAGCCTTCCTATCACTTGACACTTTAAGTGTGAATCTTTGAACCATCCCTAATCGTGTGTTGCAATTACCATATCCTTAGATGTTGTTCATCCTTTGTTCCTGCAAGGTTAGTGACCGAGAATACCCGAAGGGAACTTGTCCTAGGAACATGTTCTTGTCATTTTCTTTAGCATGAGGCTTCATGTGCTCAATTTTTTTTTTAGAACATAAGACAAGAGTTGTGTACAAATATGAGATTTATATTCACTTACCTGTCTTTGATGTTCTTGTGGCCCATTGCTTTGTCCATCCACTTGTGTTGAGTGATTACCTTTTGTGCTCGTGTTGTATGGCACTCTCCTTTATCGAATAGACATAGCATAGACTCTTTTTCTGCAAAATATTAGTGGACACATACCCGAAGGAATACAACAAGATTTGAAGTAGGAGTTGTGTCCAAAGTTTATATGATTTCTTCTATGCTAATGAAAAGATGGATCTCTGTTTATCTTTTAGCAATGATTGTACTTATCATGTCTTATACAAAATTTTGTTTATGGCTGCACTCTAATATATGGATCAAGGCAAAGGTAACTTGTAGCAAAAAAGATAAGGTGAATGATATTTGATACTTACAGTTCTTCCATCAATGATGAATGAGCCGTCTCTTTTGCAAAAGGTTGGAGTTCATCATATTCCTTGCTTCATCTCTGATATGAGTTTATCTCTTGACTTTCCCAAATTGGATTTGAGAGTTTTCTGCAGGGGTTAGTCCAACAAAATATCCAATGTCTACGCAAGCAATTCTTAGTTCAATAATCAAACTAAACACCATGTCTAATTTAATTAAGGAAGGCTATTTAACCTAAGCACCACGCTTAATTTAAAAGCCTTTGGAAATACCCTATAGAAGCACTTCCAAACCAAAGCATGCTATAGTAAGCAAAGGTAGCATGAAAGCACTATAGAGATTTATCAAATAGAGATGAAAGAGCATGATCATGGTGTTTTTTTTTTTTGGAGATGCAAACTATATGGATATATGCAAGGAAATAAACATGCAATGGGTCTACTATGAGAAAGCATAAACTAAGTGGAGTGAATGCATGAATTGATCAAGTAAACATGCAATGCAATGTAAGAAATTAAATGATAACTACTCAATTAATTTATAGTCCATGAGCAAGAAGACTTTCTCACCTTTATTAATCATACTTACCATGATGTGCAGCTTCTATGTACGTCACATGAGATATGGGCATTGAATTCTTGTGACGGCGACTTCTTTTCCAATCTATATATGGTTAGAATAATATATATATTTAAATACATACCTTTGAGATGGCAGGGTTCCAATGTTGATGAATCTTGAATGATCAGGCACCCCGGGTTCTTCAATGTTTCTTCTTTTCTTTCCTCGTGGAATCTTGTCGGAAGGTCGCGAACGACATCTTTTGTCCCTGTCTATTCCACAACTCAACGTAACAAGGGTAATCCTACTAAAGCTAGCGATACACTAAATTAGCAGACATCAAGATCATTATTAAAATCTTATCGCCAAATGCTTCAAGAAACAACGGTGCCAAAAAGCTTGTTGGTATTTATTAAGTGCTAAAAAATATGAAGGATTCGCAGCGCACGTAACACCTACCATTGTAGCTTTTCCCTAGGATGAGTATTCTAGAGTATCGTATCCACGTGGAAGCGTTGGCTAAAGAATCTAATAAGTCACAATCATGCATCTACTAACTAAGCAAACCACTAACTAAAGTGAGGGGGTAAATGGTAAATGATAGGAGTTATGAATAATATCAATCACACAGGAGAATTCCTAATGATAAATGTGTAGTAGCATGTTGAGAGGACAGCGGGAGAGATCTAGGTTCCTATGTACTTCTCTATTACTTAGGTTTTATGATAGCAATCACACCATAGCACTTTTGGGACATCAAAACACTAGCCACGAGGCGAGGATGAGAAGGGGGCTAGGAAGCTTCGACTACGGTCCTACAAACACCAACCCGAACATGGTGGAATACATCGGCCATCGTGGTCGCCACCACCGGGGCTACCACAAACAATCTGTGGGGTTGGGTGCAATCTCAGGTAACCTCTAGTCTAGACACCATGTCTACACTATCAATTACTACTCTAATTATGTCTATAACTAGAGCACTCGATGCGAGCGAAGATCCCATGCAATGATATAACAACTATACTAACCAATTATATGAATGAAAGTAAATAGAGAAGATAAATATATAATAAATCATAATGTCTTACAAAGAAAGGATACAAAACATACCAAACTCTGAAGATTCCTCCAGAACCGGAACATAGCTCCGCTCTCCCTAACTCTCTAGTTGCTAATCTACTACATTGGAGAGTTTAGCCCTAATTGTCTAGTGGAGAGGTTGTCCTCACATTGGGACACCTCCAAGACCAACAAGTCAAGAGATAATGAATGGAATGAATTAGGGTTTCACCCTGGGGGCAGGGGGTCTTGTTATATAGGGGTCTCCAGGCCTCCCTCCTAGTTCCGTAGGCAATGTGGTACTAAACCTTCCACCATGTATTATGCTAATGCACATAGGCATAGATGGGCCGAATTCAGGTCTGGGCCTTCTAAAGTCTTCCATTGGATGCACCATAGCCCTTGGATCCAACCGACCTTGATAGATGGACAGGATTGCTCCTCAATGGCGGTTAGGAACCGACGTCGAAGGGGAGGCCGATGTGGGCCCCATGGCGCGCCGCCGCCGCTACTAGGGCGGCCGCCCCGCACACCGCCGGTGGGCCCCAGGCTTGTGGGTCGTGCCTTCGGGTGTCTTCTCGGAATGTTCTTACATGGGTTTCAAGTTGGATTGCTTCACGGATACGCCTTTATGTCGTAGGGCTTTTGCAAACTCTTGGGCGTTTTCCGTTTAATCCCCTCGAAAATATATAAATCACCAAAACTCGTGGAATTATGTCAAGAAAAGCCCCCATACTATGTTGATATTCATTTTAAGCCCTTATTTCAGTTTTAAAAGCCTATATATTTTATGCTATAACAGGTGCCAACACCCTAGAGAACCTAAATTTGAACAAGTGGACCATTAGGGAGTTTTTCTATGAATCACTTGCATTTGGCCTCAAAGTAGAACTTGTTGAGAGTGAAATCTTGGAATTCCATCGAAAATCTCTATTTCGACCTACGAACCAAAACAAGAAGGGGAACGACACTAAAGGTACATAGCAAGTTGGGGTGGATAGGTTAGATGATGGTAGGATCAATAACAATGCGTTCCGCAACCGTTAATATATGTTTTCGGATGTGACATTAGGGATCGCCGGGCGATGATTCCAAAGCGCGAACTACAAAAACAAAGAGAAGTTTTCATCCCGGCGATAGCATCGAGCTAGACTTTTTCGCGGTTGTGGAATCAAATGCCTCACCCTAGAGAACCTAAATTTGAACAAGTGGACCATTAGAGAGTTTTTCTAAGAATCACTTGCCATAGGCTTCAAAGTAGTACTTGTTTAGAGTGAAATCTTGAATTCAATCGAAAATCTCTATGTCGACCGCTGAACCAAAACAAGAAGGGGAATGACAGAAAGGTACATAGGAAGTTAGGGTGGATAGGTTAGATGATGGTAGGATCAATTACATTGCGTTGCCCAACCGTTAATATATGTTTCTCGAAGTGACATTAGGGACTCGGGTGTTGATTTTAGCGCGAACTACAAACAAAGATAAGTTTCAAATCCGGGCGATAGCATCGAAGCTAGACTTTTCACGGTTAGGACTCAAATGCCTCACCCTAGAAAACCTAAATTTGAACAAGTGGACCATTAGAGCGTTTTTCTAAGAATCACTTGCCATAGGCCTCAAAGTAGCACTTATTGAGAGTGAAATCTTGGAATTCCATCGAAAATCTCTATGTCAACCTACTAACCTAAACAATAAGGGGAACGATACGAAAGGTACATAGGAAGTTGGGGTTGATAGGTTAGATGATGGTAGGATCAATTACATTGCGTTCCCCAACCGTTAATATATGTTTCGGATGTCACATTAGGGATTTGTTGGCGTTGATTTCGCCGAACTACAAACAAAGAGAAGTTTCCATTCCGACGATAGAATCGAAGCTAGACTTTTTTCGTGGTTGTGGAATCAAATGCCTCACCCTAGAAAAACCTAAATTTGAACAAGTGGACCATTAGAGAGTTTTTCTAAGAATCACTTGCCATAGGCCTCAAAGTAGCACTTGTTGAGAGTGAAATCTTGAATTCCATCGAAAATCTCTATGTCGACCTACGAACCGAAACAAGAAGGGCAACGATACTAAAGGTACATAGGAAGTTGGGGTGGATAGGTTAGATGATGGTAGGATCAATTACATTGCGTTCCCCAACCGTTAATATATATGTTTTCGATGTGACACCGACTTCAAACGCTTATAACTTCTTCATTTCAACTCCAAATTGACCCGTTCAACTTGAGCTAGATTCGTTATTCCGCCCCTCTACGTGTTGGTATAATTGTTCAGTAGGTTTACAACATTTAATTTTCGTAGTTGGAATTAATTAATTAATCTTGTATAGGAAATCTTAATAAATCCATAACTTATCCGTTTTAATCCTCGATTTTCGTGATCTTTACGCCCGCATGATCGTAGCTATGCGTAGATCGGTTTTATAAACCTTTTATCTTGTTTTGTCACTGTTGGTGTACTGTTCTAATTTAGACTTGTTCTCTTCGTGCATGATTGTCTTTGGATGCGTGTATGTTGGTTTATTATCGAAGTTTAGACGGTGAGCAAAAGCATTTGCCGGTGATCAAGAGCAAGATTCTCGAGGAGCAAAGCAGTGTCGCCAGGACTTCGATAATCAAGGCAAGTATAGTTTGGGAATTTCTAGCTCATTATTACCATGATCTTGTGACTTAATTAATGTCTATGCTATAAATGATAAAATGGTAATAATTTAACCACATAAGATCTTGTCCAGAATCGATGTATCCCGGACTTACAAGATAACCGTGGGGTTAAATGGCTCGACTTTTAGTTCCTCAAAGATCATTTTTCTAGCGAGTTTGGAGGAAGTGCCGAATTGGGTATAGTATAGCCCCCGGTCCATATATATGTGTATAGGCCGAGGTTATGTGCCATATAAGAAGGGTGGGTCCTATATCTGACGACTTAGCGCCCCAACTTGTTAGACGAACCTTTGGGAGGCTTCATAGTGGTTTCGGTGTACTGGGCCTTGCAAACCCATACATTTAGGAATCACGACTCACGCTGAATGTGTACACCTCTCTGCAGAGTTTGAAAAACTAGTATACTAGCCTTGCTCAAGGACACGAGCGGCCATGGACCACTTACACTAAAGATGATGACTCTTATATTGTTAAATCGTTTACTCATGTTTATCACTTATGCTTATATATTATTATGTTACAATGATCATGATATTATGGGAAAGTTACTACCTTGCTATATTTGTTGAGTTCGACATTAACACACTCTTGCTATTTCCACCACACCAGCCTCAAATCAAGGATGGAATGAGGATTATCGCCGTGGGTACTAGTCTTGTGGACCACCAAATGGCGCACCGTTCTTGGAGCTTCCGCATGAGAGCCTTGGAGCTTCCGCATGAGAGCGTTGGAATTAGTTTCTTTTCTATTGAGTTTTCTTTTTAATTCTATGTAATAAGCATTGTTATGATACATTCCAACGCTTTGTCACCTTGTGTGTGTTTCCCGATTTTGGGCACACATAAGGGTTATATATATATCCAATTTGTTCTTTTAAATTGGGTATGACACAACCCCTCGGTGGTACATAACCCGCGGCCATAAAATTAACAATATCTGCGTGCGGGGATCGGTGACGGGTTATCCGATAAAGAGTATCATCCCCGAAAGTGAGTCATTAATGGGCAATTCATTCGGTTTCTCAAAATGCATTCTAGATAAATGATCGGCAAATGTAATTTTGTACTCCTTTTTTATCTTTTATTTCTAAATCAAATTCTTGGAGTAACAAAATCCATCTTATTAAACGAGGTTTAGCATCTTTCTTGGTGAGCAAGTATTTTAAAGCAAAGATGATCAAGTGTAAACAATTACTTTAGCTCCTACCAAGTAAGATCTGAATTTATCAATGGCATAAACAACGACTAGCAATTCTTTTCAAGTAGTAGCATAATTAAGCCGTGGCCCAGTCCAAAAGTTTTGTTGGCATAAGCAATGGCATGATGCTTTCTATCTTTAGTTTGCCCTAACACGCCCCCACAAAGATAATCGCCGGCATCACATATGATTTCAAAAGGTAAAGACCAATCGGGGGTTGAATGATAGGTGCGAGAAATGAGGGCCTTTTTCAAAATTTCAAAAGCTTTCAAACAAGCATCATCAAATTCAAAAGGGACATCCTTGGCTAACAAGTCGGTGAGTGGTCTAGCAATATGTGAAAAATCTTTTTATAAATCTACGGTAAAACCAAAGATGTCCAAGAAAACTTCTAATCCCTTTGACATTTATGGGGAGGCAATTGTTCTATCACTTCAATTTTAGCTTTATCTACCTCTATTCCCCTTTCTAACACTAGGTGTCCAAGCACTATTCCTTCTCTAACGATAAAGTGACATTTTTCCCAATTTAGAACTAAGTGTTTTTCTTCACATCTTTGCAAAACCCTATCTAAGTTTTTAAGACAATCATCAAAAGTTTTTCCATATACGTAAAAATCATCCATAAAAACTTTCACAATTTCTTCAATCATATCAGAGAATATAGACATCATACATCTCTGAAAAAAGAAGTTGGAGCATTACATAACCCAAAAGACATTCTTCCTCAGAGGCATAAGTTCCATATGGGTATGTAAAAGTGGTTTTTGCTTTGATCACCGGATGGATCGAATTTGGTGATATCCTCGAATATCCATCAAGAAAGCAAAAAGAAAGAGTGGTTTGCCAATCGCTCTAACATCTCATCAATGAAGGGCAATGGAAAATGATCTTTTCTTGTGGCTTTGTTTAATTTTCTATAATCTATGCACATTCGCCATCCCGTGATCGTTTCTTTGAGGGATTAATTCATTTTTATCATTTTTAACAACTGTCATGCCCCTTTTTAGGCACAACTTGCAATGTGGCTTACCCACTCGCTATGTGGCAATGTGATAAATAATCCCGGCGTGTAATAATTTCAACACCTCTTTCTTAACTACCTCTTTCATCGCATTATTAAGTCTACGTTGGGGTTCTCTAAAAGGTGGAATATCTTGATCCGTTGGAATACGATGAGTGCAGAGTGCGGGGTTAATTCCCTTGAGGTCTTCGAAAGTGAATAGCCAAAAACCGATCAATGATGTTCTAAGACGCTTATCAATCTAAGAGTCTCCTCTCGAGTGAGTTTATCGCTTATAATCACAGGGGACTCGAATCATTATGGAGGAAAGCATAAGTAAGACCAGGTGGTAGAGGTTTAAGCTCTATTGAGGTCTAGGAGGATTTTCAAATTCATTCAAAGGTTCTGTTGTGGTGGGATTATCATCTTCTTCTTCTACAAAGAATTCAAGATAATCCTCGTGAACCGGATTCTACAAAAATGTTCTACTGATGCCTCCTTATTTTCTTCCATAGGGTTAAGTTCTCGACAAGATTTTTTCGAATTGATGGCTTGGGCAATAGGCAATGAGAGTTTCAATCCCTTAACTAAGCGTATACCTAATTCTCCATTTTGTCCCTTCAAATAAGCCGCTCAATAGGTTGTCCTATCAACACGCCAAATTCCATGATGTCAAAGATATGAAAGCTTAAGTGTACCATGGTACCCTTAACATGGATTGGTAGGACGTAAAGAATTCTCGAACTTTGGACAATTTGTCCCGATGGGCTTTGTAGCAATTTATTTGTGGGACTTAATGGCATGTCGATGAGAAGATCATTAGCAAAAGATAATGACAAGATGTTTATCCCAACAACTGGATTATAAAGGGCGTCAAAAGAGTCTTTATGAATTTGGCAAAGAATAGGTATAGAATTTGAATCCAAACGGACTACATCGGAGGAAAGCTCGATTCTTCTAACCATTCGCCGCTACAATTGAAACAAGCTCTTTAGTGGTCCTTCAGAAAAGTGTTTTATCGAAGGGTCTATAAGTGAATGTTTGGCCTTTCAAGTATTTTTTCAGTTTTGTATTTCGAGGTATCTCCATAATCGGAAAATAAATCATCCTCGATATCAAGTAGGAAATCGATATTGGAGTGTCCTCCGTTTTTTGATGACTCGATGGCTCTGGATCAATTGGTGGATTGGCTAAAGGTTGCGATGAGTTTGGTATGAAAATCGCCCTCAACTAATCCTATCTCTTCTTCTTCTTCTTCTAAGGAGTTCTCTACAATAGGATCTTTATTATTCTCCACAATTATGGTCAAGAGTTTTCTAGCATGCAGTGGAAGATGGATAAAAGATCCATTTCTTCGAGGTATTCAATTCTTTTCTAGATTTTCTATTCAGGGCCAACATAAAAATGTTGAAGTAAAACCGGGTCCGGCATGGCTAAGTCGTCCGGATTTGGAAAGAAGTTCAAGATGTTCCCGTAAGGCACTCAAAGTTCATTATCCCGCTGTTTAGAGGATAGGATCGAGAGCCCGAAGTTGACTACTTTGGACATGGGGTAAAAATCTAGGCAAAATTCAACTAGTAACTTTCCCCCCGCTTCCATCTTCTCCTTGTTCAGGTCGTACCATCGGGCGAGCCTTCCCTTTCAAAGAGAATGGAAAGAGCTTCCAAGCCGGATAGTTTCATTGACATGCCTTTTATGTGAAGGCAAATCACATGTTTCTTCGAAGGTCCGGAGATGGTGATAAGGGTTTTCGTCTATTGTACCCGAGAACATATGATTTTGGACCATCTCTATTAACCTAGGACGCAACTCGTAGTCATCGGTATTGATTGGTTTAGATGACGGCAAAGGGCTACGAGAGTGTTCCGTGGGTGCCATGTATTTATAAAGAGGGATGGTATCCATTTGGACAAGAGAAAAAGATAAAATATATAAAAAAAGGAAAAAGATAAATTCTACGCTACGATAGTTTACAAGACTTAGTTATACTCACGTTTTTCTTAAACAACCGTTCTCCCAAAGAACGGCTTTAAATGCTTGTTGGTAAAAGATAAGCCCACAAAAATATTTATGATTTGTATAATCCGCAAGCAAGACGGATACCGGTGAGCACTTCACCCGGGAGATGGGTTTTAATATCGAATCCACGAGGAGAAAGGTTTACGAATAGTGAAGATATAACTAAGGCCCGAGAATCTTAACAAGGAAGGAAGTCGATAAATCTTTAAGAAGACGGCTATGGTTGTCTAATTGATATCCTTGTAAGGCTTGTGAATATTTCTTATGGGAACATTATTCAAGGAGAAAGACACTAGCAAAGAGTGCAAACTCCTAGCAAAAAGGTTCTACCGAGGCCTATCCAACGGAGGTGGAATACAAAGAGTTAGTTACCACAATCCGAAAGGTAGGGTGTATCTACGAGCTATCTAGTCTAAGCACCACACTCACACTAGGGGGGGTAGCAACTTCAATCCAAGAGCGACAAGAATCGAAGGACTCTAAAAGAGTCGCAAAACCACAAGAATAATATAAACAAGTAAACTTACTCAAATAAGAAGTTGATCCATCAGTAGTTGTCTTAGGAACAAGCTCCAATGGAGGCTTGATCCCGGAGGTACAAGCGAAGAGGAGACACCGACAAAGTTCGAGCTTCCCCTTAACTTCTCCTTCCACTCAATCTCTATTCTTCAAACAAGACTAGATTTAGCTACTCTCGCCGGGAGCCATGAACTAGTCTCTCAACTTGATAATCTTCTCTCTCAACTAGATCTAGAGCTCTTCTAATTAGAGGCTAGGGCATAGGTCGTTGATCGAGGTTGAGCCGATAGAGTAATGAACTAATGAACCATCATTGCCCTCGGGTCGGGCCGTGGGGCATGCTTATATAGCCGGGGTCGATGAACCGTAGCCCTTGGATGAAACCGACCTTGATAGATGGATAGGATTAATCCTCAATGGCGGTTATGAACCGACCTTGAACAGAGGTCGATTGTGGGGGCCCCATTGGGCGGCCGCGGCCAGGCCAAAGGGCCCGCCGCCGTCCCTCGACAGTGGGCCCAAGCCCTTGTCCCGCTGGCTTCGGAGTCTTCTAGGGTCTTCTTACGTGGGTTCCAAGTTGGGTTGTTTCACGGTTACGCGTCTTTCATCGTATGGGGTGCAAAACTCGGGCTTTTACCGTTAATCCCCGAAAAATATATAATTCACCAAAACTCATGGAAATTGTTAGTAAAGCCCCTAGTTCTACATAAATACTCATTTATACCCTTATTTCGGTTTTAATTGAGCTATAAAAATATACTATAAGATGTGTCAACAGAAGCAAAGGGAAGAAGCTACGTGAACGCAGCGGCCGGGTTGAGAGTCGTCCCCGTGCTAGTCGGGCGTTTAACTAGTCCGGGTCGACACCGTATGAAGATCGGTCGACAACACCTCCCGATGGTCGAGGCAACAAGACTCCTTCACCTACAAAGATACGGCGTGTTTCCGGGGACTAGCCGTGGGGGATGAACCCATATCCCCTCACGGCCGCTTTTGGGCTAGGCCTTCTAGGCCAGCCAGACGGTGGACTAAAGCCCAAGGCATGAAAGACGGCGCCATCGAGATTACGGCAGACGTGATCGCCAAGATAGTTTCCCTTGTATAGCTTAATCGTAATTACTACAAACTTCCCTATTGTACCCGATCAGATAGATCTTATCTGGCCCGATCCGACCGCAACCCCCTCTCCCTGACTATATAAGGTGAGTAAGGATCCCCCCCGAGGGACATCCGATTCTCAATCAATCAATACAATCTAAGCAGACATAGGTTTTACGCCATCAAGGCGGCCGAACCTCGGGTAAAACCCGTGTGTTTTGTCCCTTCGCCGCTCGCTTAACATCCCGTTAGTCGCCTAGCGCACCTCTACCGCTCAATCTACTAGCCGGGCATACCCCCAGCTAGACTATCGCCGATAAAACCGACGACGGATGGTTCGTGGTGGATAGCTAAATCTTGGGATTGGAATTGTTGTGAATTAGCTATCGTAATTTCTTCTTTTTCCTTTTCTCGGGGAAAGTACTAGTGGAGGTGGCGTATCCACAACATCCGCCTAGGAGAAGTCTTGCTTCTCTAGCGCATTTATTGCAGGAATGCACCTCCGAAGCCGCACTAAGGTCATCCGCATCTTCCTTACTAAGACCTAAATAAAAATGTTGAAGAAGGACTGGTCCGAATAGCAAGGTTTGGGCCGTAGTGGTAAGAACATTGAAACGCTCCCCATGATGCAAGAAGAGACTCTTCTTTATGTTGTTTAAAAGTTAGAATTTCTATTGAAGGCGGGCCACTCGATAGGTAGGAAAGAAATTTAGACAAAATGTGGAGCACATTGTTCCTCAATCTCCTTTCACTTTCTCTATGTTCAGTAATACCACTTTTAGCTTTTCCCCGTCAAAGAGTACGGAAAGAACTTCCAGTGTAAGGTATTGTCGGATATGACTTCTATATGAAGGCAATCCAAAATTAGCTCAAACCCCTCGTAGGTGTGAATATGGGTTGGCCTCGCCTTCTCCCGAGAAGGCTAGTTTTCGAACCAATCTTAAATAACCTAAACGTAGCACATAGGACGATGTTAAGATAGGCTATGAAGATTGTGATGGCCTATAGCTCTCGCTTGTAGGTATATGATATTTATAGATAGACGTGGAATCCATAATGAAAAAGAAAAGAAAAGAAAAGAATAAAAAGGATGAAAGAGTAAAAGAATATGATACAAAGATAAGGTAGATTTGAAGTCAACTCAACAACCATTTCCAAGAACGGTGCCGTAAAAGCTTGTTGGTATTTGTTATGCCCACAGAAATTTTGAAGATTGTATAATCCGCAAGCGCACGATACCGTTGTAGCCTTCACTCAGAGGGTTTGAAATATCGTACCCACAGGGAAACATGTGAGGGAGACTACGATCTAATCTTAACCCAGAGTAGCACAAGACTTGAGAAGGCTGAGAGTTTAGAGGTGATTACTAAGATATCTGATCCTACTCTTAGTAAACTTGCCTTCTACTGTTCTATCTGGGGACATCACATAGGGGGAAACACCAACAAAGGATGATTCGTCTAGAGATAAATCCCACTAGTCCTATAGACGGGAGGGGAATACAAAGGATCAACGACGCTTTCCTTAGTAGTAGCTATCACCGCACGATCTACCACCGATCCGAATATAGGATGAATCTAACGAGATACCCGAGCCTAAGCACCACGCTTTACACTACTTAATATTACCCCAATCTATTGCAATAGATTAAAGTACTCAAAAGAGACTCGCAGATCGTAATAAGAACAATATAAACAATGTCGCTACTAAAAGAAGAAGTTGATTACCGAGTAACTCTGTGCGTAGGCTAACTTCCACCGAGGTTCGAGTTGTGGAGGTAGCACCGACAAAGCCGGCACCTCCTCAAAAGTTCCTTCCCTCTCTCTATCTCTTGTTCTAAAGACTAGATCTAATGAGATCTAATCCCTCTTGAATGCTAGCTCACCTAGTTCTAGTTCTAGTTCTAGTCTAGACCTAGGGGGAGACTCAGGGCCTCAGCCTGTTGATAATGAATGATAATGAATTAGGGTTTCACCCTGAGGGCAGGGGGTCTGGTTATATAGCCCCGAGGTGGAGTAGGGGCCAAGCAAGCCTCTCAGCCGTAGTAGGATCAAACCGACCTTGATAGATGGACCAGATCACTCCTCAATGACGGTTGGGAACCGACATGAAAGGAGAGGATGACAGTGGGCCCTACCAGGGAGGCCGCCCTCTGCTCTGGGCGCGGCCGCCCTGACCCTCTGCTAGGTGGGCCCCATCCAGTGTCGTGTCTTCTGGTGTCTTCTAGAATGTTCTTGCGTGGGTTCCAAGTTGGATTGCTTCACGGATAAGTCTTTATGTCGTAGGGCTTGCAAACTCTTGGGCATATTCTGTTTAATCCTCGAAAAATATATAAATCACCAAAACTCGTGGAATTATGTTAGTTAGGCCCCTATACTATGTTGATAATCATTTTAAGCCCTTATTTCTGTTTTAAAAGCCTATATATTTTATGCTATAACAGGTGTCAACAGGATGCGGTTTACGCACAGCGCTCCCCTACGTGGCGCACCAACTGTCTGTGTTTTGAGAAACGGGGTATCTCAAGGACCGGCAATAAATTTATAGGCTGTGCATTCCCAACCAGATGGTGTGCGCGAGATGAACACGGGGGGTTTATCCTGGTTCAGGCCATGGGGCCCTACGTCTAGCAGTGTGTTGATTGGTATTATCTCGCACCAATGTGCACTTCAACCGAAGCGTTTACACGTAGTAACGAGGAGTGAAGTAGGCCTTCGACCCCTGGATTGCTATGTCTAAGTGTAGAAGCCTAAGAGTCGATCCCTGTTAACGGGCCATTACTCTTCCTTTTATAGTGGGAAGGAAAGTAATGGTGTTACAATATGTGTCCAATACTAGTGCTAATGTGTCTACTTGACAGATTTCTTTCTATAAAAATGGGCCGCCGTATCCCTTGCTAGTAGAGAATGTTAGGGGGGCCCATTATTTTGGTCCCCGACACCATCAAAAAACAAATCCTTTAAAACCACGCACTCGTCAGGCTTTGGTTTTGGAACTTTTTCCGCCATATCATGGAACATGATATTGATCTTTAAAATGATTTATGATTGAACCAGTTCTTCATAATCGAGGGCTTCATGAGAGTACTACCAAAGTGCAAAGAAATTTCACGTCATCCGGTATCAACTCAGATTTTCAAGTCCATCATTTGATTTTGTCTCAACTCCTTGATTCTTCTTGAGAAACAACAACATTTTGTTCATCCGCCATCTATAAAAGGAGAAAAGGAAATACAAAACCTAAAAAGGTAGCAAAAGCTAACTTAAACTAACATCGATAGAAAAGTTACCCCAAAAGAAAACAAAGTAACTCAAAAAGTTTCACCAACAAAGATAGACTTCGCTTTTGAAAATTTGACTTCACGGCTCGAGAAAAAATTCAAAAGGCTGCCCCCTCTTCGAAAAAGATAAGAAAGAAAGGGGGTGCTTCGCTATTTATAGACATAGACCCAACAGTCAAACGGTCAAACTAGCCATTAAAAATTCTCTCGCCTAACTAACTTTTTTTTCTCGAAGCTAAGCCCAACTTCAAAGTTCATGACCACATTTTAGATCTAAAGTTTTCCATAAAAACTTTCGTGGGTTTCATGCCTTTGAAGTCGGTCCGCCCACGAGGGGCTGTTGTTGGGATCTAACTTTGCTCCTAAAACATTTATCCCAAACTTTAAAGTTGCAGGAAGGAAACTTTTGTCAACAAAAAGGAACATCCGGAGCAAAAGCGGTTAACTTTCGCTAGGCAACAACTTCGCACTAAAGTAGAAGATTCAGCTTCAAGTCTTGAGAGCGAAGGTTCAGCGGTTGATGAAGACAACTCGCACAACTTTGATAGAACAAAGGATTTTGAAGATACAACATTCAAGAATCGGGGCGAAGATGGTGGAAACAACTTCACTAGAAAGAAGTTTTTTAGAGACACCTCCGATTGTAAACTTTTATGTTTTCCTCAGATACGTGAGTCGGGGACCACTATAAATACCCCCCGATCCCCTTTGTAAAAATCATGTTGAATGGTTGCGTTGTAACTATACTTCATCAATAAAGAGATGTTTCGTGATTTGTCCCCAACCGTAATACCGCACCAAGCGCGCACCAAAGGGACCGAGAGCGCCACATGACAGATCCGACGGGGCAAAATTCAGTTGACGGAAGAGGACAAATCAACCCGTTTATATATTAATTCTCTTCTACAATCCTTGCATCCAAGGGGAGGAAATGAAAATAAAGAAAGAAAGCCAATAATGAATGATAGTTATAATTATGAGAACTCCATCATCGCCATTTTCGTGAAAAAGTCATGCCCCGATCTTGTCAAGGCTATCAAACACGGCCTTCATCCGAGGTCGGCGCTCCGGCCCTGCCTCGATGCACCCTAGCGACGCGTGGAACGCTGCGACAACCTCCTTCCGCGGTGGTGGCATCACGGAGGAAGGTAGCATCACCAACTCCGATAACGGCCGCACGCCCTCAAGCCCCCGCCGCACTCCACGTCACAAGCTCCGAGCTTGTTTCTCTAGCTCTCGCTGCCCATTGTGACCCAACACGATGGCGCCGACGAGGACAATATGGACGACGCAGGCATGCTCGCGACCCCCCCGTGAGCAGCTGAGCAGCGGGACGCCCGAATGAGTACACATCGACTTCCGGCTCGGCGGGTGTGATCCCTCGTCTTGGCGCCTAGCGCACCTCAGGGGCACGATATGCGCTGGACTTGTTCATTAGAGCAGCGGGCCTAGCATACGGTAGCGCTGCTGCCATGGTGCCGCCGGACCCCGCCACGGAGTAAACTTGTCGGTGCAGCCAGCGATAGTGACAAGGCGGCGAGGCCGAAGTCAGCGACAAGTGCGTTGTAGTCGGCATCCAGCAGGATGTTGGAGGGCTTGACCTCGCCATGGACAAACCGGCGTGGGCTGCACTCATGAAGGTGTGCAAGCCCGCGCGCCACACCCCTTGGCTATCCGCAGTCGTAGGGTCCATGATATGGTTGGCTGCCCGGACCGGCCTACACAAAACATGTCACAGCGGCTAGTTAATTATAGGTCCTAGTTTTTATATTTAAAAAAAAAGAAAGAAAGAGAAGAAGATGTAGCAGCTCTTTGTTCCAAATTATAATATGTTTTGGGTTTTTAATACATGTCATTTGTTATACATTTAGATACGTTATCTCTAAAGACTAAAAAAATAACAAATGTGAACCGAAACATCCTCAATTTAATTAGGAATAGAAATAGTTTACGGGAAAATGTAGAGCATGCTCGTATAAAAAACCTAAATACTACTTTCTAAACCGCGCAGGCAGCAGTGGTGCGGCATGCACACATGCTGCACCGTCCAATCCAACGCGCCGCATGAATCCTGCCGCCCGCACATGCTGCGCACTGGCACGGTCTTTGCCGCTCCCCTCCCCCCCCACGCACCCACATCCTCCGGTCGGCTCTCTCCCTCTCTCAGCGGTGATGGCGACCGGTGAGCTCCTTCCGACAAGCATCCTCCCCCGCGCCCCAAGTCCAACCCTCCCTCGCACCCACGCCCCCACTACCACCACCACCACCCACGCCATGGCCGCGCCGCCGCCCCCCTGAGCTCGCCGCGACCATGGCGGATCTGGTGGTGGCGCCCGCGTGGATCCGCGGTCCGCAGCTGGCAGCCACGGATCCGCACCGGTAGATCTCCATATTCTCCTCCTATCTCCTTCTCCTCTAACTCCGACGAGCTAGGGTTCCGCAAACTTTTCGCTTCTTTCTCCAACTCCGCCAACTCTCCAGCTGGGGTATAGAATGGCAGTAGGGGGAGGTGGGTAGGATAGGTAGTGGGAATGGTGGATGAGCGGCTTAGGTGCGGTTGGTGGAGCAGGGGCGGTCGGGCCAGGCCGTGGGTGGGGGGCACCATGGCCGGAGTTCACCGGAGCTCGTCGGAGTTCGTCATGTATGCATGTGGGAAGGGGCGTGGAGGAGGGGAAGGGGAAGAAGGTGGCGGCGGCAAGATGGTCTCGCCGAGCTCGGGCGAACCCTACCGCCGCCGTGGGGGGGCCGGGCCGGTGGGGCGGAGAGGTGCTAGAGGCGGGGCGGAAGGAATTGGCGCGCAGCGCACGGGTGTGTGTGCTGAGGTGCTTCCACCTGCACGCGCAAGCGCTAGGTACGGTCCTAAAAAAAAAAATATTGGTTGTTACATTAAGTTTCAGGTTATATATATGTTTTCAGGTTGTTAAAAAAAATATTGGTTGTTACATTAGCTAGCCCATTTTTCACTAGACCAACAAACATGGCTTAAAACTTTTTTCCTGACAGATATCTATATCTATATCTATACAATAAAGAGACAATTTCTCTGATTTTTTTGTCAAGAAACTTTTGATCTGGTGTACTTTAGAAAATACTAAGCTCTGTCCCTTTGAAAGTGTGACTTTGTTTTTTCTTGAAATCTTATTTGATCACTGCCTTATTTAAATTTTTGTATAAATATTATTTATTTTGTTATGACTTATTTTGTCATATATACTTTAATAATTATTTATTTAATTTAGTATTTGCAGAAATTTTTTAAATAAAACGAATGGTCAAACTCGATAGGTAAAAGTTAAAACGATGCTTTCAAAGGGACGGATGGAGTTTGTTGTCTATGTTTTAGGTGGAACGTTTAGCACGTATTCATCCGTAGGCTCACCATCAAACTCCGAAACCTTGTCAAAGTCGAGCCAAAATCACATACATAAACAAATTGATACCAAAACAAAATAAGAATGGCAACATGAATCCCAAATCGAGTCATACTATTCATCCGTACGCTCGCCGTCAAACTCCAAAACCTTGTCAAAGTGGAGCTACAGACGTTCTACTAGCTAGAGTCCACGTCCGCAATGATACGGCCAGCCGTGTCCTTGACGTGTGATTCTGTTTCCAGTAATATAACCGCGAAGGCATTGGCAGAGGGATATAGGGACTCACCGAGCAACGCCGTCGCGAGGTTGCCATTGTTGATGAAGTCGGTGACCACGAGCTTCTCGTCAGCAGACCAGTAGTAGGCGCGCAGCCTTACGACGTTGGGGTGGCGCACGCGCCCGATGGCGCCCGCCTCCGCGGCGAACTCCCGATACCGCTCGGGCGCTGCGGCGCCACCGCCGAGCCGGCGCACGGCAACGGGCGTCGTGCCGTTGTCCACCACCACCTTGTATACGATCCCCTTACCGCCCTTGCCCAGCACGTACGCTGACGACCTCAGCAGCTCGTCCAGCTCCATCCTGAACCCCTTGTCGATCGCCACCAGTTCGCCGGCCTCCCGGTTCCTCCTGCTGTTCCTCCACCACCGTTGCACTTACCTTCGTGCTCCGAGCATTCCGAGGACGAGTCGGCGCACGCGTCGGCGCGCATGCAGCACGGGCAAGGGAACAGGCCGCGCCCTTCCTCGTACCCGTCGTCGCCGCCTTTGTGTTTGGCCGCCCGGCGCAGGTCGTAGACCTTCCAGTACACGTAGACCGCGATGACACCGACCAACGCGACGGCCACCGCGTCGGCCACCGAGATGAGGACGATGAGACTGGTCCTGATCGGTTGCCGTGCGCCGCCCGCACCGCTTTTGGTAGCGGCAGAGGACGACGGAGGCGGTAGGGATGCTGAAGACGACGACGGAGGAGCAGCGCGGCAGGGGACCTGCAACGGAAGCCGCAGAGCCCCGGGTTGTTGAGGAACGCGGTGGGGCCCTGGCTGGCGAGGGAGCCGGACTGCGGATCTCGCCCGAGAGGTTGTTGAAGCGGAGGTCGAGCGTGACGGTGGCCGGGAGGTGGCCAAGCTCGAGGGGCACCCAACCGGAGAGGTGGTTGTGGGAGAGGTTAAGCGTGCCAGCGAGCGCGGAGAGCTTGCCGAGTCCTGTCGGTATCACGCCGGTGAGGTTGTTGGACGATAGGTCCAGCATCTGCAGGCCCACCATCTCCTGCCACACAGCCGCCGGTATGTTGCCGGATAACTCATTCTCGGCGAGAAGCAGCCGCTCCAGCTGCTTGCACCGCCCAAGCTCCAGCGGCAGCGCGCCCGTCAAGGCGTTCCGCGACAGGTCGAGGTTCTGCAGCTTTGGTATCCCACACAGCTCGGCCGGGAACGGCCCCGTGAGTCGGTTATCGTAGAGGAAGAGGGAGTGCAGGGCGGTGGCGTTGGCGAGCGCGGCGGGGACGGTTCCCGACAGGCGGTTCCCGTGGAGGTTGAGTCGGCGCAGGAACGCGAGCGACCCAAGCTCGGAAGGGATGTAGCCGGATAGGTTCTTGCCGGCGACGGCCACCCCGACGACGCGCAGTCCGGACGAGGTGTCGACGCAGGAGACGCCCAGCCAGCGGCACGGGTCCGGGTCGGCGGCGGACCACGACGAAAGCGCCGAGGACGGATCGTCGGTCACCGCCGACTTGAGTGCCAGCAGCGAAAGCCCGTCCGCAGACAGTGCTACCGCCACCGCCGGCGCCGTGAGCAGGAGTAGGATCCCGAGCGAGTGTAGCACACTCATTTAATTGCTGCCTTGGAAATGGATATGCTTGGTCTCCCTGGTGGTTCCCCTGCTCTGCCCGAGCTGCCAGGTACTGACTGAAGTGGGAAGGTGCGATAATGATCGTGTCACTATGGATATGTAGGCAGAGTGACAGAGTGTGAGGTAGGGAAACAGCAAATTAGCAAATTGAAGGGTCCGAGTAACATTGACAAATCATGTCGGGTGATCAATTATGTTGCTCCCACTGTCCCCACACGCACCACGCTGTCTGCATCTATCACTGCATGCCGCTACCTGCAAACTTCATGAATAATATGACTGCCTTCTTTCCTTCTTCCTTTCGTCCGCTGACACGAGGGCCCATCACGTGGCACAATTGGAGAGGGGTTGGTAGCAACAACATTGGCAAAACAGAGCTACGGGTGCTGGCGGCAGTGGCAGCAATGGCACTGCTACCACACTCCCCACTAGATAGCTATAGCGTTTCCTTTTCAAAAAAGAATTCATGGCCGGGGGTAGTGAGGAGGTTGTTATGATTGTTGGGGCCGCAGATCGGAGTTAGTTACGCAGGATTGCATGCGTGACAAGGAACTTGGAAGCGACAAGCGAGGGAGGAAGGAACGTCGAGCTAGCAGCGGGAAAAGGGGGAGTGCATGCGGTGGAGGGGAGTACAAGGAACGCAAAGCTACCGAGAGCGTGAGCTGGGTTCGTGCGGTCGTGCCTCTGCCCGTGTGCGCGCGCGCGCTGGCCGAAAGGCGAGTGCGCTCGAGAAGTGGCGGAATGATGACAGGGCGCCGGGTAGCGGGGGCATGGTGGTGCGGCTACGGAGGAGACGGACTCAAAGTGGTTTGGAAAGTGGTTTGGTTGGTGTGGGTTAATTATGTACTGTGTAATAGCGGCTCCGACTGTGCACCCGCCAGTGGCTGCCGATCAGTTTGCAGTGCCAGTGGCTGCCGATCAGTTTGCAGCAGGATCGACTTCCACCGGCCGCGCACCGCCGTATTTTTCGGTTGATTCAGATTGGGGGCCGGGCTTCCTACTGACCCTCCGCTCAGAATTGAGGTGCTCCTAACACAACTCCTTCCACAGCTTGTCACGTGCAAAGCTGGCCGGCGCCGATGCTGCTGGTGCGTTTGGTGCCACACCAACTTTTTGGCCGGAGGTGATTCATTGCTCTACAGGGTCCAGCATGCCAATTTGTGCTAGTGCGCTGCTGGCGTGTGCTTTACTTGCATCGCAGCACGCCATGTCTCACACTCATTGATAACGAGTAACCTGCAAGCGAACTAGCAAAGCCAAGCGCCGTCAAGCGCCGTCAAGCCGTTGCACCTACCATATCATTCCTGCAAGTTGATCCGAGAAACGGAGAAACGGTTTCGCGCTCGTGTAGGCTCAAAACAAATCTGCTTGGCTTCAATAGGGAAAAAACTGCTTTCCATGCCACTGCCCTCGTCTGTGCGGGTCACTGGTAGTGGTAGTAAGGCCCCGTTTTACAGAACTCCATCTCTTTGATACTGCACAAAAAACAAAATTGTCAAAGCAATCATTGTGAGCGCGGTTGCTTTCGTCCCACAAAAATTTTTCGAAAGATTTATCTGGCTGCTCATGCACAAGCAGCACAACTACCTTACCTGGGACTCCAACCATCATATGAAAATTGAGAACTGATACACCATCATACGAGCCACCATAAATAAAGAGTAAACTGACAGCAACTCAAGTGCAAAGAGACAGCAACTCGTCTCATCAGGAGGCATAAAGTAAAATTTAAGCAGTGGCACATCAATTGCCTTACCTGTAAAAGTCCATGGAGAGGAAGGAGCAATGGAACAGATCATCACTTTCGACATATTGCCACGTAAGCTATAAAATGCATTCCACATAAAATTTACACCCCACAGGCGCCAGTGCACCACAACTTTAAAAACCGAGAAAACCATGTAAAAGTGACCAACACCGACATGTCCACATTACATCGAGAATCTATGAGGAGGTTCAAGAAAATCAAGGGCTGTAATGAACTACAACACTGAAAAGGATGGTGATATTCCTAACTAAAAACAGTGATGTTACTCAGTGAGTAGTGAAGTCCTTGCTGGGGTAAAAGGTCATTTTGCCTTGCTTTTAACACCGTTACCTCGTGTAAAACTAACGGAAGCGCCAAATACCAAAACGAATTAGTTTTGGGGGCCATATAAGAAAAATAGAGTCAAGAAACTAATGTGAAATTTTTCTAGGGCCAAGGAACTAATTTTCTCTATAAATTATGATACAACAACTAACTCCAACTCCAGTGGAATGGAAAGTGAAGTTTCTAAAAATAACTTAAGAACCAACCAAATAAAAAGGATGGTAAAATCAGAAGTTATACATGAGGCTTAACAAAAAAAAGGGTTACTGAAGAAGCAAGTTCAAGTGGATCTTAAACTAATTAAAAACAACTTCAGCCTCTATGCTCCAACTCCAACAATATCTTCTTTACCAAAAATAAAAAAAAAAAATAAATCTAGGATGCCTTTCAAATTTCCATGTCAACAATGGTAACAAAAAGAGTCCGACACGGCAGGGTTTTATATAGAGGAACAGAGGAAAGGGATGTAAGAAATGGAAGTAAGCCTGCAAACACACTAGATGACTAGACATCATTTAATATCACCACATATATATATAAGGATGCAATCCAGATCAATAGAATCAAGTGACTGTGTTTGTTTAATCAGCCTAGCAGCTCTGATTTCTAAATCATACATACCCTTTTGAGTTTAAGTTCTAAAATTGCTTTGACGTTTTCTTTCTAAGGCAAGGTTAAGTTTTTCCTAAGCTCCACGCAAAAATAGGCAATTATAATTTGTAATAAACACTCAAACTTGATGAACATTAACCTGAATTAAAGCTGCAAAGCTTTTATTGGTTGAGGTTTAACATATGTGTGGTAATCTTTTTGCTTCTACTAACTGGCAACAAAAAAAGCTCTTCATAGGCAGAGAATATGTGCAGTAACATATCAATTATATTTGATAGACGATTCAGATGAGAGTACAATAATTTATCGACATAGCTCACAAAAAAGAGCATTATACACTGTACATTTGTATTGTGGTTTGGTTGAGCACAAGACAAGATAGGGCACAGCACAACTTATTGTACTTGTGCTTCACCTTCACAAACAAGAGGAGATAATTCAACTCCCAGAGCACACAAGTCCTTCTGTAGTGCCTCAGCACTCTTAAACTGTAACCCAACCATTCCTACACTAAGAGCTGCTTCAATGTTAATCATCCTGCAGTGTTAAAAATACAAACATGCTAAGGAATCCACATGACTGGTAAACAATACTAGAGCAACATCAACAAAAACTAACCTATCAACAATAAAAACTAACCTATCATCAATAAAAATGCAGCTTTGCTGGATCAACATTGAGTTGATCCACCGCTTGAAGATAAAAACTTCGGGCGAAGGTTTGCGGCTTTCCTGAATGGTTAGTGTAACGATCAGTCCACAAAATAAAGGAAGAATTTTCATTAAGCAGCTATAATACAAGATTATAATGGCCTAGCAAACATAACAATGAACTAGTACCCTAGTGCCGGTTGGTCGACTGATAAGTTAGCGCTTAAGAAGTGCTCCTATGTAATGCCCAAACCGAAGTACAGAATTAGTTCATGCATGAATGATCTTCATTCCATCTCTAGATTCCAATTTTAAGATCAATTCTATGGTTAGTTCAAACTATTCAGATAGAATAGAACTATAGAAGGCATAAAAAACCGCAGCTGGTGGGGAAAGAGATAAATTAGAATTTATTTATCTTGACTAGCAAGGTGCCGTAGAGAGAAACATCAACAAAGCTCCAATTTTAGCTCTGTAGCGAGGAGAATCATAGGCTTGGAAGTCATGAAGCTACAAAATGATAGCCAATGTTCTGCTATCAATCTGGCTTGGATAAGTATAGCAAATTATCTTATATAATAACTGTTCAGCATACTACCTCCGTTCCAAAAAGGATGTCATTCTAGATTTGGAATTAGTCAAACTTCATTATGTTTGAATAGATATAGAAAGCCAAACCTTCTTAAGTTTGACAGGTTTATGGAAAATATTATCATCAATTATTTCTCCAAATAGATTTATTATGAAACTATTGCATGATTCATCTAATGATATTTCTTAAGCATCATAACTATTAGTACCTTTTTGCATATATTTGGTCAAACTTGAGATTCATAGACTCCTCGAAAAATGAGAATAACATTCTTTTGGGATACGGTATCAGATACGGCAATACACAACCCCCTGGAATATCCAAGCATCACAATTCCTTGGGTCTCATCCTAAACCCATCTCATCACTACAATCTTCACCATTCATCCTGTCAATTGCTATGGCTTTACTATTGGTGCTCTAGTTGAGGCCATGTCCTGTCATGAAGCTACTGTTCACTAGGAGCGACAACATGCTATGGGAAAGGAGATTGTTACAATGGAGCTATTGGGATCTTGTTACACTGACACCTCACATCACTCCTATCACCTGCATGTGGGTATATAAGATTAACACTCGCTCTCAAGGCGCTCTCATGGTTCTCTTGAGCGTTACAACTTACAATGTTCGTCTTGTCGCGTGTGATTTCCAGCAAGAACAAGGTCATGCCTATGAGGGACCTTTGCTAATTTTTTTTTAAGAATTACACAATACAACGCAGACGCCCACAACACACACGCACACCCACCCCCTATGAACACACGTACACAAACCCTACTACCCTTGTGAGCACCTCCAGGGAACCAAGGACGTACGTGTGTTGATATGGGTGAGTAAGCATGCATGTTGTAGGCGTTTACATATTAATTAATTTTGATTCTCAAAAAAAAAAAAAAAAACACTCTGCATGCCACGTCAGGCTAATGGACAAACAAAAGGGTATGGACTTGCAGTGATCCGGTTAATTACTTAAAAAGCTTACAGACCTCGAAGTTGAATCTAAGGGCCAAACAAAGGGGTGTGGACCTGAAGTGAACTGCTTAAAATGTTTATGGACCCGGAAATCAACTTTTACACTTGGACCTAACCAAAAACCCCTACATAACTTAATGGACCTATGGTACATTTAATTTAACTCTTAAAAATACTTATCTTGATGGAGAACTTTATGAGATTTACACGTAACCACCTTACTCCGGATGCAATGGTTTGCCGCTTGCGTCGATCCCTTTATGGCCTTAAGTATGTTCATTGGACCTGGTTTGAACTCTTCCCCTCTATTGTGACTCAGCTTGGACCATGACACAACCTGCTGCTCTTTTTGTTCACGCCTCCTCTCATGGTCACACCCTTCATCTCTATGTTGATGACATGCTCATCACGTGTCATGATCCTCGGTTTATTGACTTTGTGAAGCAGGATCTTCATGATAACTTCTTAATGTCATCCGATTTGGGTCCCCTTCATCACTTCCTTGGTATTGAGGTCCTTATGTGACCCGATGGCATCTACCTCTCCTAGGGAGAAGTACATTCAGGATGTCCTTTCTCATGCTGCTCTCACTGGTACCCACACTATTGATACACCTATGGAGCTTGGTGCTCACTTGTGCCTCACCGATGTTGTGCCTCTCGGCGATCCTACTCGCTATCATCATCTTGTTGGGAGTCTTGTTTGTCTTGGTATCACTCATCCTGACATTTCTCATTACGTCTACATCCCGAGTCGGGTTTGTTTCTTCTGGTCCACTATGCCCACCTCCTCTGTCTTCTTCTACAATACCTTCGTGGAATCATTTCTCGTTGCCTTTTCTTTCCTCGCTCTAGCTCCCTCCAACTTTGTGCTTACTCGATGCCACTTGGACTAGTGATTACTCTGATCGCCACTCTCTATTGGCTTATTTTCGTCTTTCTTGGATCCTTGATTGCTTGCAAGACCATAAGGAAGCCTACACTTTCCCCCATTCAAGTGTTGAGGCTGTGTTGCGAAGTTATGGCAACCATCCCCGCACGCGTCGAGGTGACTTGGTTATGATGGCTGCTTGACCTTTGATGAACTGATTGTTGGGCGAATTCCTAACATCCCGACTCTCTTCTGATAGTTCAATCAGTATTGCCAGGGCTACCAGCAAACACATGGATTCGATCTTTGTATATAAGATCACAACAGCATGATCAAGTTGTGACTCCACCATGTGCCTTCTGAGGTTCAGTTAGCAGGTGTTTTTCACAAAGGCACATACTTTATTTATAATGAAGTACAAACACCAATTGTTGTTTCCTTTTCTAAAATTATTTTCCCATCCTTGTTTTCTTTTAGAAAGAAAGTAGCGCTTTAGATTCTCCATGATAAGGGATCAATATTAAGTGTGTTTAGCCCTACATTAGATTCTCGAGACACAAATACCTCTCGGATAGTAAAATGATGACAATTAGGATTCCTTTATGTGGATGTAGACCAAGATGGTTTATCTAGATAAGAAGATAAATTTTGTGATACTAGTGACTTTCCAATTAAAATAGGATTACATCCCGGGGGTCAGCATTCAACCCTTATTTATTTGCTTTGGTGATGGATGAGATCACGAGGGACAAACATGGTGATATCCTTTAGTATGCTCTTTGTCGATGATGTGGTGCTAGTTGGCGTGGGGGTAGGGCAGGGGGGTTAATAGGAAGTTGAGCTGTGGAGGCACACGCTATAGTCGAAAAGGGTTTAGGTCGAAGTACGACCAAGATCGAAAGTACATGATGTGCGACTTCAGCCCGACTAGGCACGGGGATGGGGGCGTTAGCCTCGACGGACAAGTGGTGGCCAAGAAGGATACTCTTCGGTATTTAGGATCAATGCTTTAGAAGGATGGCGACATTGATGAAGATGTTAGGCATAGAATTTCAGCAGGTTGGTTGCGGTGGCGTCAAGCTTATAGGGACGACGATTAAGCTTGGTGATGTTATACGGTGTTGAATGTTGGCCTACAAAAAGGCGACATGTCCGACCAAGCGAGTGTAAAGCGTAGGATCCGTTGGTTTTGCGAGCATACAAGAAGGGATAGAGTTTTGAATGAAGAGATTGGGATAGGGTCGCTGGCACCAATCTAGGAGAAATTAATTCAACATCGGTTGAGATGGTTTGGACATGTCCAACGGAGGCCTCCTAAAGGCGCCGGTGCGTAGTGGGGTTTTAAAATGGGTAGATAATGTAAAGAGAGGTAGAGGTCGGCCTCGGCCGACTGGGGACGAGATGGTTAAGAGAAACCTTAAGGGTGGAATATCTCCAAGGAATTAGCTATGGATAAGAGCACTTGGAGACTAGCAATCAACAATGCCTAAACGTGACATTTGTTCTTTTTCCTAATTACCCCTAACTCTACCTTGTCTTGTGCTTTTTTTTTTGTGTTTCTTTTATACTTGTTCCCTATGGGTTTCATCTCTAGCCTACCCGAACTAGCTTGGGACAAAAAGGCTATGTTGTTGGTTTACGGAACATTATTTAATGTTGCATGATTTGGATATTATGTGCTATGGAATGACTATGGATAGATGGATTAGCATAGAAACCCTGGATAGCCGCCATTCAGGGGACTATCTTAGAGTTCTTCTTGCTTGATTACAATCAATACGGAGTCTCTCTTATATAGAGATGACTTGACCCCTTTAATATCTAACTTATCTCTTCCCTAACAAATCCTAGGCGGTTACTGTTCACGCGCTACAGTAACATGTGGGCCCCCTGGGCCGGCTCCACCTGCCATAACATTATGCCTATATGAGGCTATGTATGGCACAAATCTGAGTAGTGACACTTTCATTACCAAAGGTGCCAGGGTAAAAAGATTACAGATTTTAGGACTTGCTTTGAAATGTTAAAACTGAAACTGTTGAACTGAGTTGGTCCCTACAACTATGGAAACATCATGCAGAAGTTACTGATTATTTGAAAGTGCATTTCTATAGGAGAACAGAGACACAGAGCATTTACCAGTTCTACAAGAACAAAATGTCCAAGACAAATACTTTGAGAGCTTTAGCTTATCCTCAATTAATTGGTACCTACAAAACATATCTCAGGATCATGCAGGACGAACAAACATGCCAACAGGAGCTAACACTCACCATACTGGATAATTTGTAAAAGCATGCATTTCATAATTATTTCTCTTCAAACAGCAAAGAATATTTTCGGCGCCGTCTATGTATTCATATGCTCTCACCATGCACTCCTTTAGACCTGCAAGGCATCAAAATGGATTACGACTACCACTTCTTTTAGGACAGTAATGAGAGAAAGTAATGTCTCGGAATTAGTGTATTATCTTTCACAAGACATGTGCTAAAGTACATATAGTAGGCATCCATGCCTACAAACACTCACACACACATACACCAACAGGAGGCCTGTAGCACTCCTCTCCTAGCCAATGCATGCCTGGACACCATGCGGCACACACACACACAACAGGAGGCCTGTAGCACTCCTCTCCTAGCCAATGCATGCCTGGACACCATGCGGCACACACACACACAACAGGAGGCCTGTAGCACTCCTCTCCTAGCCAATGCATGCCTGGACACCATGCACACACACACACAACAGGAGGCCCGTAGCACTCCTCTCCTAGCCAATGCATGCCTGGACACCATGCGGCTAATAGTCTAACAAGTAAAATAAGGAAAAAAAATCCATGTTTTTAGGAAAAAACTAGTTCAATTTTTATCGGAAGCAGTGTACTGAAAGGGAAACCATAGTGCCATTTCTACTTTGACCTTCTCACCTTCCAAATCAAACGATCTGCCATCATTGAAGAACTTTTTTGGCCAGCTCATTCTGAAAGCAACAAATAGAATGACAAAATCATAATGCACTATTTTATGGTGTACAAAATTTTGTGTAACATGTTATGAGAATAAAATGTATGCCACACTTTTTGCATATCTTTTGTTCACGATTTGAGGTGCACAGAGAGAACAGAAGGTTAAAATGTTGAAAACATCAGGTTTCTGTTATTTCCATTATCTTTTTAAAATTATTGTGACACTGCAGGTATAAAGAAAACAGATAAGTAGTTTCACTCTTGGAAACTAAAAATGATATTTTTCAGTCTAACTGAAACAAATAGAGTATAAAAGTTCTTGAGAAAAAATGGTACTAATATTTGGATCTGAATGCTACAGCACAGATCATCAGTTCAGCCAATAATCTTTTTTTTTTTTGTGACTTGCTTGCCTTGTATTAATCTCCGGCAGATGACTCAAACAAGACAAGATCACTTTACACATGCTGGAGTTACATACCACCTCTCCAGAACATGCGTCTCAGTGACTTGTTTGGCTAGCACATGAGCTACTTTTATTACAACCTCTGTTAACAAAGAGAAAGAAAAATCATTTAAAGCACTACTGAGTTCCGATATCTCTAGAATATGGCTAATGATAGAACGTTGGGTCTCCTTTTCTTCCAGAGCTGGACAACATCCAAGCAATCAGTCTCCAGATGTATTTTTGGTAGCCAGCTTGCGCCGCCATCTTGAGGCCATCAAGACACGCCATTGCTTCCAAGGTACATGCGTCAAAGACATGCTCATACCATCTGGCCTGTGCCTCCTTAAGAATTCCAGTGTGATCTCGGAGGGCACCCGCTGTCGCTCCATGACTGCCAAAAGCGCTGAATGCAGCGTCGGTGTTCACCTTGATCCATCCTGGGCTCGGGACCTGCCACCCGGCTTGAGTTGTTTTCATCCTGGACCTGACCAGCTGGGTAAGACAACTGCCAGAGATCGAACACAGTGTCCTTTGCCCAGATTGCAGCCTGATAGGCAGACATTGACAGCTCTCTGTGGCGTCTTTTATTTCTCATTGTCCACAAAGCCCACATTCCACATAATATGATCGCTGTCTCCTCCGGACACATACCAGCCATGAGATCCGACGCCCAGGTCTGAGGATGTAAAGAAGGGAGTTTGACTCCTGTTGCCGATCTCACCTGACGCCAAACCTCCTTGGCCACTGAACACACAGTCAGTACATGCATGATAGATTCTTCCTGTGCTCCACAAACTTCACAGTATGCGATGGGCTCAATATGCCTTCTCCATAGGACTTGCCGGCGGGAAGAAACTCATGTAACACCCGCCACCAAAACCTTTCCGGACTTTCGGTGGCACTTTCAGCTTCCAGATAGCCTTACAGGCCTTGTCACTTGACGAACTTGGCAGCTGCAACGGTTTGCCATCCCTCCTCAGATTGTAAAGGATTTTGTAAGCTGATTTAACCAGTACACTCAGACTTCTCTCCATGCTCCAGGCCCAGAAATCATGATCACCTCTGGCCCGGGGCATTTTCAGAATAGCACGTACATCAACCGGAAAGAAAAGCTCCCTAATCAGCTCCACGTTCCAGGCACCAGACATGGTTATGAGCTCAGCGACATGTTCCAGCGCCTGTCCATCTCTTTGGGGTGATCGGATGGCCTCCAAAATGGTTTGCGCATCCATCTTTCATCCCAAATATCTGCAGTTTCCCCATTCACAATTCTCTTTATGAGACCATGTTGCAAAGCCTCCCTTCCAGCAAGCACAGCACACCATGTACTACTAGCGTGTCATTTCCTACTTGCTCTCATGAAGTCAGAGTCATGGTAATATCTCCCTTTTCAGTACTCTCGCACATAATGATTCAGGGTGATTGATGAGTCTCCAACCTTGTTTAATGAAAGCATAGCCAGGTTGAAACACCTTATATGCGAAAGCCCATTCCTCCTTCATACTTTGGCGGGTCAAGCGTTCCCAACTCATCCAATGAATGTGCCTACTATCAGCGGAGCTACCCCACCAATAGTTCGCCATCACTGACTTCATCTTCTTGCAGGTATTGATTGGCAGCAGGAAGCAGCTCATAGAATAAGTAGGGACAGCTTGGGCTATGGATTTGAGTAAACCTCCCTGCCTGCACAGCTTGCTGCCCTGCCACACCAACCATCGATGCGGCCTCTTATCTGGGCAGGTAAGTACTCAAAAACCTCGTTTAAGTTTCTGCCAACCTCTGTAGGTAGGCCTAAATACTTCTCAGCCAGCGCCTCTTGAAAAAATTCAGACCTTGGGTCACCTCTCTGTTTTCATTCCCAAGGAACAATTGCGGCTGAAGAAAATTGCTGATTTTTCTCTGTTAACTAACTGTCGAGCCAGCATTGTACGGCTCCAAAATTTCCATTAACCGATCAGCCCCTCTTTGTGACGCTTCTGTAAAGGCGATGCAATCATCCGCAAGAGAAGATGCAAAATCCAGGGGAGTGTACACCAACTCGGATACCTCTGGAAATGTGCATTGGGCCAATAGATTGCAGGAGGCAGGACAAACCTTCTGAACATATCAAGAATAAATATGGTGAGATAGGATCGCCCTGTCTGATCCCCGTGTGGGTTTAAATTCTTCCGTCAGTACAACATTCACTTTAATAGAGAATAACACTGAGTAACACATCTCATGATCAAATCAACAAACTCAGTCTGAAAACCAAGCTGCAGCATCATACCTCGTAAATAAGACCATTCTACTCGGTCATATGCCTTGGCCATGTCTAACTTTACTGCACATGCACCCGCCTTTCCTTTCTTCCTTTTCAGGTAATGTATACACTTTCGTAGGCAATGAGAACATTGTCGGTAATGAGTCTACCGGGCACAAATGCACTCTGTTCCTCAGATATAATATCATCAGAAATTCTCTCAATCTCATGGCAATAACCTTTGAGCAGATTTTGTAAAGGACATTGCAAAGTGAGATCGGTCTAAACTCCTTCATCTCCTGAGGGTTTTTCGTGATTCGGTATCAACGCGATAGTGGTGCGGTTCAAGTCATGTAGCATGGAGCCTCCATTTAGGAAATTTAGGACAGCTGTTGTTATGTCCGGTCCCATTAGATCCCAATGTAATTTGAAAAAACCAGCTGTCAGTCCATCTGGGCCAGGAGCCTTGTGTGCACCCATTAGAGACAACGCCCGCTCTACCTCACTTGCTGTAAAGGCGGGTGAGTTGCTCATTCATAATAGCCGTGACTTTGCGAAGCACGTGTCCCAGGACCAGCTCTGGATTAAGGTCCTCTTGGGCTGTGAAAAGCTGCATATAAAATTCAGTTGCTATGCTTTCAAATTCCTCTTGAGTCCCAGCCATGTTACCGTCTGCTCATTTAAGAGCGAAATTTTTTATTTCGCCGCCCGTGCACTTTCGATTTGGCCTGGAAGAAGGAAGTGTTTTGGTCCCCATCCTTCAGCCATTATCTCCTCCTAGATAACATTTCTGTCATCCAGCGACATGAGGTGTCGTTCTTGCCTGGAGGGCCAGAGCCAATAGTGCGACCCACGTTCCACCTCCAACTCCCGCCGGAGCTTAGCAATCGTCTTTTCCACCGACCCAAAAACATCACGGTCCCAAGTCTGCAGCCTCTCCTGAGCGATGTTTAGTGCTCACACCATCCAGGCTTCCTACCACAGCGCCACCATCCCGGTAGTCACGAATGAGGGGCCATATAACTTGGATCTCGTTGCCACATGTTTTCATACCGAAAATTCTTTTTCTTACGTCGCCTGTTTGTGTGGTTGATGCACTCCACCACCAGGCAACTATGGTCGATAGTGTATTCTGCACATGCCACACTTTCACCTCCCTGTATAGGTCCAAAAAGGAGTCTGTTGCCAGTCCACGATCAAGCCGCACCTTAACATTATGGTGCCCCTCCCGCCTGTTGTCCCAAGTATACGGTAGGCCAATAAAGCCGAGGTTCGTAAACCTGCAAACCGACACTAAATCCCCTAAACCCCTCCATTTGTGCTTCACTCCTACCCACTCCACCAAACTGCTCGAAGCAAGCAGTGTTTCATTGAAGTCACCAACACACAGCCATGGAAGCACGCTGCGGTTATTGAGGATTTTCAGACAGTCCCAGCTTCTGTAGCGGAGATCGCGAAGCGGGATTCTCCATAGAAACCGGTGAACCTCCATTTTCCCCGCTTTTGTGACCCGAGTCCAAGATCGTCACATCAATGTGCAACTTGTCCAGGGTCTCTAAGCGGACAACCAGATCATCATTCCAGAGAAAGGCGAGACCTCCTCCCCTCCCCAAAACTCCCAACTCCAAGCCCACTGGCAAAACCAAGCGGCGGCGGAGACCCTCCACATTATCTGAGTACAACCTTGTTTCCGACAAGAACACCAACACAGGGCAATGTAGCTCTATCAAGCTCACGGAGATCATGAACTGCCTCGGGATGCCCCAGACCCGGCAGTTCAGGCATAAGATTTTCATTGTGCCCGGCAGGGGCTGTCCCCGCAGCCACCGCCTATCTTGCATTTGTCTGGAAGTTGCCTCTCTTCTGTTTCTTCAACGTCTCAATCATGCTACCACCACTGCTTTCAGATCCTCCATCCATTTGACTCACCGTGCGAAACCATCCCACTTGGAACAATGGCAATGGAGCCAGTAAGGGGAATATTGAGGTCAGGGGTTTGAGTACCTCCAGTACCTTTTGATTTCCTTTTTTGCCCTGCTGGGCTCGACTCTCCTCCTCGTCCTGCAGGTTCAGCTGTCTACGGCAAGTATAATATCTTTGTTCCTCCCAACTGGAGCTTCACTTGGCTGGTGATTACCCAGGCGGTTACTTCATAGGTGACTGAACTTCATGATCCTCACTGTCCCCTACATGCTCAGATGAGGAGAACTGAGTTCCAACTCCACAGACGGAGGAGCTACCCCTTGGCTGACTATGCTGCCTCGGTGCTTTAAAACCGGAGGATGATCCACTACCAAAAGATTCAGCAGCCGCTCAGGCAAAGGACTGGCGGTGTCTTTTTCTCTTTAGGAGCCCTGAGCGAGATGTCATATGGTAATTTGCCATTGTCATCTCGTTCAACGATGTCGGACACTCTATCCCTGAATGCCCAACAATACCACCGCGAAGCAAAAAGTATGGTAACTTCTCGTATTGTGCATGGAACCAGCGGCTCCTCATCTTTGCTCATCGGAGCGCACCCCACGCCTAATTGGCTCTTTGATTTCAATAGTGACCCGTGCGGGAGCGCACCGCTCGCTTTACCATCAGCGTCCACATCCATCTTTACAACCTGCCCGATCAAGCCCACAGCTCGCGAGCCCTTTGTCTGATTCATCCAACCAAGGGAAGATTGAGAATGCGAACCCAAATTTCCAAGCGATCGAAAACAATTTCCAGCACACTAAGTTTTTATCATACTCCTGTAGTAAATTGCATACTTCCCCACCATCCATGGCGGAGTGGACAGACCCTGTCCATATCGCGCACTGCCGAAGTTCACCACAAACATGTTGTCTTCCTTCTCGCCGGATCGCCCAAAACTTGAGGCCCGATCAGGTTACGAGCGCAGGCTTCATTGCCGGCGCACCCTGCGACATGAATCGGAACCGGCGATAGTACCTTGCCCACCCGGCGCACATTCCGGCTGCGCCAATACTTCTTCATCCTCATTCCTCATCATCATTGAACTCCACGATAGACTCTTCCTCCTCCATGAGGTTGAGTTTGAACATCTCCGTCACATTGGGTTGGGGCGTCGCCACCACTTTTTAGAACCGCCTCCCCAACCGCCGCCATTCGCAGCGGGAAGAGAGGCACAAATAAGAAGAGGCCTGCGCTTATCTGACGCAGCCACAAGGCGGCCGACCTTGGGGGAACCTAGCGGCAGAACCCTAGGGGTTATCGTGGTGGCGGCCGCGGAATGGCTAACAAAAGCGATTTGCGGGGGCCGGCACCGCATTGCCGCGGGTTGGTGACAAGGCGCCATGGCGAGTGGGGCTTGGACGCCATGGCAGTGGTGGTGGCCTTGGCCGAGGATCGAGTGCCGGTGGCGGTGACTAGATCGTCGTCAGTCGGTTTCAAAGTCGCCCTCGGCGCTTGGATCGCTGATCGAAGGCCTGGGCCAGCGATGTGCATGTTTCCATAGAGCTGGGTCGACCAGACCCAATAATCTTAAATCCACACCACATACCACAACCCTCTATGATACGGCGCAGGCGGTGTAGTAGCGGGCAAAATATGTAGTGCAAACCACAACCTTTGTAAAAAGCAGGCCTTGTAGTGCAAACCACAACTTTGTTCGGCTGGGCGGCGCCTAGAGGCGCGCTTAACTCTAGGCGATGGCCCTCAGCCTCGCCTCGCCTAGGGGTAGGCGGGTACCTACCTTGTTTGTTTCTTGATGGGGCGGTGATCCGCCATAGCAAGGGCAGCGTGCGCGAAGGTCGGCCTTGATGGGGAGCATGAGGCGGTGTGTCGGGCGGCGGCGGAGAGGCGGCGGATGGAGATCCAGGCTGCGGAAGAAGGCTTTGAATGGCGGGGGTAGAGGGGCGGCGGGGCGATGATGGGGGGGGGCGGAGGGGCGAGGGGAGGGAAGGCATGCAGGGAGAGGATAAGGTGGGAGGTGGGGCCATTGAATAGCCGAATTTGCTTTGATGGGCTTCCTTTTTAGACTAAAGGCCCACTAGTCCCTGTTTTTCTTTTGTTTTAGAGGTATATATGATGTATATGGCAAGGTATATGTATGTAGATGGCACCGCCCTAGCAAAAGCGCCTAGGAGTGCCTAGGCTGCTTACTCCCAGAGCCTCAGGCTCTAGGTAGGTCCTTGCCTAGATTTCGCCTAGCGCCCTTTAGCCGGAACAGGGGTAAAATATCTTGTCCAAACTCAATTGCGTTTGTGAGATATAAAAAATAACAAATTTCAAGCGAGAAAGTTGTCGGATGATTTGTGAGTAATTTGTTATTTTATATCTCACAAGTCGAAATTTGGACAAGATATTTTACAAAATTAATATCATCATATCATCTATATGTGTAATTTCTTTGGTGAATTTAGGCGACTTTTTGCGGTGGTTTTACACGAGTTTTCCGAGAAGCTTGTGGTTTGCACTACATATTTTCCCAGTAAGCGTAGGGGAGAGTGGAGAAAAGAATTTGGATTGGGAGGCTGGAACATAGAGAGGATACCAATGAATCTTGGCGGTGGGAGCTTCTCCGGTGTCGGAAATTGAAAACGCCACCAGGTGGTGGAAGGTAAAACCCCACCATAATACTCAGGGGAGGTTTATTCCTTCTTCGATAAGTCGATTACAACCTAGATGTCCCTTTTAGAAGCAGGAGACATATCTCGTAACAAATCAACCAAATCTCCTAAAATCTCTCCACGACCCTTAATTTCCTAACAAACAGGGCTTACCACGGTTGGACTGCGGTGGATGCCTAGGCGGCGCCTATCTGCGTGACCAACAAAGGAGTCCCACAACACTTCCCTCCTCCCCCAACAAGCGGCTCGTCCGCGAGCTGAAAGCTGCGAATAACGCTCCTTGAAGTCTTTGGCCAGGGCTCACTTGAAGGCTGCGGCACGGCCTTCCCCCATTGCACGGGTAATCCCAACGTCCACGGTTTAGTCCGTCCGGGAACCATGGGAAGGGTAAGGCACCACCGACCATGAAGAATGGGCGGCGGTGGCACCAACACAGGAGGCGCGCCTCAAACTTCTTAAACAACGCCACATGAAACACATCATGGATTACGGCCTTAGGAGGAAAGGGGCGATAAGCCACGGCCAACAATCCGTTCGGTGACTTGATAAGGCCCCAAAGTAAAGAGGCCAGAGCTTGGAGGAGGGGATCTTTGCGGAGTGATGGAGCAACTATCTGCGGTGGTGAGCCGGGGCGAGGAGCCAATCACCCACTTGCATATACCCGCAGCGCCCGTTTCTTGTGCGGTGCTTACTCCAAGCATCTGGTCGGCGGCGGCCGTCGTGGATATCTGCGAGAGCATCGCGATCCGCGAGGTGTGGCGCGAAGGGCCAATTTGGAATGAGTGTTGACTCCGCCCACGGAAACCAATGCGACCACAAGCGCGAGCGATTGCCCGGCAAGGCAGCGGGTACATGACAATGATGTGGTTCGTTACCTCGGAATGTCCATACATGCGAGGGTGGAATGCGGGCTGAGAGCAACTTGAACCCCGCAAGGCGGCAACTCACTCCCGGAAGGTGCAAGTGAAGACCGGGGCTCAAGCTTTCGCTATAGACCATGGAAACCCATGAGGCCCAGGATGATGATGTTCTCAAAGAAGGCATGAGCCACGATTTAAGCTAAATATGGATGGTTTGAGGGCAATGAAGTGTGCCATCTTGGAGAACGATGCGACAACAATGAGGATGACCCGAATTTCGGGCGACACCACGGAAAGCCTTCTACAAAATCCATGGCAATGTCGCTCTCTAGACATGCTCGGCATGGACGGCGGTACGTAGGGGGCGACGGATGGAAATGCTCGATCTTGTTCGGTGACAAAAGCGAGCAGCTGGCGGATGAAGTCCGCGGACAAAGGCGTTGTGCGTGGCTGTTGTAGAAAAGGTCGCACGCTTGGCCGGTGTAATGTGTTGGGCTCCCTCATGACTGTGTCATGAGCCTCCTGCGGCAAGCGAGGGCCACGGCGTAGAGGCATCGAGGCAAAAAAAATGTGCCCCAGAGCGGCGGCTAAAAGCGTCCGGCGTAAAATCCCTGAGGGGGCGTAGAGCAAGAGGGCCTGGATTGGGAATTGGAACACAAAGGATCACAGGAACCTTCGTAGTGGGAGCTTCTCTGTTGTCGTCATTTGAAAGCATGCGCCACCCCTAAATCTAAGTATAAAACCCCCCAATGCTCACGGAGGTTTATTCCTTCTTGATAAGTCATGATTACAATCTAGATGCCCTTATAGAACAAAGACATATCACGACAAATCAACCAAATCTCCTAAAATCTCTCCACGACCCTTAATTCCCTAATAAACCGAGGTCTTTGCCACGGTTGGACTCTTGTGGGCGCCTAGGCGGTGTCTATACTAGCGGACAACTAATGAGTCCACAACCCTCTACCAAAATTGTCGATGCTCACGATGGGTTCAAGGTTGACGATGGTTCGTCGAACCAAGCCATAGAATTGAACCTAATGGGCCTATGCGATACATGGCTGCTTGGTCAATGGTTCAAGACACTCAAACCTTAGGATCGAGGTGGATCGATCCACCCTTCGCCCTACCTTGTGTGTGCGGCGGGGGGCGGGAGCTCGCGAGGACACGCCGCGTCGGCGGGTTGGCGGCGGTGGCGCCTACCGTGTCCGGTGTGCGGTAGAGCTGAGGACAAGGCGCGCGACGACCCGACACCGAGCACGGCGTCCTCGCCCGCGCGGCGGCGGTTTCGGCTCACGGCGGTGGCGTCGGCGGCAGGCGCCGTGGAGTCGGGCATGAGGAACCACGGGTCGGGAAGGCGCGAGAGCCTGAGGCGTCAAGAGGTCGGGGGGCGTGGCGGCGGCGCACCGGAGGGCGCACCGGCGGCGGCGAGCGGCGTGCGGGCAAGTGGTTGCGGCGGGAGGTGGCGGGGGCGCTTTCCAGCATGTCATCGAGAGTCACCCGGGCCCGGCCGCCGGAGGCCGCTCGAGCCTGCCAGGTGGTAAGTTGAGCGCCAGATCATTGGAATCGGGATGTATACCCGGGCTGCATCCGCGCGGCACAGCGCGAGTCTCGCCGTGCCACGAACCTCTGGCCCGCCACGACAACTTCCACCCCGGAACTCGCCACGTTTGCCTGCGGCTATCGTGTTTCTGGGAGGCCAGGCCACCGCGTCTCACGAGTGTCGTGCGGGGATGAGGCTCGCCCGGCTACGGCGAGTTGGCGCGAGTTCTGCCTGGCCCTCGGCCTGCGCCAGCGGGCGGAGGCGTGTGTCGGGCAAAGCGGGGCAGCCGAGGGCGCGGCGGGCAAAAGCGTGTGCGGCTCCGGCGGTGATGCTGGGCCGGGCGACAACTTATCGCGGGGAGCGGCTTTGGCACGGAAGCGGCGCGCGGCGGCGGCTGAGCTCTGCGGCGAGTTGAAGGGAAAGGGGCTGCGGACGCGCTCGAGGCTCTGCGGCAGCGGCGAGCACCTAGGTGAGCGCGAGAGCGATATCAGCGTCGTCGGCTTCAGAGGGGAGGCACGCGGCGGCGAGCGTGACCCGGCGAGCTCGGGAAGAGTAGAGGGTAGGGGACTTCCGCGCCGGGAAGGCCACGATCCACTCACGGGCTTCACGGCTTCTGCGCCTCGGCTACCCACAACCCATAATATCCATTGGGGCCTAAGGGATCGGCGGTGGTGAAATGGATCGGCCGGTGCTCCTACACTCATTAGATGGATCGATGGTTTGGGTATGGTTGGCTCTCAGTGGACCAACCATCCCCATCGTGGTCGATGCAAAGAGCATTTTATTTTTTCCTCCTTTCCTAATGTGCCCGGTTTTTTTAAACGTTAGTGAAGTAGTTTGGATCGATAAACTTTACCTTTCTTTACATAAAAGCGAAAGGGCCTCTAGGAAAGTTAGTTAGGTGGCTTGAGTAGTATTCCTCGAGTCCTAAGTTTGACTCCCCATGGGAGCAAATTTCAATGCTAGGGTTAGAAAAATCCCTAGCCTGTCCCACGCCGAGGTCTAAGGCCCGGCCCTAGCGTGGGCGTTCTCACTTGGCCTACGGTGTCGTTACGTATGGATGGGCTGGGGTTGAGGGGTTTTCTCGAACTACATGAGTCTTCTTAATGCAATGCTCGGGGGTTGTCTTACCCCTCGTAGATTTTTTTTTCTCTTTCACGATGATCTGAATGATTCTTTACAAGGTTTTCAATAATGGATCTCTAGATCTAGGAAGCAAGAACAGTGAGCATGAAAACCTAAGGTATTTCAAGCAGGGTTAGTCCAGCATGTATTCATATGAACAAAGAAAAATGACACGCGATGACCGATTTAAAACCAGATAATGCAAGATCAAATGAACATCAAGCATACACCACTAGTACACATACAACACATACAAATACTACGCATCATATATCTGAGAGGAATAAGTCAAGTATCTACAACTTACCTCATCGATCAGTCCTTTCTCAAATTCTGACCAAGCCGTTGGGTGCTTGCTTTCTAGTAGTTCCTTCATGGACATTCTGCTAAAATAAAACAGAGATAGACAGCTGAGAATGTAATGCAATAATCACAAACATCAGCACAAAGGGCACACGATTACTGGACAAGTATCTGAACTACAGTTTATTGGAACAAAGCAAAAGAACATACAGAACGAAAAGGTAACAAAAATGGTTGGTAACACTTCACATTTCAGCCATGCTATTTCATTACTAAATTTACAGAATACCATATGGATTAACAGGTCATGTCAGATATAGTAACATTTACACCAAACCAATCCTTTCAGCTGGCACTATCACAGTTCGCGAATTCTCCACCAACAAATCGTTCACGGACGCAATCCACCACAAAACCACAGACAAAAACATTACCTACAATACCTTACAATATATAGTACTCCGTAGAGCCAAACATGCATTCCGTCGAACACCTAAACGGCAGACCTTAAACCACCCCACCGGACAGACACAACCCAAACTAAGTAAACGAGGAGAGCCGGGGGCATGTACGGAACTGAAAGAAGGCGGGGATGTGGTGGTAGAACGGGTCCCGGACGAGGGTGTCCATGACGTCGAACAGCAGCACCGGCTTCCTCGACCCGGCTGCCACCTCTGACCCGGCGGCCACGGAAGCGGCGGTGGAGGACGACGACATGGAGGGCACAGGCGGCCGCTGCGAGGAGCAGACGGACTTAGCGAGGAAGGCGAGGGAGGGCGCGCGAGGGAGCAGGGGAGACCATGGATGAAGGCGAGAGAAAGGGGACCGAGAATATAATCCCATGTGATGAATGAAGCGAATAAGTGAATACTCCCTATGTCTCATGGAGACTGTGGTTTTTTTTTTTTTTTTTTTTTTTTTTTGGTTCTATGACTCGTATATGTCCCATTAGGATCGTCGTTTTAGCTTCAGGACCATGATACTAATTATGTAATATAAATATTAATTATATTTTTAATATATAATTCGGCGGTAGATGTTTACCGGAAAAAGCTCAATGGTGCAAATCGTTTATTTTAGGAGGGAGTATGTCTCATGGAGGCGGTGGTTTTTTTTTTTTTTTTTTTTTCAAGACGGTGGCTAGCGACTGTCAAATTAGGATTGTCAAAAATAAAACATCTCTCTAGCGTCACTCGGTGGCGACTTTAGTTATCGATTTGTTGTGCTCACAAAAAACAGCGGCGGTGGGGAATCATTGGAAGCGGGCACCACAAAGCGTGAATCGTGCGCCTTGCGAGGCCTACCTCCCTACCTTTCTTGGTCCCTGTGTCCGTTCCCAGAACGACAATTGTTCTGGAACGGAGGGAGTAATCTCCTATTCGTCTCAACAACATTCTTAAACACATGTTTTTTTAGAAAGGGCGTATTTTGTACTAGCGCCAAAGCGTCCTGAGGAGGCGGAGGTGTCTTGTCGGACGTGGCTCGTACACCGTTCACACACACCGCCTCTGCCCACGCCAATATGTCCCGCCCTCAAAACGCACCCGCGTTAGTCACGCGGACCCATTACGCCCGCAAAGGAAACAGCGCTTTGTGTTCGGCTTCAACTTTGACTTTCGCAGCCAAGCATCGTCGCCGCGGATGCCCCACACCCACTCCATGCCTTGCACGCGGCGGCGACCAGCGACGCCCGTGCAAACACCACGATCCATTTTGCAACATCAGGATGAAACCATTGCAACATTCATCTAAAATAGAAGAAACATTCAAACATTGAAACACCATTGCAACATGTTGCATCCCGATTTACTTTTGAAACATCTAGATGCAATACTTGCAACATACAAAAGAACACATATTTTCTTCTAAAAAAAAAAAGAACACGATGAAATACTTGAGACATGTAATGCGAAACAATAGCAACACACGTGTAAAAGTAGATGAAAACATTAGGGATAGATGCTTCCAACATAAGTGTACAACCATTGCAGCGTATGCAACATACATATCTACTTTTGCAATATCGCACCAAATAATTGAACACATACAATAGAAACAATTGAAACACTTTCGAAC
>JADLZK010006677.1:0-36044 GCA_015847255.1 Hyparrhenia diplandra
TGAGAATGGCGTGCAGGAGGTTGCCGATAAGATCGAGCTAGCGGGCGGGGTTTGAAGCTGGTTTTGATGGATCGGCGATGATGCCATTTCAACCAGGTTTTTCATACCGGACCTAGGTTTCTTCATGCCGTTCTTGGATCTATCTATTTGCGGAAAGCATTGCGCGTTTCTTTCTTTATGACTAAAGTAGTACATTACTAGGTTTTCTCGGAGAAATAGGTGGTGGCGGCGATATTTTTTGCAACATCAACGAACCGTGGCCGTCCGATTTGATCGAACCGCTAAGGTCGCCTCGATTCTTAAGCAGGCAGCAGACCTCCCGCTAAGAATTCACGCCCAAGTTGGCCCAAAGGCACTAATTGTTGTTCAATGAGACCGTCGGTATTGTTGGTCCACTCCCCAATGCCAGAGCGGGGAGTGGAGTTGAGATGCGATTACTGCACAAGATGGTCCCACGGGCAATAAGTTCAATATAATAATATATACGTATTTTACGGTCGCGCTCAGTATCCAAAGACGGCCCGAAGGATATGTATGTGTGGTCAACAATTTGTACGAACAAGCTACTAGCATCATATATTTTATCAAATTGAGCAAAGCGGTTATCGAGTTTGCATCGATCATCACATAGTTTTAATACTAGCTTAGCTAGATAATACATCATCACCAAAAAAGTAAGTCAAGACAAAGCATAAGATCGATCACTAAAAAAAACCTTCTGAATGACCCTTCCATTCTAGTCTTGCTTCATTGCCATGATAAAGCTCAATCGGACACACGCAGAATGCATTGACAACACTAGGCTTCACACAACCAAAGTAATCACTACGGATGTGTACACAAAGAAATCAGTTAAAAACCCAAGCGGTCATCTTGACAAAGAAAGTTTCAATAAACCATAAAACTGCACTATCAACCGTGCGGAAAGTGCCCCAAATAAACAAACAAGTTCTCGTCATTAGTCTTATGGAGTCAAGATCTCAATTTTTTTAAATATGACAAAAAGAAAAATATGACAAGCTAGACGCTCACACAATCAAATTTGACACATGAGTAGAAGTTCCATCCATTGTAAACTCTCCACAATGTACAAAGATATGACACGAGTTTACAAAAACAACATAGGTCGTAATATGCTTGGTCACACACAATGGATGCTCATAAAGATCAACAATACTCATATCATGGGATGCATATCCCTAATGTGCACGCCAAGGTAGAGATCGCTACTATTCACTTGGAGCGCACCACACCTTGGGCCTAGAACGCCAAGATTTATTATCTTCAAATTACTCAAAGGCGTAGATGAGTAGGGAGGGGCACGGCTAAGGCCCAACATGAAGTGACACATGGGCGCATCAAAAGCAAAAGTAAATTGGCGCCAAGGCGCAACATGAGGACGACCCTGTTTGGATCGATTTTGGATTCTCAAAATCTTAATTTTAGCTAGATTTCTAGAATCTAGATTTTAGATAAAATCGAATGTTGTGTTTGGATACCCGGATTCTAGAAACAAATTTTATGGTTATAGACATGTGGATGGGCAAAATCGGGTAAAATCTTCTTTTTGGGCTGATTCTGGATTTTTACAATCGACCATCGATTCTAGAATCTAGGGTATGTTTGGAAGCTACACGATTTTTTTTCTCAAGGATTTTAGAATCCTCTTGGATCCAAACAGGGCCTTGTGCAACTCAAGCAAAGTAGCCCTGCTAAATGATGAGCCCAAAAAGGCAAAAAGCAGGCCGAGGCGGTAGGAGCTGCGGATGGCAAAGGCGAGAGGTGGTTGCAAATATCAAAAAAGGAGCACGCCGTTGTGGTTGCCAATCTCGAACAGAGCACAACAACCGGGATGTGCTTTTCACGCCTCCCATCCTTTTATAATCTCGCTGTGGGTCTTTGGGTTTGTACCTAGGATCAATCGGAAAAAAAATATTTAAGACAACAAAATTATTGAGCAATCTTTGTACAAGCTATAGCATGAGACACTGAGATATGCAAGACAAAACAAAACCTTTTTAGAGCCATTCAAAAAACCTTAAAAAAGGAAGGATAATGCACTTTACAATCTAGATTTCGATGCTCACCCAAGAAGATAGTACATAGTTGTTTACATGCATGAAGAAGTGCACCATTGAGTAGATATCAAGCGTCTTGCATACCTTCAACAAGGTACAACATTCAGATATTGCTTTGTTTGTCATCTGCGCTGAAAGGCATTTCAGATATTGCTTTGTTTGTTATCCGCGCTGAGAAAGGCAATCTAGATTTGCCTCCTCCCATCCTTTTATAATCTCCAGCGTGAGGTTTTTTTTTGTACCTCGGTGTCCTAGGATGAATCGGAAAAAGGTATAAGGCAACAAAATTATTGAGCAATGTTGTACAAGCTTATAGATAGCACGAGTCACATAGATATGCAGGACAAAACAAAACCTTTTTAGAGCCATTCAAAAAAACCTTCAAAAAAAGGAAGGATAATGCACTTTACAATCTAAATTTTGGTGCTTACCCAAGAAGATGTGCTTCCGCGACGGACCCCAGATCTGCAACCATCAAAAGAAAAGAAGATGTGCTTCACACGGACCCGAATCTGCAACCACCAAAAAGAAAAGAAGATGTGCTTCCGCTGACGGACCCGTGATGCGCAACCACCAAAAAGAAAAAAAAAAAACTTGTATTTCTTTGTTTCTAGAACCACATGAAAAAACATATCCAGCTGCATGGATGTGATAAAGAGGTGCACCTGCCCAGGATGGAGACGAAGGCGAAGGCGAGGCAGTCCCCTGTGTCGGACCGCTCTCTACTCTTGTTTGCTTGAGATGAGTTTGGAAAGTCAGGACGGAGAAGAGGTGAGAAGAGTACTACTAGTACGTATGAGAAGAGGTGTATGGGAGAAGGAAGAGACGAGGGCTGAGAAAAAAGCGCCCATAGTAGCACTATAAAGGAACCGAGGTGGCAAGCGTAGAGTGTTCGATGCGCATACACCATGGTCCCACGGTTAATGTAAAAAGGGCGATGTAACTTGTGTCTATTTCAAAATTTTCAAACATTGTTTGGAGGTACTAGGACTATGGGAGAATTAGGAATTTGGCCACGAAAAAGTTTGTCCTCTACTCTATCCCAACTACCATCGTGTTCCTAGTCAAAAAAAAAAAAACTACCATCGTGTGGGCCCACTTGTAATTTTATCTAAATACATTATATCCATGTGATATCTTGTTTTGAAGAATTAATTGAAACAAATTTAATGGTGTAGCAATCGGAATTTAATTTAGATTTTTTTGGTTTCTCGGTTGGTGTATAACATTTTTTTAGGTATTTCAAATTGTGGGGCCATGGGTGCCATTTTCTCTCTCTCCTATCTATAATTAATCCGACGCTTGCGACAAGGAACCGTAAGCGTTCACGTTGCCCGGCCGTCTCCGTCTACGCCTCTGCCGCCAGCGAAGTCCCCAGTAGTATTGTTGGAAAAGGTTTTGGTCAAAACTTTTTTTTGGGAAATATAAAAAACTTGTCGCTCTGTCCATCCTCGCGGTGTCATCTGCACCATCCTACAGACTCGTTTTTTTCAAACACGGTCTGTAGAATCGTAATCATGATGACATGCTGAACAGCGTAATGCGATGAGGTGTGTACGTACATCGTGGGTCACGTAATGGAGTCATTTCACATGCCCATTCGATCGATCGAGGGAGAGAGAAGGAGGTGAGTGTTCGATGCCAAATTTGTTTCAACACAAGGCCCAAATTTGCCTCTTTACGGAACAAATCATTTGAATTCGTTTGTTGAGGCACAATGCACAAACTATCAATACGAGGGTTCGATACAAATTCTTGGAGAGCGAGCATTCCAAATTTGAACAATTTTTGATAATATAACAACATTACGGGATAAAAAGGTTGTTTTGCTAGCTTACCGATTTTTGATTTAATAGTATTCCGTGAGACATAACAAAGTTTGAAACTAGATGAAGCAAGAGCAAGCTAACATTGTCAAAAAAAAAGCAAGACCTAAAGCTACGAGACATATATGGACGTCCCTCAGGTCCGGATTTCAGTAGGGACGACGACACACTCGAGGAGCTTGCGGGGATTATAATCTCAAGTTGTAGTGAAAGGGTCTCGCATAAAAGTTGTAGTGAAACAAAGGTAACTCCGAGTCTCTCGAGTCTTTCGAGCCTTGACGCGGAAAAATACTCAACTCAGCGAGGAGAGGGGAGCGGCCCGCGGCGACCTCCAGCACTGAGCCAAACTTTAAAATAGAAATTACGATTACTATGTAAGAACCAAATTATTTATGTGTAATAAGCGATAGTAATGGGCCGACAATGATGTCGATTTTGTAGTATTGTTATGTATGTAACCGGTGATTAGTGACCGCATTGAACCCAGATTTCTCTTTGCTAACCTTTGTATCTAATTCAAACGCTCTGTCTCACGATCATTTGAAGCAAAACAAGGCACTATATATATTCACTATTTTCGACGAGGACTTTAGAGAAATGTCCACAATATATTTTTAATTTTTCCATATACTACTTTTTATATTCATTGTTGCCACGGCCCGATCTATTGTAAATTCACTTTTGTAGATTTCGCAAGGTATTCTAAATCTTGTAATGAAGCATACTAGATGCATGACTTTGTTTATGCACTTGCAACATCCATTTTGGAGAGGAAGTTGCTATGTTTTTTCACACGGTCAAGACGGGAACTCCGGTTCTAGAATGGCTAGGTGCCGGTACATTTTACTCGCAAATTTTCTTTGGTATGGCCCTAAAATGCAGCAACATGCCTACAAAGGCAAGAGCTATGCATTTTAAGGATTGCAGAAGGATTGAAACTTCCTCTAGACATCTTCTCAAAGGCTAAATGGTTTGCGTGTCTTGGACTTCTCCGGCATGGGGAGCTGTTGAGCTACCGGAATCTATAATACACGCATCACACTGCAAGTGTTAAATCTTTCGAGAAAATACACGCATTACTAAGCTTGGAGTAGGATTTCTAACTTCAATAAGCTGCATTATTTGGACTGCATGGCTATTAAAATCTTAGAGAGCTCCCCAGACTCCATTGGCGAACTCAAAAGAGCTGTTATCAAAATGTGCTAGCCTATGAGAATTGCCCATGTCACTTGGAGATTTGCAAAAGCTTTTATCCACTGAACCTGTCATTTTGTTGCCAACTTAAGACAGCATTTAAACTTTCAGTCAACTTACAAACTTGGAGGAGCTAAATATGTCAGTTTGCAGCTTTTAACCAATTACCTACTAGGCTATTCAAGAAGATGGTAAATCTTATTTTTACGGACCTATCTAATTGTACCGAGCTTGCGAGCTCCCGGATCTTATGAGGGACTTCGTAAGCTCGGTATTTGAATCTGTCGGCATTGCTCTAAACTTCAAAACATTCATGGCCCGCCCGCGACCTCCAACACACAGAGCCAAACTTTAAAATAGAAATTACAAGTACTATCTTCGCCTCCGCCCCATCCTTTTTTAATAATCTCAGCGTAGTACTTTGTGTTTGTACCTAGGATGAATCGGGGAAAAGGTATAAGACAACAAAATAATTGAGCAATGTTGTACAAGCTAGTAGATAGCATGAGTCACACAGATATGCAAGACAAAACAAAACCTTTCTATAGTCATTCAAAAAAACCCTTCAAAAAAAGGAAGGATAATGCACTTTACAATCTAGATTTCGGTGCTTACCCAAGAAGATGTGCTTCCGACGGACCCCGGATCTCGCAACCACCAAAAAAGAAAAGAAGATGTGCTTCCATGACGGACCCCAATGATCAACCAACCAAAAAAAAAAAAACTTTTTGTATTTTTGCTTCAAAAACCACCACGAAAAAACCATATCTAGTTGCATGGATGTGATAAAGAGCACCACCTGCCCAGGATGGAGACGAAGGAGAAGGCGAGGCAGTCCCCTGTGTCGGATAGCTCTGTACTCAGGTTTGGTTGAGATGAGTTTGGAAAGTCAGGACGGAGAAGAGGTGAGAAGAGTACTAACTAGTACAGTATGAGAAGAGGTGTAGTATGGGAGAAGGAAGTGACGAGGCACAGAGAGAAAAGCGCCCATAGTAGCATTATAAAGGAATCCGAGGTGGCAATCTGTAGAGTGTTTGATGCATACACCATGGTCCCACGGTTAATGTAAAAGGCGATTGTAACTTGTGTGCTATTTCGAAATTTCAAACATTGTTTATGGGAGAATTAGAATTTGGCCCCGAAAAAAGTCGTCCTCTACTCTATCCCAACTACCATCGTGTGGGCCTACTTGTAATTTTATCTAAATACGTATATCCATCGATATCTTGTTTTGAAGAATTAATTGAAACAAATTTAATGGTGTAGCAATCGAAATTTAATTTAGATTTTTGGTTTCTCAGTTGGTGTAAAACATTTTTAGGTATTTCAAATTGTGGGGCCCGCCGTTGGCCATTTTTCTCTCTCGTCTATAATTAATCCGACGCGGCGACAAGGAACCGTAAGCGTTCACGTTGCTACGGCCGTCTCTCCTCGTCTCTACGCCTCGCCGAAGCCGCGCGAGTCCCCAAGTATTGTTGGAAAAGGTTTTGGTCAAAACTTTTTGGGAAATATAAAAACTTGTCGTTCGTCCATCCTCGCAGTGTCATACGCACCATCCTCTGCACTCGTTTTTTTCAAGCACGGTGCAGCCAGAATCGTAATCATGATGACATGCCTACAGTAGGTGTACTGTACATCAGGGGTCACGTATGGAGTCATTTCACATGCCTGTTCGATCGATCGAGAGAGAGAGAGAAGGAGGTGAGTGTTCGATGCCAAATTTGTTTCAACACAAGGCCAAAATTTGCCTCTTTACGGAACAAATCAAGCTGAATTCGTTTGTTGAGCCACAATGCACAAACTAGCAATACAAGGTTCGATCATGATTCTTGGAGAGCCAGAGCATTCCAAATTTGAACAATTTTTGATAATATAACAACATTACGGATAATAAGGTTGTTTTGCTAGCGCCTGATTTTGGGCGATTTAATAGTATTACGTAAGACATAACAAGTGAAATAAGATGAAGCAAGAGCAAGCGAATATTGTCAAAGAGAAGGAAGCAAGACCTAAGCTACAAAGACATATATGGACGTCCCTCGGGTCCAGACTCGAGTAGGGATGACAACACCCTCCAGGAGCTTGCGGCCGGATTATAATCTCCAGCGCAGGTCTTAAGCGCTAGCCATGGCCATGACTAGGGCTCGAGACCTACACGGGAGATTATAGTCCTACGGCCGTGAGCCCCACTCGTCAAAGTCCACTCAAAATGTCTCTGCAAGTTCTAGAGAAACAAGCAAAACTTGGGTTTTGAGTTTTTAGGGCTCTCAAACACTTGGGTCGGGGATAAACACCAATCGAAACGTCTAGTAATATATCTACGCCCGAGGCGTGGTGTCGATCGAGGAGAACAAGATGAAGCTTGCTCACATTGGTTTTGCACATCGCTCCTCCTTCATCCTTTAATAATCTCCCGCGTAGATCTCTGTGGTTGTAGAAGGTAGCATGAGTCACACAGATATGTAAGACAAACACAAAAACTTTTTAGATCCATTCAGAAATCACTTCAAGAAAGGAAGGATAATGCACTATACAATCTAGATTTTGGTGCTTACCCAAGAAGAAGACGATTTTCGCGACGGACCCCAGATCTGCAACCACAAAAAAGAAAAAGAAGATGTGCTTCCGCGACGGACCCCAGATCTGCAACCTCCAAAAGAAAAAGAAGACGTGCTTCCGTGACGGACCCCAGATCTCGCAACCACCAAAAAAAAAACTTTTTGTTTTTATTTGCCTTCAAAAACCACATGAAAACCCATATCTAGCTGCATGGATGTGATAAAGAGCACCACCCGCCCAGGATGGAGACGAAGGCGAAGGCGAGGCCGTCCCCGTGGTCGGACCGCTCTACGGTTGAGATGAGTTTGGAAAGTCGACGGAGAGAAGAGGTGAGAAGAGTACTACTAGTACAAGTATGAGAAGAGGTGTAGTATGGGAGAAGGAAGAGACGAGAGCTCTTGAGAGAAAATCGCACCCATAGTAGCACTATAAAGGAATTCGAGGTGGCAAGCTGTAGAGTGTTCGATGCGAACACCATGGTCCCACCGGTTAATGTAAAAGGGCGCATCGTAACTTGTGTGCTATTTCGAAATTTCAAACATTGTTTATGGGAGAATTAGGAATTTGGCCCTGAAAAAAGTTTGTCCTCTACTCTATCCCAACTACCATCGTGTGGGCCCACTTGTAATTTTATCTAAATACATACGTATATCCATGTGATACTTGTTTTGAAGAATTAACTGAAACAAATTTAATGGTGTAGCAATCGGAATTTAATTTAGATTTTGGTTTCTCAGTTGGTGTAAAAATATTTTTTTAGGTTTTTCAAATTGTGGGGCCGCCGGTGGCCATTTTTTCTCTCGTCTATAATTAATCCGACGCTTCGCGACAAGGAACCGCGTTTCACGTTGCCACTGGCCGTCTCCGTCTCGCCTCGCCGCCGCGCGAGTCCTCGTAATATTGTTGGAAAAGGTTTTGGTCAAAACTTTTTGGGAAATATAAAAAAACTTGTCGTTCTGTCCATCCTCGCGGTGTCATACGCACCATCCTCTGCACTCGTTTTTTCAAGCACGGGGTCAGTAGAATCGTAATCATGATGACATGCTCGAACACCGTGTGCGAGGTGTACCGTACATCGGGGGTCACATATGGAGTCATTTCACATGCCTGTTCGATCGATCGAGAGAGAGGAGGTGAGTGTTCGATGCCAATGTTTCAACACAAGGCCAAAATTTGCCTCTTTACGGAACAAATCAAGTCTGAATTCGTTTGTTGAGCCACAATGCACAAACTAGCAATACGAGGTTCGATACGCATTCTTGGAGAGCCGAGCATTCCAAATTTGAACAATTTTTTTTGATAATATAACAACATTACGGAGAACAAGGTTGTTTTGCTAGCGCTGATTTTGGGTGATTTAATAGTATTCCGTGAGACATAACAAGCTGAAACTAGATGAAGCAAGAGCAAGCTTTAACATTGTCAAAAAGAAGCAAGACCTAAGCTACGAAGACATATATGGACGTCCATCGGTCCAGACTTCGAGTAGGGACGACGACACACTCGAGGAGCTTGGCCGGATTATAATCTCTAGAAGTTGTAGTGAAAGGGTCTCGCAGAGAAGTTGTAGTGAAACAAGCGTAACTGAGTCTCGAGTCTTCGAAGTCTTCGAGCTGAGAAAAATACTCAACTCAGCGAGGAGAGGGGAGCGGCCCGCCGACCTCCAAAGACTGAGCCAAACTTTAAAATAGAAACTACTATGTAAGAACCAAATTATTGAGCAATATAGCAGGAGTCACATAAATTTGTAAGACTACGGACTGCTGTTTCGGCGTTGTCAGATCCGGTGCTAGATGGTACCGAAGTGCCAAGAAGTGCCTCGGAAGGAGACATCCATTCCTCGAGGACCTTAACTTCACAAGCACAAAGAAAATGTGTTTTTCTTGCCACATTTTCTTCGACCTCCTCCCCATCCTTTTATAATCTCCCCGCGTAGATCTTTTGTGGCTAGCATGAATCACAAAAATATAAAGACAAAACAAAACCTTTTTAGAGCCACTAAAAAAACTTCAAAAAAGGAAATGTATTTTAGAGATCTCGCGGTGTTTACCCAAGAAGACGTGCTTCTTTTGCGACATTTTTCTTCGGCCTCCTTCCCAACCCAACACTTTGCTAAAACACTAGAGATCGAGCGGCCGGGACTTGAGACCACATGAAGTCGAGATCTGAACGGCCGGGACTCGATCCAGATCTGCAACCACCAAAAAAAGAAAAAACTTTTGTATTTGCTGCTTCAAAAACCACATGAAAAACCATATCTAGGTGCATGGATGTGATAAAGAGCACCACGACCGGGATGGAGACGAAGGCGATGGCGAAGGCAAAGGCGATCCCCCCCGCGGTCTCGGGACTCTGTACTCGAGGTTTGGTTGAGATGAGTTTGGAAAGTCGGGGACGGAGAAGAGGTGAGAAGAGTACTAACTAGGTACAGTATGAGAAGAGGTGTAGTATGGGAGAAGGAAGTGACGAGAGACTGCGAGAGAAAACTGCCTATAGTAGCACTGAGCAACAACAATGTATATGGACCAAGTAGTCCATAAGGGTGGGTCCAGTGTCAGTTGGCTGGTACTATGAATTTTGCCACAATGTATATGGACCAAGTAGTCTATAAGACAGGACCCGCTTGTCATAATAAGAAAGAGAGAGAAAGTGGAAGGAGAGAGAGAGTTTAATATTTTTTTTTATTCCTTATGGGCTGCCCATAGGGCTATAGTTACCGATACTATGGATGCCTTATGGGTACCTTCCACAATGTTTTGGTAGGCGGTAGGAAATATTTTTAATCCTATGGACTACCTTAGAGCAACAACAATGTATATGGACCAAGTAGTCCATAAGGGTGGGTCCAAAGTGTCGTTTGGGTCGGGTACTATGAATTTTGCCACAATGTATATGGACCAAGTAGTCTATAAGACAGGACCCGCTTGTCATAATAAGACAGAGAGAGAAAGTGGAAGGAGAGAGAGAGTTTAATATTTTTTATTCCTTATGGGCTGCCCATAGGGCTATGGTTACCTAATACTATGGACTGCCTTATGGGTACCTTCCACAATGTTTCTGGTAGCTGGTAGGAAATATTTTAATCCTATGGACTACCTTATGGCGGCGCATATTGTGGTTGCTCGCGTACATTGTGGTTGCTCTAAAGGAATCTGAGGTGGCTACCTTGTAGAGTGTTCGATGCATACACCATGGTCCCACGGTTAATGTAAAAGGGCGACATCAGTAACTTGTGTGCTATATTTCAAAATTTCAAACATTATTTGGAGTACTCCCTCCGTTCCACAATACTTGCAATTCTTTGACTCATATAAATCGTGTTTGACCTCTCGTCTTATTCAACTTTTTTAATAAATATTACCACTTTTGTTATGACTTATTACATCTCTAAAAATATTGTAATGACGTTTTATTTGTTTTATAATTTACATAAAAAATTTGAATAAGACGAGTCAAACACAATTTATATGAGTCAAAAAGAAATTGTGGAACAGAGGGAGTAATAGGATAGGACTATGGGAGAATTAGGAATTTGGCCCCGAAAAAGTTTGTCCTACTCTATCCCAACTACCATCGTGTGGGCCCACTATTAATTTTATCTAAAATCTGTATATCCATGTGATGTCTTGTTTTTGAAGAATTAATTGAAACAAATTTACGATGTAATCGGAATTTAATTTAGATTTTTGGTTTCTCGTTAAAACATTTTTTAGGTATTTTAAATTGTGGGGGCCGCCGGTGGTATGCTCTCTCTCATCTATAATTAATCCAACGCTTCTCGCGACAAGGAACCAAGCGTTCACGCGCTTTGGCACGGCCGCCTCGCCTCGGCGGCGCGAAGTCCCCCGTCTGATTGTTGGAAAAGGTTTTGGTCAAAACTTTTTGGGAATATAAAAACTCGTCGTTCGGGCCCATCCTCGCAGTGTCATCCGCACCAAAGACGGGTCTGTAGAATCGTAATCATGATGATGACATGCTCGAACACCGGTACGATGGGTGTACCGTACATCGTGGGTCACGTATGGAGTCATTTCACATGCCTGCTCGATCGATCGAGAGAGAGAAGGAGGTGAGTGTTCTATGCCAAATTTGTTTCAACACAAGGCCAAAATTTGCCTCTTTACGGAACAAATCAAGCTGAATTTGTTTGTTTAGCCACAATGCACAAACTAGCACAAACTAGCAATACAGGTTCGATACAGATTCAGTAGGGAGCATCTGTTTAGAAGGCGCCCTCCTCCCCGGCCCGCACTCGAGTAGAGACAACAAAGACCGTCGAGACGCTTATGCCCTTGGCGAGATTATAATCTCCGGCAAGCAGGTCTTAAGCTCTAGCCATGCGCATGATTAAGGCTCGAGACCTATCTAACCGCCACGCTTCTATACAAATCACTCCAGACAGGGGAGAAAGAGAGGTCGAAAAGGATCCGCAAGGCGGGAACGAGATCGTCTAACTTCGGCGTCTTCGACCGCAAATGTGCATTCACCCAATCGAGCCACCGATAGCTTGCAAAGATAGAAAATAGAGGGGAGGAAAAGGATCTCTTGCGACATTTTCTTCGCCCCTCCCCCATCCTTTTATAATCTCCCGCGTAGGTCTTTGTGTTTGTACCTAGGATGAATCGGGAAAAGGTATAAGACAACAAAATAATTGAGCAATGTTGTACAAGCTAGTAGATAGTAGGAGTCACCCGGACATGAAAGACAAAACAAAAGCTTTTTATAGCCATTCAAAAAACCCTTCAAAAAAGGAAGGATAATGCACTTTACAATCTAGGTTTTGGTGCTTACCCAAGAAGATGTGCTTCCGCGACGGACCCCGGATCTGCAACCACCAAAAAAAAAAAGAAGATGTGCTTCCGCGACGGACCCCCGATCACGCCGCCGCAAAACCAAAAAAAAAACTTATGTATTTCTTTGCTTCAAAACCACCACGAAAAACCATATCTAGCCGCATGGATGTGATAAAGAGCACCACCGCCCGAGGATGGAGACGAAGGCGAAGGTGAGGAGTCCCCGCGGTCGGACCGCTCTTCTGGTTGAGATGAGTTTGGAAAGTCGGGACGGAGAAGAGGTGAGAAGAGTACTACAAGTACAAAGTATGAGAAGAGGTGTAGTATGGGAGAAGGAAGAGACGAGAGCTACTTGAGAGAAAACGCGAACATAGTAGCACTATAAAGGAATCCGAGGTGGCTCTTGTAGAGTGTTCCGATGCATACACCATGGTCCCACGGTTAATGTAAAAGGGCGATCGTAACTTGTGTGCTATTTTGAAATTTCAAACATTATTTGGAGTATAATAGGACTATGGGAGAATTATGAATTTGTCCATCGAGTCAGAGACCATTGTGTTGCTCCATGCGGGAAAGAGAAAAGGGAGAGGTCGTGGGACCCACAAGTCTACATGCTAAGAGAAGGAAGAGGCCGGTCCCAATCGCAACATCGACCCGCGCATCAGCCGCTAGGTAAATGCTACGTGCACCCGTAAATCGTACATGGAGGAACTTAAAACTACATTTTTCAAGCTTTAAAAATTCCCAAAAAATATAAATAAACTATTACGGCAAAGAGCGAATCGTCGTGCAACACTTCCAAAGGCTCGCATGAAGTGCTTGGCGGCGATTCGCGTCGTCGCGCCGAGGCGTCGCCGCCCGCCGAAGTCGCTTCGATCTCCCGCAACACCTCTCGCACCGTCATCATCGGCGGCGCGGCGGCGTTTCGCCTCTAGAGTAGAAGAGCGTGAATGTACCGGGCCGGCGCTTGCCGAGTCGGCCCGGTTTGTTTCTCTTTTGTCAAGAGGCGGCGCGAGATCTGCCGCGGCCTTCCACGAACATGGTAGACATGCTCGCCTGAAGCACCTCCTCGGGGTTGCCGACTAAGGCGAGCTTGCCGATGAGACTTCGCATGAGTAGTACAGCGGCCCCCGTAGATCCGCTAAAGACAAAGACCGGCCTAGCCGGATGTCCGGCCCTACTGGGGGTCGCGTCCACGCCGCTTTCATCCGCAAACAGTGGCCCGCCCAGATTGAAGAGGTCCTCCATCGGATGCTTTATGTGCATGGCGATGTGCATCGCGAAGCTCCCACAAGCAAGTGCTCAAATAAATGTTCTCCATGGCTAAGCGGCTGCATGGGGGGCTTTTTTTGCTAGAAGCTAGTAGCTCTAAGCGCAGCGAGGGAGGTGGGAGGTGAACAGCAGGTGTGTGGCGCTCGGTTGGAGAGTAGTAATAATAACTAGGCGTATTCACAAGCGTTGCCGCTGGTAGAAAGGGGGTATTATATTGTTAAAGGATTGAATTGTGTAATTACTAAAATTATCTCGCAAAAAGATTATTTAATCTTATGTTTAAACTCTAAGCTAAACCAATATTGAATAGAAATATATTTAGATATGTTGGACAGGTGACAACTTACGGTAATGCAATAAAAACATATATATAATAATTTATTTAAGGAAATCCTTGGTATGTTTTAATCCCGTTTAACTTTGTCCTTCACGCGTCATATCCCGCGTGTTGACATCGGTATGAACGAGAAATCTAGTACGTATAAGTTAGAATATTACTATCACACCCTCCTATTCTCTCTCTTTTTTTTTCTTTTTTCCCATTCTCTCTCTCTCTCTCTCTCTCTCTCTCTCTCTTTTACTTTACTATACTCTAGTATATACAAACTAGTATAGCATCGGTGGGGCAAGGAAATCACCGTCATTTGCTCTCTTCCCTCACCCCCTGCCTCGCTCTTCACTTTTCTCTCTCCCTTTCTTTTTCTCTCGGCTACACTACACGGCAAGAGACGAGCGTGGACCGACGGTTGAAGGCATCGAAGGCCACGTCTTTGTGGGCTAGTGGCAAATGGCTACACGCCATATTTCCCCAAGGGCCCACCTCGTCATTGAAACCTCTCACTTCTCCTTGCTAGCATGGACATGGTCAAGTAGAAATGAGAGACAGGAGAAGAGACCATGAGATCGGTTCACAAAGACAAAGGGCGGTCGGTCCCAAGCAAAGACACTAGACCAGCCGCGTCGGTACATGCAACCCGAGAACGCATTACGGAGGAGTTTAAAACTACATTTTTCAAGCTACGAGAAAATTCCTTAAAAATTAATAAACAAACTATGTACACCCAATACCCTACAAATACAGTTACACCCTCCTATTCTCTTTTTTTCCCCTTTTTTCATTATTTTTTTTACTTTACTCTATACCAACTACCATCAGTGGGACCCACCTATAATTTATCAAAATATAACCATATGACTTCTAGTTTTGAAAGATTTATTGAAAGGAATTCAATGGTGTAATCGAATTTAAATTGGTTTTTGGTTTGTGAGTTATAACATTTTTTAGTTAGTTCAAACGGTGGGGCCTGCCACAAGATCTCTCATAGAATCCGAGGTGGCAACGTAGAGTGTTCGATGCGGGCACACCATGGTCCCACGGTTAATGTGTGTTTAGATCGTCCCACGATGTAGCGATCTTTGAAAATTTTTGTCCATCCGACATTGGCACCGATGCCTCAATTCCATCCAATACCACACAGGCACCGGGTCCTTCGCCCTGTGTGGACCCCACCAATCAATCCATCCCACATGCGCCCTCGCACCCGACCACACGTTTGTTTCGCATGCTTGGCGTGTGTTCGCGGCGTGCGTTCTCTTGCTCGGCCCCACTCACGGAATGAAGCATCGGTGCTTCCTCTTGAGCCGGTGCGTAAAAATTTGTGGAACTTCAAAGACCGCCCACAATGGTGGGCACCGGTGCTTGGATAGGAGAGAGAACGTCCAAGCACCGCAAAAACATCACAATGTGGGTAGTCTTAGTTGGTGAAATATTTTGGGTTTGGCTACTGTAGCACTTTTTGTTTGTATTTGGTAATTGTTATCCTATTATAGAGTAACTAGGCTCAAAAGATTCGTCTCGCACTTTTTGGGGGGCTTAATGAACTTGTGTGCTAGTATTTCGAAATTTCAAACATTGTTTGGAGTAGTAATAGGACTATGGCCTATGGGAGAATTAGAATTTGGCCCCTCGAAAAAAAGTTTGTCCTACTCTATCCCAACTTCCATCGTGTGGGTCCACTTGTAATTTTATCTAAATATATCCATGTGATATCTTGTTTTGAAGAATTAATTGAAACAAATTTAATGGTGTAATCGAATTTAATTTAGATTTTTGGTTTATCGGTTAAAACATTTTTAGGTGTTTTAAATTGTGGGGCCCGCCGGTGGCCATTTTTCTCTCTCTCGTCCATCCTCGCGGTGTCATCCGCACCAAAGACGGGGTCAGAGAATCGTAATCATGATGACATGCCCGAGGTGTACCGTCCATCGAGGGGTCACGTAAGGAGTCATTTCACATTTACGTTCGATCGATCGAGAGAAAGAATGAGGTAGAGTGTTCGATGCCAAATTTGTTTCAACACAAGGCCAAAATTTGCCTCTTTACGGACCAAATCAAAATTTCGAATTCGTTTGTTGAGCCACAATGCACAAACTAGCACAAACTAGCAATACAAGGTTCGACACAGATTCGAGTAGGGAGCATCCGTTTAGAAGGCAACCTCCTCCCTGTCCAAACTCGAGTAGAGATAACAAAGACCGGCGAGGCGGTTGCGGCCCTTGGCGAGGATTATAATCTCCAGGGGCAGGTCTTTAGCTCTAGCCATGCGCATGATTAAGGCTCGAGACCTATCTAATCGCTCTTTGCTTCTATTCATGCCGCAGTTAAAGAGAAGTGCCTCGGAGGGAGACATCCATTTCGGAGGACACTTGACCGCAAGGAGGCATTGGCAAAACTACACAAAGAAAATGTGTTTTTCTTGCCACATTTTCTTCGACCTCCTCCCCATCCTTTTATAATCTCCCGCGTAGGTCTTTGTGGCTAGCATGAATCACACAAATATAAAGACAAAACAAAACCTTTTTAGAGCCACTAAAAAAACTTCAAAAAAAGGAAATGCATTTTAGAGATCTCAGCGGTGTTTACCCAAGAAGACGTGCTTCTTTTGCGACATTTTCTTCGGCCTCCTTCCCAACCCAACACTAGCTAAAACACTAGAGATCGAGCGGTAGGGACTTGAGAGACCACATGAAGTCGAGATCCGAACGGCCGGGACTCGATCCAGATCCGCAACCACCAAAAAAAAAGAAAAAACTTTTATATTTTTCGCTTCAAAAACCACATGAAAAACCATATCTAGCTGCATGGATGTGATAAAGAGCACCACCTGCCCAGGATGGAGACGAAGGCGAAGGCGAGGCAGTCGCCTGTGTCGGACAGCTCTGTACTCAGGTTTGGTTGAGATGAGTTTGGAAAGTCAGGACGGAGAAGAGGTGAGAATGTACAGTATGAGAAGAGGTGTAGTATGGGAGAAGGAAGAGACGAGAGACTGCGAGAGAAAACTGCCCATAGTAGCACTATAAAGGAATCCGAGGTGGCTTAACAGAGAGTGTTCGATGCGAGATACCATGGTCCCACGGTTAATGTAAAAGGGCTTAATCGTAACTTGTGTGCTATATTTCGAAATTTGAAACATTATTTGGAGTAGTAATAGGACTATGGGAGAATTAGAATTTGGCCCGAAAAAAAGTTTGTCCTACTCTATCCCAACTTCCATCGTGTGGGCCCACTTGTAATTTTATCTAAATATATGCATGTGATATCTTGTTTTGAAGAATTAATTGAAACAAATTTAATGGTGTAATCGGAATCTAATTTAGATTTTTGTTTCTCAGTTAAAACATTTTTAGGTATTTTAAATTGTGGGGGCTGGCGGTGGCCATTTTCTCTCTCTCATCTATAATTAATCCGACGCTTCTCGCGACAAGGAAATCACCGTCATTTTGCTCTCTTCCCTCGCTTCGCTCTTCACTTTTCTCTCTCCCTTTCTTTTCTCTCTGGCTACACTACACGGCGGGACGAGCGTGGGACCGACGGTTGAAGGCATCCAAGGCCACGCGTCTTTGTGGGCTGTGGCAAATGGTCGCGACGCCATATTTCCCCAAGGGGCCCACCTGTCATTGAAACCTCTCACTTCGTTGCTAGCATGGACATGGTCCAAGTAGAATACTGAGACAGGAGAAGAGACCATGAGATCGGTTCACAAAGACAGGGACGGCCGGTCCCAAGCTGCAACACTAGACCCGCATGTCGGTCGATAGGTAAATGCTACACGTGCGGCCCGAGATCGCATACGGAGGGGAGTTTAAAACTACATTTTCCAAGCTTGAGAAAATTCCCGAAAATTAATAAACAAACTACTATGTACCAACTACCATCAGGACCCACCTATAATTTATCGAAATATAACCATATGATTTCTTGTTTTGAAAGATTTATTGAAAGGTATTCAATGGTGCAATCGAATTTAAATTGGTATTTCGGTTTGTGAGTTATAACATTTTTAGTTAATTCAAAGTGGGGCTGCCTTTGGCAAATATTTTGCCATCTATAAACGAGGCGGACTACTAGTGCAGCTCTAGTCCGCCTCGATTCTCCGTGCATGCTTGGTGAGGCAGGCCATAGTGACAGTGTAGCCCGTCGGGACTCTTCCTTTTAAAAAAAAAAATTATTTCTTTTTCTCAAGAGAAAATAAAAGGAAAACACCCTCGAATGGAGTAGCTAGAGATGCCTATTTTTATTTGTTGATTGTCCTAATTATAGTATATATCACAACTAAGAACACACATGTCCCAAATCAAAAAGTTGTAAACTACAAAGTTTCATGGATATTTGAGAACTACAATCACTATATTGGTAGTTTGTCTATCGAGGTCAATTAAAACACTTAAATTTCAATTTTCATTTTTTAATTTGAGTCCTAGTTTTCCTTTACAAGATAATTTCAAAGCAAAAAGTTTAGAACTGTAGAGAGTTTCATAATAACTTAATTAGCAAAATCAACAATTCTTTTTTTTGGTTGTTCCCCATCCAGGCATAGTGCTAGATAGTCACATTGTTCTTCACAAATCTTGTGAACAAATGTTACCATGACGTCGTTAGATGAAGAAGTAACCAATATAAAAGATGTACATCTTTTGAAGTTATACAAATTTTATGTCCATGACTTCTTCCGAAATCAATAGAGATGCTCCAAAAATGTTGTATGAAGTTGTAATTTTTGAAATTCAAATTTGAAATTCTTTTGGGCTCCACATGTCATAGAGTAGACGCATGCATTGAGTATGAAACGTAGGTAATAAACAAAATAGCTAATTGCACAATTTAGATGAGTACATTGCGAGAGACTAATCTTTTGAGCCTAGTTACCCCATGCGATGGTAGGATAATATTTACCACAAACAAAGCGAAAAGTACTACGGTGCCAGCCGGTTCGACGCAGCGGCGGCGTGAGCCGGCAGGCGGACGGACCGGCGTTCAAAGGGCGGCGTCAGCGGCACGGGCATAACCGTCAAGCCGAGGCAAGTCTCGAGGTGCCGGGGTAAGAGAGAAGGAGAGAGTTCGGCCTCGAGGGGCGGCCACGCCGAGGTGCTCATGGCGACCATGGCGGCGGCGTGGCCGCCGAGGGTGAGAATCGCAAATAAATTTTACACCTCACAAACATGAATATACCAATCGCAAATAAATTTTACACCTCACAAACATGGATATACCATTGTCATCACTCTAGTCACTCATCATTTCAAATTTGCAATCAAACATCCATGCAACACATGATTTGGAGAAATACAACACATTGATATTTAATCACAAACACCATCGTCCCATAAACACCAACAAAACAAAATAACACATGGACTACAATTAAAACATCTAACCGGTGTTCATCACCGCATGGTACTCAAACTCGGAGGGGACGGATCTATCGAACATCAACCAATGCTTGCAAGCACACAACCAAAAAGGTAGCAAAAAGCGCGTTCGATCTAGATCATCTAGCTTAGAGCTAAGCTAGCAAAATGTACAACACACACATAGAGTATATAGTGCCCGAGAGCATCATCGTGACGGCTCGCTTATTCCAACGCCGCGGCAAGGAAGAAGAACATACTACACTCATGTGGATCCTACACTCCTCGGCTGCGAGAACACCCCTTTGTAGCGGCCATACTAATCGGCCCCCATTCGGCGGTGCCGCGAAGTGTCTCCACCGCAGCGGCCTTGGCGTCTGGCGTGGCTTGGTTGGGCGAGAGCGGGGCGATGCCGCCACACCGGATACGCGGCTAAAGCAAATCGTCGTGCAACACTTCCGGTGCCTACATGAAGTGCTTTGCGGCGCTTCACGCTCGTTAAATCCGCGGCGGCGTCGCCACCAAGTCGCGCTCGATCTCCCGCAACACCTCTCGGCACTTTATCGTCATCGGCGGCGGCGTTCCGCCCAGAGCGTAAGAGCGTGAACGCACGGCGGCGCATGCCCCGAAGTCGGTGGCTTGTTTCATCTTGTCAAGAGGCGGGGAGGCGGTGGTCGCGACCTTCCACGAACACGCGGACATGCCCTGCTCTAAAGCACGCCTCCCGGGTTTGCCGACCTTGGCAAGCTTGGTGATGGGACTCGCGTGATACTCGCGAGTAGTACAATGACCCCCTAGCCGTAGACCCGCCGAGACAAGACCGGGTCTAGTCGGATGCTCCGTCCCCCACGGGGGTCGTGGCACGCCGCTTTCATCTGCTGAGCAATTGGCCCGCGGATTGAAGAGGTCCTCCATAGGATGCTCTGGCGTGCATGGCGACGCGCATCGCAAGCTCCACAAGCAAGTGCTCGGAAGGTTTTCCATGGCGCGACGTGGCGGCACGGCGGGGGGTGGAGGCTTTTTTGCTGGAAACTCTGAGCGCGGCGGGGTTTTTGCTGGAAACTCGAAAGCACGGTGGGGGTTTTTGCTGGAATGGGTGAACAGCGGCAATGTGGGTGCGTAGCCCGGTGCACCCGAGACGTGGGATTTTATGAGCCGGCCGGTGCTCGGCGGGGAGGTCGATCGTCGGACATAAAACCCTTGGCCCGAACACGGCGAAAAGGAAATGGGCGACGCCCTATCCTAGTTGGCGTCAGTAAGTCTAGTCTCATTTGAGTTTCATACGAGTTTTTTTTAAAAAATTACACAATGCAGCTCAGGCGCTCACAATACGCACGCACACTCACCCCCTATGAACACACGTCACGCAATCCCTACCCCTATGAGCACCTCCGGAAGGATTGGGCGCCCGACGGATCACGGAGATTCTCGAAGTCACCATAGGCGCCTCGTTGTCGGCACGGTTCTTATTTTGGTTTGATTCCCCATACGACATAGTGCTAGTGACATTATTGTTCACAAATCTTATAAATCTCTTTTTGTAGTTTCATAAACTCGAGAGTTGTGTAAGGGCTTTGTTTGGCGGGGCTCGCCGGGTTCGGCTCCTCCACTATAGCACGCCAGGAGGCGGAGGAGCCCAAAATAAGCTTCTCCGGCCCTGTGAACGGTGGTGGTTGTCGGAGAGAGAGGGAGGGAGTGAGAAAACCAGCTCATGTGAGCAAGTGTCGCTACGGTTGGTTGTGCCTGCCCGGCCGGCCACGAGCCGCTCCTGTTGCTAAAGCGGACCACTGAATAATCTTGTGAACAATGTTAGCGCTAAAGCAACATCATCGCATGAAGAAATGACCAATATAAAAGATGTACATCTTAAAAGTTATACTACAAGTTTTATGTTCATGACTTGTTGTCTTTGAAAACGATAGATGCTCAAAAAAATTACCATGCGGGCGCTTTCCTTGTTCTCGTAGAAAATTTTACCAAAATTGGTACGAGAGCATTAGAAACGCATAAAAACCTCTCATCCGAGTTTTCCATGCTGACAGAGCGGTCCCACCACGCGCCTTCTCCCAGGTCCCAGCTGCAAATGAAGTGGCGCTCTTTTTCCTTGTGCACGCCAAAAATTTTTTTAGTAAATTTGCGCCTTGGCGCCGAGCATTCGCAAAACGCATAAAATCCCTCATCCGCCTCCTCACTAGGCCATTCTAGGGTATCTGCCCCCGCCGCCGCTGCCGCCCCCACCGCCGTTGACAACCACCACCGCCGCAACCAACTACCGCCCTCGCCATTCTAGGTTTTCAAGGCGGCGGCGGCGCATCCGTGCGACCACCGTCAACCCATCTCCGATGCGCGATCTTAGGGTTAATCACGCTGCACGGCTACGGCGAGGCCGCCCTCCCTCATCGTCTCCAACTCAGTCCACCAGGGCACGAGGCACCATCTCGTAGGGGAGACCGCAGGGTCGGTCCGACCACCTACGATGGCTTCATCCTCCCACCGGCGGCCTTGCGCGGCTTCGTCATCTCGGAGCCCGTAGCGGTTTGTGTAGTCCTCATAAAGCGCCTAAGAATTGAGCGTATAGTATTAGGCCTGCTAATTTTCGAGGCGACTAAAATTTTGAAATCTGTTCGAGGCGGCGAAGGTGGTAGTGCTCTACCGCTGTCAGAACGGAATGTCCCGGGTTCAAGCCCTAGCCTCGCATATTGCACATGGTGCGGGTAAGGCTTAAGCGCTAAAAAATACCCTACCCGGATCTCACGCGGTGCGGGAGCCTACGGCACCTGGGTGCGCCATTTTCAGGCGATGAAGGTGCTTCAGTGATTTCCATCCAACAAGCAGCCATCAATGCATCATCGGGCGGGGAAGAGATAAGCGAGCACACGGTGTCGCCTGAATTTTCGATTCGCCTCGAGGAAAGGTGATAATTTTGTGCTTTCAGTTGATATATAGATTTGTAGATATTGAACTTGGCCCCGACTGCTACTATAATGTTGTTATCTATGTGTTTTTGTCATAGGAAGCTGCAACTACTGCTGCTTATTTTCTTCACGGACCATCGGGCGGGAAGAGATAGAGAGCACGCTTGATGTCGCGATTTTTCAGTCGTCAGAATCGCGAGTGAAGGTGATAACTTTATCCTAAGATGGATATATCGAGTTGTTAGATCTTGAACGACACCGAGCGCTACAATGTAAGTGAGGGAAGGTGGTACCTTTATCCCGGATGGATATCTAGAGTTGTAGATCTTGAACAATACACCTGACCGCTACTATAACTATAATGTTGTTATACGTGTGTTTTTGTCATAGGAAAGCGCAACTCTTGCTTCTTATTTTCTTTATAAAAAAGTTCCTATTAAATGAACTATTGCTAAACTACGGTTTATATTCCTCTCTATTCCTCAACTACATATTTTTGCGATCACATTGCCTCTTTGGTTTGTTTAGTCCTCATAGGCGCCTATTACGTAATTGAATCGTATAATTTTATCCTCGGATAGAAATATCGAGTTGTAGGTCTTGAACTTGACACCTAAGCGCTCTTTGTAATGTTGTTTTGTGTGTTTTAGTCATAGAAAACTGCAGCTACTGCTGCATATTTTCTTTATAGATGAATATACATGCTCAAGAACAATGATCTGCTGCATCTTTGTAGAGTACTACTACTATCTTGGCTTACAAAAATATGCCTATTTAATGGATGTTACTCTCATGAAACACGAGTGCTCGTAGATTACTACTATCTTGGCTTACAAAAATGTACCTATTAAATGGACTGTTACTCAACTACGATTTGTTTATATATTCATGTATTCTGAACTACATTTTTTTGCGATCTGTGCCTCTCGTTTGTTTAGTCCTCATAGCTGCCTATTACTGAGAATTGTCTTGTATAAAGATGAGGCATTCAACTACTTTAAAATCTTCAAAGTTTTTGGATTGTTAAGATATTAGGCAATTATATTTCTTCCTCGTTTAAAAATTAATGAAAATGGCGCCCTTTGTGGGGTTCTCCCCCCACAGTTTTTGTTGTAAAAAAAGAAAGATATTAGGCAATTTCCCAGTTAAGTCCATAATATAAATCATGACGAATCGAACAACTAGATTAAGCAATAAGCATGTGCGGCAAACTTGCATGACTCAAAATCATATCCGAGCATAGCAAGATTCAACAAACATATAGCATAGCATGATCATAGCAAAAGGTGTAAGCACAACTAGCACACCGGATAGATTGAGCAGTTGGACATGACTAACACCGAGATTAGATCTCGGGAGTAATACTGCTAGACATAGATGACGGCGTGATGAAGAGGTTCAGCGAAGCCGAGGTCTTCAGTCATTTGTTGTCGTCGTCGATCGATCGGCGGCGATGGAGAGCTCGGCGAAAGGCGACGTTGAAGACACCAAGATGTAGCGCCTCCGGGCCTTGAAGGTAGACGAGCCGTGGCGAAGATCGGGAGCGATCGCGCGAAGAACGCTTCCCAAAAACCTTATTCACCTAGTATAATTTTATCCTCGAGGAGGGATATATCGAGTTGTAGATACTAGACACCTGGCTCGCTACAATGTTGATATCTATGTGTTTTTTGTCGTAGGAAACTGCACTACTCTTTTTTTTTTCTTTATAGATGAATATATATGCGTTCTCAAGAATCACGAGTGCTTTGTAGAGTACTACTATCTTGGCTTACAAAAATGTGCCTATTAAATGGGTATTCTTGAACTACGGTTTGTTTATATTCATCTATTCCTAAACTACATTTTTTTTTGTTCTCTGCCTCGGCGGTTTGTATAGTCCTCATAAAGCGCCTATTAGGTAATTGAGGCGTATAATTTTATCCTCACATGGATATTTTGAGTTGTGGATCTTCTTTGAACTTGAACTTGACTGCTACTATAATGTTGTTACCATACCCATGTGTTTTTGTCATAGGAAGCTGCAACTCTTGTTTTTCATATTTTCTTTTCTGAGATGAATTACATGCCGATGAAGATGAATATTTGCTTTGTAGAGTACTACAACTATCTTGTCTTAAAAAATGTGCATATTAAATGAAGCGTTGCTAAACAACGGTTTGTTTATGTTCCTCCGTTCTGAACTATATTTTTGGTGATATACATTGCCTCGAGATATATGAACCCTACTTATTGTTAGATTTTTGAGTGCTAGTGTTGACTTCTCGTGTAACTTATTTTTTTCGATATAGGTGTCGACGATTGGGCGGCTTTTTGTTGCATAGAAGGGAAGAGAAAGGTATGAGCTCACAGAGGCCACGGGCACCCGCAGCAACGAGCAGGGGGCTCGGTCTTCAGCGAAGAAGGTTTTAGAAGGCAACCCGTCCTTCCGAGGGCAGTGTAAGGGAAAGAGATATGCTCACGCGGGCGCCCGGCATCTCGAACAGGGCGGGGCATGTGCGTGGGGTGTCTAGTTCATCTCGTTGGAAGGCTTGGCTGGAGTGCTTGCCGACATGTACGAGAAAGAGGAAGCTCGGGGAGGCGATCGAAGGTCGAAGCACTTTAAGCGAGCTTGCTTTTGCTGCAATAGATGAGCTCGGGGCTGAGTTGGAGGCGATAAAATCACAAGGACATTGTTCAACGCCCGCCAACACCTGTAGCCTTGTAGGTGGTCGGATAGCAGATACGCCTTAGCCCACGGATGCGAGCCGGACCGGATCTTTGCCGGTTGAGATGGAATCGAGCCGCGGCCGGACCGGATCTTCGTAGTTAAGATGGAATCATGAGGACATCGTTCCTTTGCCTGCCTACACCCCTAGCCTGTAGGCGGTGAGAATGCAGAGTGGCTCGCCCCATTTCACCGAGTGGCTTGAATGCCCTTCGGTTCGCATAGGCCAACCCTAAGTACCAGCATGGATCTCCAATACTCACCAGAAGAGCTTCATAAGGCGGGGCCTTCTTGTCTTTGCTCTTCAAGAGTGGTATGCAAGCGGTACAAGCAGGGCAATCGGTGGCGTTTATTACATCGCTGGGAAAGAGGCCTTTTGGCGGCAGCGCAGACGAAGAGGCTATGATCAATGTGGGTTTCGACGACTTGTTTGACCTCATGGCACTTGGATGTATTGGATATGGCCATCCTTCGCCGCATGACTTTGTGACTACAATTTCTTCTATTCGGACTCATTCGGGATGCCTCTTCATCTATTTGCTTGCTAAATTCGGGAAGGCTTATTTGGTTGACTCTGCGGCTCGCTTAAAGTCAAATCTTGGTGCGGTGAAAAGTGCAATAGACCGGTGAGTGTTTCCTAACGTACCCTTGTGTTTCATATGTTTGCGGTGCACGAACCGATGAAAAGACATGTTGGTTCTACACGGCCCACCACATGATGGGGTGCGATGAAACAAGTTCATTTGGATTATCCTGAGGTAACTCGAAGTGCAGCTCCATCTTGTGCCTACCTTTGTTTGGCAATAAAGACCATGTGTACAACAAACACTTATTCCTACCTTATTTTGTATTAGGAATTTAACTTGTCCGGAAATTCGATCAATTTGGAGGATATTAGAGAGAAAGATCGCCAAGTTTCTTATGGAACAGATCATTAGCCACGAAGGCAAGTATTTTGTTTAGTAAACCGTGAGTTTCTTCTGTTTCCCTTGCTACATGATGACCAATTTGGATACATGCATGTGAAGCGTGTTCTTGTTAACGGAGAGTGCAATTTTTTGTCTGTGCCTCTATGGATTGTGTAGTCCTCATAGACTTCCTATTACAGAATTGTATATTAAGGCCTTCCTAATATCCGGTGACTGAAATTTTCAAATCTGTTCGGGCGACGAAGCTACTTCGGTGATTTCCATCCAATAGCGGGGCATCAACGCGTCATCGGTGTCGCGAATTTTTCGGTTGCCGGGGAAGTGAGGAAAGGTGATAGTACGCTACTTATTTTCTTCATAGATGAATACACAAGCTCAAGAACACCGGCTGCTCTGTCGAGTAGTACTACTACTATCTTGTCTTACAAAAATTTCCTACTAAACGAACTGTTGCTAAACTACGGTTTGTTTATATTCCTCTATTCTGAACTACTTCCTCCGTTTCAATTTGCTTGCTAAATTTCCTTGCATGCCTCTATTCCTAGATGCTTTCCGGGGGGGAAGCTAGGGCCATGTCTTTGTCGGGTTGGCTTTCTTGATCTGAACCATTGACCTTCGAAGGGGCTGACCGGCGGGCCTCGCGGCATGGGCATTACATATCTAGAAGGGCACATCATCATTGTTTTTTTCTTCTTCTCGGTGGTAGTTGTTAATTTGGCATTGGAAGATTTATTCCTACCTTTGGTCTTGCCATGTGGGTTTTTCCTGCACCAAATTCGTGCGAGGAATGGCTCTGGTTCCCCCTTCTCAATAGTGTTCTTTGCCCGAATCTTTTCCTCAACATCAAGAGATGCTATCGGGTTTTCAAGCGATATTTTCTAGCTTCTTCTTTGAAGAAGGCAACTTAGCATTAATGCATACGGCTACAAACTTGTCGGGTATGACACACTTAAGGAGTTCAAGTTCTTTTGCCATGTCTTTGAACCTCATGAGCTTGCTTGACTATAGATCGGTTAGCAACCATCTTGTAGTCATGAAAGCTCTCCATAATCTACAACTTAGAATATATATCGATGGTTGCATTCGGGTTGATAGTGTTGCCCCCACGGAATCTTCTCTCGGAGATATTTCCCTCGGGCAAGCCAACAATAATCCAAAACATTTTAGCTTGTAGCGAGCATGGCCTTAACTCACCGCCTCTTAAAATTTGCACTACAAATTTTTCTAGCCTCAAGACGTCAATGAAAAAACCATAGTTAAATCAAGAAAAAAGGCTATAATAAGGTTTTGGATTGTTGAGATATTAGGCAATTTCAGTTAATTTCATAAAAATAAATCATGACGAACTGAGCGGCTAGATTAATTAAACATGTGAAGCATACTAGCATAACACAAAAGCATATCAAGATCATAGCATGATTAACATGATCATAACAACTAGTGTAAACATGTGTATCATACTAGCATGACTTAGCATCGTATAACAAAGCATATCATGATCTAAAAGCATATAGCGAAGCATGACATGATCAATAGTATATAAGAAAGCATGATCATGGCTTGGCCCGATGTAAACATAGCGGTTCATACACGAGCCAGATTGAACATGATGAACAATAAGATTAGAACACGGATGTAATACTGCCCGATGTAGAAGTTGGTGGTGTTGATGCAGGCGATGATCGCGTAAGCTTAGTCGATGAGTGTTCCTTGTTGATGATCCCCGCGCGCAAGCCTTATGACGACAAGGGGATGACACAGCGATGAAGAGAAAGCGCCGTGGAAGATTTGGGGCGGTCACGTGGCGCTTCCCAAAAACCTTATTCGACAGACGGGATGGAGAGACTATGCAACTTGATAGAGGAAAAAGGAAAATATTATTTTTACTACTTTAGGATTTTCTAATTGGAAGGGCTGGCCTGGTGCAAGTGGTCTACCTCAGAACTTAGGAAGGTCCGGGTTCAAAGCAACGACCTCCGCATATTGCACATGGTGCGGGTAAGGCTAGGCGCTAAATTACCCTTCCCCGGACCTCGCACGGTGCGGGGAGCCTACGGCGGCGCCTGGGTACGCCCTTTAGGATTTTCTAATTGAAACTCCCAATTATAGTTGTGGTGTTGTGTCTAACTCTAATCCCGGCGGGCTTGGTACAAATATATAGGGAGGAAAACTCCCTACCTCCCACATCAACCCGGCAATATGATAGTAATTGATATCGCACCTCACACCTTTACTCATGGGGTGAAACAATAAAGCCCATTAGGGAACTGAGATATTGGGCCTTTGAGATTTATCGAGAATTTTTTTCATATGAATGCCTCATCTTTAGTTTTCAGCAAGTAAATATAGCAAAATCTAGAAGCATCATCAATTAATGTCGTGAAATATCTCTTTCCACACACCATTCATCTCACATAGATCGGAATGTATGAGTTCTAGAGGTGCCAAGTGTCTTTCCTCCCTTTGCCTTGTGAGGCTTTCGAGGTTGCTTAGATTGCACATAATTATGACACTTAGAACCTTTAGTAATGGTGAAATCTAGAATTAGGCGCAAGCTAGATAGATGTGACACCAAAATTCACATGACATAAACGAGAATGCCAAACACTCGAATTATCATTAATTGTGCCACATATCTGATTCACTGACTTATTACAAAAATCTGCCAAACTTAGGCGAAACAAACCTCCGCAACCATAGCCCGGCTTGAAGTCGACACGCTTAGTTGAAAAGCGCAATAAAAGCGAGTGAGTGTTTCCTAACCTACAACTGACCCATGCATTTTTTTCTTATCAAGATCATAGCATGATTCAACATCATATAGCATAACATGATCATAACAACTAGTCCAAACATGTGTATCATACTAGCATGACTTAGCATCATATAACAAAGCATAGCCGTATCCAAAGCGATGAAGTTACGCCTCTACGGTTGATTTAGTCAAAATAGTTTGTTTACTAGACCTCCATGACACCGCACCACCCCCAAGAGTAAAAACATACCCACTAGTGGTGTAGATTTGATCAATATCAGAAATCCAGTTCGCATCACTATATCCCTCTAGCATCAGCTGGGTGCCCGGAATAGTGAATCCCATAACTCATTGTACCTTTAAGATAGCACAAGGCCCTTTCTGGTCTGGTTGCACTAGCTAGATACATGAGTGAACCAACAATTTCAGAGTACGAACTTCAATTGATCTCTGGTACACTTCTTATTCTTTTGCAATGTCACACTAGGATCATAAGGTGCTGGAGAAGACTTTCTATCCATATAGCCAAATCGGCTCAGGACCTTCTCAACATAGTGAGATTGTGATAAAGTAATCCCACTCTCTTCCACACCTTTTGCTCTTCACCTTTTACTACAAACCCATCGGTGATCCATGTAAATCTCCTCATCCAACTCTCCATTAAGAAAAAGCTGTCTTCACATCCATTTGATGAATGATCGAGACCATATGAGGGCCCAAGGAGAGTAGTGTTCGAATAGTGGTCATTCTAGCAACGAGGGTGAATCGGTATCAAAAGAAACCCTCCTTTTGAGTATAACCCTTAGCCACAAGCCGAGCCTTGTACTTGTCAATAGCACCATCGGTCTAAGCTTCTTCTTGAATATCCACTTACATCCAATTGGTTTACAACCACGATCGACCTTAGATGTTTAATCTTTCTTTCTAGTTAATTTTCAACTTCAGCCTTAAAGATTTTAAAGTAGTCTAATGATAATGCCTCATCTTTAGTTTTCGGCAAGTAAATATAGCAAAATCTAGAAGCATCATGAATCAACGTCATCAAATATCTCTTTTGCACACACCATTCATCTCACATAGATCGAGGAATGTATGAGTTCTAGAGGTGCGAAGAGTCTCTCTCCTCCTTGCCTTGTGAGGCTTTGGAGGTTGCTTAGATTGCACACAATTATGACACTTAGAACCTTTGGTAATGGTGAAATCTAGAATTAAGCTGCTTTAGTTGCCTTATGTTGCAAAAAAAAAAAAAAATTGTGTAAATATTAGCTTTGCATTGTGTCATGTTAAATAGTTTGACAATAGCGGACAAACTTGAAGAGGGAATGCGTGTGATGCTAAACAACCGAGCCTTGTGTTTGTGGATGCGAACTGAAGAGCTTGCTTCCAGTGGGCAATGTCGTTACTGTTTGAAGCTTTATCTTCGAGTTAAAAACAACAATGTTTGAGTAGATCAAGATCAACCCATTCATGTTTTGTAATTTTCCATATTGCTATAGCTTTGATTTGATTAGGACAAAGACGGATCTCATGATGGGCGCATCCCGATCCAACCGCTTTTATAAAATGCAAACAAGTTTTAGTGCTTAGCTTTTTATCCTTTCTAACCAAGCTTCGTCGGGTAGATTGGGGTACGTTTAGCAAAACCGACAACATAAGCATGGTACAAGTACAACCATTTCGAGCTACCATTTCTTGAAAAAAGTTTGTGTTCGAAAACAAAGTTTGGTTCACTTTTTTCAAGAGACTACATATACTATTATTTTCCAACAAAAATTCATGGAATTAACTTGTCAATCATTTGTGTAATTCAAAAGAAATTCTAGCTAAATGCAAATTCAAAGCATCAATCTCATATGGCCATTTGAATTGGCTTTAGCAAATGGGATTGTGCAATTGGAAATAGTCACCAATTATAACTACTTTCGTCATTATATGTTGCTCACTTTGTCTTACCTTTTATTCACTTACAAATGCACTCGGGGACATTTGGTTTGCATTACTATTGAAGTTGTTGTCCCCACCTATGGAAATATCATCAACAAGCATTTCGATGTCCGCTTTAGCTTTGCATGGAGATCTTACAAGTTACAATGCACCCTCTACGTGTGTTGCATCCTATTAATTCAATGAAGCTAGAGTACCATGCTTCCTTACACTATTTTTCTTCAAAAAAATGTGATTCATGAACCTCGAGAATATTTAATTAGGAGCTTCCTATGTATAGTATCCCACTTTGAAATTTTCATTTATAAAAAAAGGCATAATTACCGATCATGAATCAACATCAATAATGAGTTTTTAAGTTAGCCCAACTTTTACAAGAATAGATGGGTACTTAAGATAAACAACAAGATCGATATTCATTGTTAGAAATTCCTATGAACTTCGGGGATTGCCAAAGACACTATAAATATATCAATAAATTTGTGTTAGAGCTGGAATTATCAATGGATAGTTGTATTTGTTTATGTAAAATGAAGATTGAACCTTAGATTTGAGCTGTAGTCACCTGATTTTGTTGTGATCAATTGAATGCATAGTATTCACCATCATATGCATTGATGATACAAGTCAAATGCACTTTTTAAAAATATCTTATCCTCACATGGATACCTCACGTATATATGATTTCCAATTCTAAGCTTTAGTATCCGACTAATCATCATTTTTTTTTAATAAATCTAGCTATGTACTTTGCTACTGTTGAGCTCTGAGCTTTTTTCTAACAACTAGAAACTAATACGGGTAACACATACAGATTATTACCTAAAAATAATAGTTTCTCAAGTAATAATCCTACAACTACCAATTTTACTTGTTGCTACCTTTTAAATTTAAAAGTGTTGCAAGATGCCCTATGAGTAAAATCAACTTAAAGGTTTCTTCCACCAATTGGTACTTTGAGGTATACGTCCATATTAAATAGATTAATGTAACTTATGCATAAAGTTGTCGTTACTTGGTGGGTTTTTCATAGTAAGTGTACAAAGTGGATGTTGAACATTTGAATTCTTGCAAGGTTGCATTGATTTCTCTTGAAGATTGTCATGATGACCAGGAAACAATATCATTTTAAAAAATGTGCAATTTATGGTAGGGTAATCGGGGATGATAAATTAGAACTGTATAAAAGCGATCTATGTTATATATCTATGTAATATGTTCAAGGTTTCAAGCTTTGTATTGAGCACTCTAACACGCATTGAGAACTGCATATCCATCACAAGGTTTCAGCTAAGAATTAATAAGTGAAGAATACGTTTGCACATTCCATCACGTGGTGGCCAAATACTGGCCCAAAATCATTTTAGAGCGCGGCAAAGCCGCGCTATTTTCTAGTATAGACCATGTGTACAACAAACACTTACGCCTACCTTTCTTTGTATTAGGATTTTGACTTGACGGGAGATTCGATCAATTTGGAGGATATTAGAGTGAAGATGGCCAAGTTTCTTATGGAACATGTCATCATACGAAGGCGAGCATTTCGTTTTCGTAAATCGTGAGTTGATTACATTTCCCTTGCTACATGACGATCAGGTGGATACATGCATGTGAACTATGTTACTGTTTCCCTTGCTGCATGACGATCAAAGCTGGATACATGCATGTGAACTGTGTTATTTGTGTTATGAACAATCTGTGGCGTGCCCTAAAGAACCGTACATTACATCTGTGAACAATCGAGATACACCTGAATTTGCAATCGCTGGCGCTTACGCCATTTGTTTATGATCGGACACGTGCATCGTATTATTTGTGTTTTGCTAGTGTCTACCATTTTCAATTTCTGTCACATAGGCTGAAACGGTGCGTTATCTATGTACAGACCACATTTCGCCGATCTTGGCTGTGGGTTTCGTACTAAATGTGCGTCGCGTAGAAGAAGAAACGTCAAACACCCGAGCGGCGTGCGAAAATGCGTAGCGTCACAAACACCACCCGTCCCATAAACACCAACAAAACAAAATAACACATGGACTACAGCAATTAAAACGTCTAACCGGTGTTCATCGCGCATGGTACTCAAACTCGGAGGACGGATCTATCGAACATCAACCAAATGCTTGCAAGCACACAACCAAAAGGTAGCAAAAGGCTGTTCGATCTAGATCATCTAGCTTAGAGCTAAGCTAGCAAAATGTACAACACACACATAGAGTATATAGTGCTGAGAGCATCATCGTAGGCGGCACGCTTATTCCAACGGCTGCGGCAAAGGAAGAACATACTACACTCGCCGCGGATCCTACACTCCTCGGCTGCGAGAACACCCACCGCGGCGGCCATACTAATCTCGGCCCCCATTCGCCGGGGTGCTGCAATTGTCTCCGGCCGGCGCGCCCCTGGCGAGGCACCGTTGGGCCAGAAGCAGGACCGATGCTGCCCTTTGGATACGGCGGCGGCAAATCGCGTCGTGCAACACTTCCGTGCCGCACGGCGAGTGCTCGCGGCGATTCCGTTCGATAAGCCGAGGCGGCGTCGCGCGCAATCAGCGCTTCGATCTCGCAACACCTCTCGGGCACCGGGCCGTCATCGGCGGCGGCGGTGTTCCGCCGTAGAAGCAAGAGCGTGAAACGTGCACGGCGCGGCGCATGCCCCAGTCGGTGGCTTGTTTCATCTTGTCGGCGGCGGGCGGTGTCGCGACCTTCCACGACCTGGCGCGACATGCCCCTGCTCGAAGCACGCCCGGGTTGCCGACCTTGGCAAGCTTGGTGATGAGACCGGCAGCGATACTCGTGCGTGTAGTGCCAGCCGACCCCTCGACCCGTAGACCAGCCGAGACAGCGATCACCGGTCTAGTCGGATTTCCGAATCCCACCGGTCGCGCGACGCCGCTTCATCTATGAAACGGTCCGCAGGGCAGATTGAAGAGGTCCTCCATAGGATGCTGCGGTGTGCATGGCGACGGCGCATCGCAGCTCCACAAGCAAATTACTCGGAAAGTTTCTCCATGGCGCGAAGCGCGGCGCGCGCGGTGGGGGCTTTTTGTTGGAAGCTCCGGCGCGGCGGGTGGTGGGAGGTGAGGGCGCCGTATTGGCGCTTCGCGAGAGTAGCAATAATATACGGTGGCGGTGCGTTCCGTGCGGTGGGACATGGGATTTTTCCTTTTTTAGAGCGGACGACAGGCGTTCTGACGACATGACCGGCCGCCAATTACCGACTGCCAACATTTGATAGAGCGCCCACGTACACCTTGCGTCGTGTCTCCTCCTCGCGTATCTAGGCTGGCGTCTCGGTTGAGATCGCCCCATCTCTCTTCGGCCGTAGCGGCGCCGGATTGGGCGGACGAGGACTGACAGACGTATATACTTACGTTACTCGAATACTTGCACGATTTGCCTTGTCGATTATCGAATCAGTCGTATATCGATAGTACGCGAATCACGCCGCCCGGGGGCGAGGAGAGTTAGAATTCTGCCTTGCGCAGCGCGCCCTCCGCTCGTTGATCCTAGTCCTCGATTCTCCGTGCATGGCCATAGTGGCAATCTAGCCCGTTAGGACTCTTTCCTTTGTTTTTAAAAAATATTTCATTTTTTCAATTCAATAGAAAATAAAAGGAAAACACCATCGAATAGTCCCCGAAAAAAAATAGCGGTGCTATAGAGATCACTCGAATTTGGCTTCAAATCCCAAAATTCCCGTCACATTGAATGGTTAAAATGTACCAACGCATGCATGGATTATGAAATGTCAGTAAACAAAATAACTAATAATTACACGATTTAGATGTACATTGCGGAGAGCGGATGCTGTTGAAATGTCGATCGACATAGTGCCAATTTTCGAGGATTTAAACACGACCTTAGGCAAAACAAGTTTGGCAACCAATTTGCCTGGAAGATACATTGCATGTGAGCATCATCGAGCGCTTTATGCCACCCCGCAGCAAGGCGAGAACATATTACACTTCGTCGCGGATCCCTACGATCCTCGCTGCGGTAAAGACAGTCGGCGGCAATCGCCGATCCCGGTTTTCGGCCTGGGCACCGCAGATAGTATTTGTCTCCCCATCTACACCGATGCCCGAATCCCTAGCGATGCATAGGTTGGGCAAGAGGAGGGATGAAGATGCCGCTCTCTCCATGGGGGCACCACTAAGTCGTCGTGCAACAAACTCGGTGTTTTAAGAAGTGCTCGTGGCTGTTCGCCACCCTCTCTGTAAGGTGCGACCATCGTCCGCCGTGTGTGGCAACTCAATCTCCCGCAACACCTCTCGGGCAAGGTGCGTCATCGGCGGCGGCGGCGTTCCACCAGTAAAGAAGGGCATGAACGTGCAGGCCAACGCGCATGCCCGTCGTCGGCTTGTTTCGGCTTGTCGAGGCGGCGGAGGGCCGGTGTCGCTGCCTTCCACGAACACGCGGACATGCCGCCCGGGGCTGCCCGGTTCTTGACCTGCCAAGCTTGGTGATGCAGACTTCATGTGATACGGCTGCGGTAATCAATGTCGACCCCATTTGGGACCCGTAGATATAGCACCCGGCCTAGTCGGATGCTCCGATCCCACCGAGGGCCCCGTGAGACACCGCTTTCATCTGCGAACAGGTGGCCCGCAGTTGAAGAGGTCCTCCATAGGATGCTCTCGTGCATGTTGGCGACCATGTCCAAGCTCCACTGGCAAGTTCGGGAAGGGTTTTCCATGGCGCGACGCGGCGAGGGGTGGAGGCTTTTTTATTCGGAAACTCCGGCGCGGTGGGGTTTGTTCGAAACTCCGCGCGGAAGGGGTTTTGCTGGAATGGTGAATGGCGGCAATGCGGGTGTGTAGCCCGGTGCACGCGAGACGCGGAGATTTTATGAGGCCGGCGGTGCTGTGGGGAGGTCGATCGCTTCGGACCTCATAAAACCCACGCAGCGCGAACACGGTGAAATGGGCGACGCCCTATCCTAGTGCGCGCTGCCTCGTAAGTCTAGTCTCATTTGAGTTTCATACGAAGTTTTTAAAAAATTAGGTGCAACTCGGACGGCTCAATAATACTTTACGCGACACTCACCTCCCTATGAACGCATCGCACGCATAATCTCTACCCCTATGAGCACCTCCGGAAGGATTGGGCGTAGGCAGTCCGGAGATTCTCGAAGTCACCATAGGCGCCTCGTTGTCGGCTTGAGTTCTTATTTTGGTTTTTGATTCCCCATATGACATAGTGCTAGTGACATTATTGTTCACAAATCTTATAAAATCTCTTTGTAGTTTCATAAACTGAGGACCCGTGTGGGGCTTGTTTGGCGGGGCTCGCGGCTACGGCTCCTCTATGGCAGGGGAGCGGGAGGGCCAGGCACAAACTCTCAGGCTCTATTGAGCGGTGGTGTGGTTGTCGGTGAGAGAG
>JADLZK010006678.1:0-225574 GCA_015847255.1 Hyparrhenia diplandra
GTCAGCCTGTGACGCCCCACGGGCCTCAAAACGCGCCGGGTCGGCCCGCGACAGCCCGTCAAAAACTACGGGCCAGGCCGCCCGCAGCCCAAGGCCGCATCAAGAGCGGCAGCGCCCTCGCCGCCGCCGCCGATGACCCTGCCAAGGCCGCCCGTGCCGCGCTGGAGGTGACTCTCGCCGGCAGCAAGGAGAGGCTGCGATAGCGCCGCCTCGGGAAGACCTCATGGCGACGCACCTCGGGATGGGGAAGGGAGGGGCGGCGCTGCTGGCGCTGGGTTGGGCGGCATCATGGGCGCTCGTACTGGCTGCGGGTCGGGATGGGGATGCCGCCATCGCTGAACGAGACGGGCGAAGTGTCGTCCTAAATATTGGGCCCTCGGTGACATTCCCTCCTAACGGCGAGAATCCACCGCCCATCGTGGCCCAAGAAACCCAGCCCCGCCATCATCCCGCTATGAAGGACAGCCCAAAGGGGAGACGGACCAGACCCGCAGGCCCACGGAGCTTCCATGATGGCCAGTCGGCCCACGGGCCGGCCCGAGGTGGCCCAAAAGCGAGTCACCACGGCGAAAAAAGAGCTCACCATGCTCACGGAGGACAAAGGTCTTGGACAGCTACGAAGGCAGCGAACCATGGCGCTCCATGATGACACCCGACCAATCACGGCACGGGCTAAGCCCCTAATCTCCATTTCGCCCGAGGCGGGCCTAGCTCACCGGCCACAGGAGAAATCTCCGCCCCTCGTCAGGGTGACCTAGCTCACCACCCTCGGGCGCGAGAATCGCCTACCGCAGGGGAGACCCAGCTCTCCATCCTCAGGTAGGTAAGCCTTAACTAACTCACCGGGGCCGTGCACCCTCGGGCATGGGAGGTTCCGGGTTGGAGGAAGGGAAAGTGTCGCATTCAATGCGGTTGCATCTGTGCGCAGGGCGCAGCGCCATCGCCACGCCAAATCAAATCGGGCCAATCGTCTCCCAATCCGACCGATGGGACACAAAAGCCAGTAGCCGGTGGCGATTACACCGCCGCACGGGAAACCCGAGCGACCTTGTTCATTTCCCGAAAGTACCGTCAAGATGCCACGTTGGGTCGGACCCTCGGGGCTAATGACACGCACAACCGGCAATCACCAGGACCGGCCCTCGCCATGCGGCCCCCGGGGGGGCCTCACAGATCCTCGGGGGTGCGCCCCAGGGGCGCGTCGCCCGCCATCGGATCGACGCAGCGTGTCTTCATCAAGTGATGTCCAAGCCGGCCGGGCCCTCAAATAAGACATGCAACCGTGCGCCTCGGGAATTAGCCACCTAGGCATCCACCGTAAACATTACCTCTCTCTTCCCTCTATAAAAGGGAGAGTAATGCCTCATTAGAGGGGATTCCGATCCGCCCTGAGAAACTCACCACCACCACCACCACAACCACGATCGTGGGGCTTGAGACAGCGTCTCTCCCTCACGCCCGCTTGTAACCCCTACTACGAGCTCATCTTTGGCCAGGTAACACGAGCAGACACACCCCGCTGGACATAGGGCCCCGCTGGCTCGAACTCGTGATAAACTCGCCCGTGTTCGTGGTCCATCTTGGCGCCTACGCCATCGAGGGAGGAGGCACGCAGCATATAAATTCTTTATTGCCCGGCACCCGAGGCACCCCAGCTTCGAACACCGAGCAGCTTGGCGCGCGGTAGGGGAGCGCCGTAGTGCAATCTCGCATCTCCATCAGCCCTCATGGCGCTTTCCGCTTCGTTTCCACCCCGCCGCCGAGCACGAAGCTCCCGCGCGAACACCACTCGTTCTTCGAAACTCGGCATTGCGTGGCGCCGGCCACGACTACGAGAGGATCCTTCCGCCCGACGCGACCGGCCGGAAGCGAGGGCAGCATCGCCGCGCTGGCGCGCCCATCATCATGGTCGGCGCGAGAGCGGCAAGGCGAGCTCACCAGGGCGCAAGAAAGCGCGTCAGCGACGGATTCGAATCCGCTGGACGATCCCCCGCGCCGCACCCGCGAGTAAGGGCTCCACGGAACCCTAGGCCCCGGGAAGGTCTCCCTCCCGGCACCTCCCCATGGGAGGATGCCCGAAAAACCCCTAATCGCTCGGAAAACACCTCACTGCGGTACCATATCGGAGGGAGTCCCGTGAATCCTCGCCGGCCGAAACTCGTCGAAGCCTTCGCTAGAAGAGCGGGCCGATCCCCCATCGTTCCACGGGAGCGCTATCCCATGGGCAACTACTCGTACGAGCACCTCTACCGGAGGATGCTAGACGACCCCATCTCGCCCGCCTCGCGCACGCTGTTGGGGCCCCGGGCACGGGAACTAGAGGAGTCGCTCTACCGTCCGGAGAACAGGAACTTCATCCGCGCATTCGGTGCTCCCGTGACTCGACGACGCGGACGTAATACTATGACCCCCACGCGGAATGCTTCAACATCGAGGTCCCGCCGCAAGATGGCCGCTTCATCGACGTCTCCGGCTGAAGATGACGCGGGACGCATCGGCCACGACGAAGCTCCAGGTCCGGGCGGCATCCGCCCCTCGCCCGACTAAGCGGCGCAAAGCCTGGCCGACCCGAACGCCAGCAGCTACTGAATCTGCAGAACGGATCCGCGACGAATCACGCCCGACTCCGGCGACCGGAGCAAAACATCCAACGAGAGCAAGCTCTGGCCATGAGCAAGCCCCAGAGCACCTCGAGCTCATAACGGCAGCGGTGGACACGCTACGACCAAATGGGGTACCTCCATTTCCAAAACATAGCGCCCGCTCAATAGAGCCGACCTCAACGCGGCGGCGCCGCCATGTCCGGTACGAGAGATGCCCGGAGCCCTCCACCACCGAGGGTCGGCGCATTCGGGAGGGCCTCCGCCAACTCTCGGACAAGGCTGGCGTGCAGCAGCGAAAAGCTCCGCTTCCCGGATCGGGCCGCGACATCACGACGACGGGAGGAGTCCGGGTGAAGCCGGCAAGGTTCCGTCTGACCGATCAAAGCCGAGCCCGGCAAGGCCGGTTCGGGAACGCTTAGACGAGAACCGCCAACCGCCCGGCCTGGGAACGCATAGAAGACCCATGGCAAGACGCTGGCCAGGGCGCCCCTTGACCTCAGGGGACGGGATCGAACGACGAACGCAGGCTGGGCGACCGGACGGAAGAGATGCACCGGCCTGTGGCAAGGGAAGACCGAGGGTACTCCCCGATCCACCCGGCCTCGTGCCTTCCAAGGGACATCGGGGAGGCACCGCCCCGCGACGTTTTAGACCGCCCAGCCACCTCGAGAAATACACGGAGAAACTCGCCCCGAGGTGTGGGCCGGCCGATTATCGGCCGGCATGCCGTTTGCAGAGGGCACATGATGACAAAGTAATAATCGAAATTTGCCCTCAGATTCTTTCCCGAAATCTGCTATAGGGCTTGGTTGGAACACCTTCCACCCAACCTCATATCCAACTGGGCGGACTTGGTGAAAACCTTCCGAGGCAATTTCCGTGGCACGTACTGCGCCGTGGGAAACTCCCCGACCTCCGAAATCGCCGAAACCCCGACGAAGTCCCCGCTGACTATATCCTGCGCTTCCTCAAGCAACGGACCGAGCTCCCTAATGTGACGGATTCAGACGTCATAGGGGCCTTCTTGGCCGCACCTCTTGCCGAGACCTCGCGGAAGAAGCTAGGGGCGCCAACTCCGACCAAGGCAAACGAAGCCGATGGACATCGCCACCAAGTTCGCTAACGGAGAGGAGGCCGTGCTGGCTCGCTCAATCAAGGCTCTGCAAAGGAAAGCGCAAAGGAGGAGGAGCCCGAGGGTTCCCAACCTCGGAGAGCAAGAAGAAGAAGAAGAAAGACAAGAGCCGCAAGGGCAGGAGCCAAGCCCTCAACGCCGATGATGAGGACATGGTGGCAAATGGCCGACCATAAAGGGAACCGCCCCGCCATAGGGGCAGAAACCTTCGACAAAGATGCTCAAGAAGCCATGCCAAAATCACGCCTACCCCGCCAAGCACACCCTCGAGGAATGCAAAGCGGTGCGAAAGCGCCGCCAAGCTCAAGGCCATTCAGGGGAGGAGGAAGAAGCGCCCGAGGGTGGTGCCGAGGCGACAAGGGTTTCGAAGGTGAACAAGCGCTTCATGATCTTCGGCGGCAATACCGGCAAGAACATGTCGGTGTGGCAACGCAAGAAGGAGCGTCGGGAGGTGTACGCCACCGAACCGGCAATCCCGGCTGCGCAAGTGGTCGGATCAAGCCATCACCCCGACCGGTCGGACCACCCCGGCACATTCCGAACCGGGGGGCTTATCCACCGGTGGTGGATCCCATCATTGCCAACACCCGGCTTACCAAGGTCCTCATGGGCCGGAGGGAGCAGCCTCAACCTCATCTATGAGGAAACCCTCGACCTCCTCGGGGTGGACAAGTCCAAGATCCGTCCGGGAGGGCCGGCATTCAACGGGCGTCCCCGGCAAACAACTCAAGCCCCTCGGGCAGATAGACTACCCGATTACGCAGCGGGGACCCCTCGAACTTCAGGCAAGAGACTCTCACATTTGAGATCCTCGGGGTCCGAGGTACATACCACGCACTCCTCGGGCGGCCTTGCTATGCTAAATTCATGGCTGTCCCGAACTACACATACCTCAAGCTCAAGATGCCGGGGGCGAAGGGTGTCATCACTCACAGGCCCCTCACACCATCATGCATATGAGTGTGATGTAGAGAGCGTGGAGTACGCGCGAGCGCTTCGCCATTGCCGAGGCACTCATTGCCCGGCGCAAAGAGGAGCCGGCGAGATCGCAATCGAGCATGAGGCCAAGCGTCGTCTTTGGGAGCCGAGCCCTCCTCGGGCACCAAGAAGATCCCGCTCGATCCCCAATAACCCGAAGGAGAAGCTGGCGACCATCGGTTCCGGGACTGGATCCGAAATAGGAAGCGTGCTCGTCGACTTCCCTCAGCGAATGCCGGCACATTTGCGTGGGGACCCTCGGACATCTTAGGGCATACCGAGGGATGTCGCGCCCAGCACTCCCTAGACATCGGCGGGCTCAAAGCCAGATCATGCAGCGTTTGCGCCATTTTGATGACGCCAAGCGAATATCATTGGGAGGAGATCCACAAGCAGTCGGAGGCGGATTTATAAAAAGAAGTGGTCCACCCCGAAAGTGGCTAGCTAATCCTCGTATTAGTTGAGAAAAAAGAATGGGAAATGGCGGATGTGTGTGGACTACACTAGTCCGAACAAAGCATGTCCGAAAGTTCCTTTTTCCTTTGCCTCGAATCGACCAAATTGTCGACTCCACGCGAAGTGCGAAAGCGTTGTCCTTTTTCGACGCGATATTCCGGTTACCACCGGATCAAAATGAAAGAGTCCGACCAGCTCGTGACCTCATTCATAACACCCTTCGGGATGTATTGCTACCTCACCATGCCCTTCGGCCGAGGAACGCTGGGGCCACATACGGCGCTTCATGCAAATCATCTTCGGGAACTCATCGGGAGAATTGTGGAAGCCTACGTCGGCGGCGTAGTGGTCAAGTCCAGAAAGCGTCGGGACCTCGTGGGAGACCTCGGGAAACCTTCGAGTGCCTAAACAAGAAGGGAGTCAAGCTCAACCCCGAAAAATGCGTATTTGGGGTCCCCCCGAGGGATCTTTGCTAGGTTTCATCGTCTCTCAACGAGGCATCGAAGCAAACCCAACCAAGGTCGATGCGATCACCAAGATGGGTCCGATCCAAGATCTCAAGGGAGTACAAAAGGTCATGGGCTGCCTGGCTTCATTAATTTGGTTCATCTCACACCTCGGGGAAAAGGGCCTACCCCTCTATCGGCTCCTTCGCAAGTCCGGCGTTTTGCACGGACCCCGAGGCCGAAGAAGCCCTCGGGAACCTCAAGAAGCTCTTGACAAACCCACCGATCCTAGTACCGCCGAATCCAGGAGAAACCCTCGCTCTTATACGTCCGACCCCACGACTCAAGTGGTCAGCGGTGGTCGAGTAGAGCGTCGGGAAGAAGGGCACACGTTGCCGGTTCAACGCCTCGTCTACTTCATCGGTGAAGTACTTTCCGACACCAAGACTTCGATATTAGCAGAGATGCGAAGGCTGGCATGCGCCATCGCATTGACCACGAAGGAAACTTCGTCACTACTTCCCTTGCGCACCCGGTGGCGTGGTATCCTCGTTCCCCCGGGAAATCCTCCAGAACCGAGAGGCCACGGGGAGAGTGGCGTGGTGAGCGGTAGAGCTCATGGGGCGAAACCATATCATTTTTGCCTCACAAGGCGATCAAGTCTCAAGTCCCGCCCGACTTTGTGGCTGAATGGATCGACACACAACTACCCCGGCGCCCATTCATGCGAATCTTTGGACCATGTATTTTGATGGGTCCATGATGAAGACAGCGCGGGGGCTGGATTGTTGTTCATCTCACCCCTCGGGGGTTCACACAAGGTACGCCATCCGGTTGCATTTCCCCGCCTCCAACAATGTCACAGAATCACGAGCCAATTTGGTCAATCGGTCTCGGATCGCGGTGGACCCGGGATCCGGCGTGGTTGGAAACCGTGGGGATCTTCGCGGTACCGCTATTGAGCAAGTCATGAAAGCCTCACGTGCCGCGACCCCAAGATGGGCGTATTGCCGGTGAAGCGCGCAAGCTAGAGGAGAAGTTCCACCGGGCTCGGCACAAGCACACCCCCGAGGCGCCACAATGAAGCCGCGAGACTAACTTCGCAAAGGTCGCAAAGAACTGGTGGTACCGTTCCTCGAGCGTACTCACAAGACCTCAACGAACCCTCGGTCAAGTACATCTCCTGACGCGTACACTCGGGGGCTCGGGAAGGCAGCTGAAAGGCAAGCCGCTACCGCCATGGCTTATAGACCAAGACCTAACTGAGGGAGAGCCCCCCGTAGAGTACCTCACCGAGGAGAGCTACCCGAGGATAAGACCGAGGCTGCTTAATGCCCGAAGGGGCAAAATCCTTCTTGTTGATTGGAGGAAAAAGAGAACTCTACAAGAGAGGAGCCTCGGGAGTATATATGCGATGCATACCCTTGGCGAAGGCAAAAGAATTGCTCAAAGACACTCACCGGGGGTGTGGCCATCATCTTTGCCCGAGGACATTAGTCGGTAAAGTCTTCGAGGCAAGGCTTTTTACCGGCCCTCGGCGGTACGAGATGCAAACCAAAGTCGTCGCGCACTTGCAAGGAGTGTCGGTTCTACATACGCCAGACCCATCTCCCGGCACAAGCACCGCAAACCATACCTTTGACGTGGCCATTTGCGGTGTGGGGACTCGACATGATTGGTCCCTTGAAAAGGGCGGAGGAGGACACACACTCATGTCCTAGTCGCCATCGACAAGTTTTCCAAGTGGATTGAAGCCCGAGCCGTGGTGAATCCCGCGACCGAGGAAGCGGTAAAGTTCTTCACGAACATCGTTTGTTGTTTTGGAGTCCCGAACTCCATCATCACGGACAACGGGACCAACTTCGTGGGGAAGAAGTTTCCTCGACTTGTGGCGACTATGGAATCGAGGTTGATACCTCTACCGTAGCCACCCGAAGACCAACGGACAAGTGGAAGCGCCAATGGCATGATTCTACAAGGACTCAAGCCGAGGATCTTCAATCAATTTGAACCAATACGGGGAAAAGATGGTACCGGGAGGCGCCATCAGCATTTACTATGGAGCCTTCGAACAACAAAAAGCCGAACCCGCGGGATTGACCCATTCTTTCTAGTCTATGGGGCTAAGGCGATCTTACCCACGGACATCAAATATGGGTCCCGAGGGCTGCGAGCCTACACCGAAGCAAGGCAACCCGGCCGGCGAGGCAAGACTCCATCGACCAGGGCGGCGAGGCCCGAGGCGTCGCGCTCTCGATCCGGCAAGATACCAACAAGCTCTGCGCAAGTATCCGCCAAGCGGTGAAGCCTCGGGAGTTCCAAGTCAAACGACCCGTGCTCAAGGCGAAGGCAGACAATAAAGGGCGCCACAAGCTCACGCCCCCCATGGGAAGGGCCTTATTTCATCGCCAAAATACTAAGGCCCGGGACCTATAAGTTGAAGAACGAGAAGGGCGAAGTCTACTCCAACGCCTGGAACATAGAACGGCTATGTCACTTCTACCCTTAAATTACGCACTAGAACTCAAACACATGTGTTTTTTTAAGCTCAATAAAAGATCTACATCTTTTTTTATGAAAAAGTTCTTCTTGTGCACACCTTAAGGGAGTCTAAGCCTTGCCAAAGACAAGACTAAAACTCCCTCGGGGGCTACATGGGGACCCCCTCGGGGACCCCTCCCTTTTTTCGAAACTTTTTCTCAAGGAAAAAAGTTCTCACAGGTACTTTCGAATTAATCGTTTTAAGCTGCGAAGGTCGTTCATGCACAAATCCTAAGCGAGATAGCCGAAGTCACACGGACCGCCCCTAGTGGCGGCCCGTATGGACCCTCTGATGGCATCCATATTCACTATCTCATGGCGGAGAAAGCAAGCGACCCGCCACACAATAAACGAAGAATTCAAGAAAACACAACTTAAGCATAAAATGCACCGCCAAGGCCACGGACCTCGGCAGCATTGTTGTTTATGTACAAACTTCTCACAATTCAACTTTTCGATACAAGGAGAAGTCGGGGGGGCATCGGCGTGCCTCGTCCACCTGCGCCAAGCGGTGGCCGGCGTGGAGGCGTCGGTGTTGGTATTTTTTAACGCACACAGATAAATCCGCAAAGCGCCACAGAAAGTACCGTTGTAGCTTTCACCAGGAGTATTGTGGTATCGATTTCCACGGGGAACGAGAAGTGAACTAGAAGGGATCAAGTACGTCCAATAGATAAGATAGATAAATATTTTGATAGGGACGAGAGGGTTTTCTAAGCTTAGCCTAAGGTCACTAGATAACTAAAGTCTCGGCTTACTACACCCGCTTACTTCAGAACAACGACCCTTCCGATTCTCGAAAAAGACTGGGAAAAACGGTAATCGGGGAATGTAAGGAATAAAATTTATGCAGGCCAAACTCAAAGAGCTATATTTATATTTACTTTCAAGTTTTAAACCTAAGTGTGGAATTTTTGTTCTTTCAAAGTTTGCAGGTTCAATCAAGTGTAGAATCAAGAGTATGCATATGAGCGGTGGGAAGGAAGTGATTAAAACCGAATTTTGTGTATTCTCCTCCACCCGGCTCATGATGTGGTTCGGTGCTTTTTGTTCTTCAATGGAGTGTTGCACTCCCCACACTTCTTTGGAGCCATATCTATTTTTATTCAAAGACACATGAAAAGAACATGGACTCTTCGGTGGAAAAACACGAGAGAGAGCCAAAGATTTATTTGATTAACACATTATTCTAAGTTATATGTAAATTTTATTTATTATTTTTTTGACAAGATTGATCATTAGATTGAATCATTAAATTGCAAGAATTCAATCGAGTCAATTTCATTTTATGGTTCAAGGAAAAACTTTTAAATGATGGCCATTTACCTTGAGTACATTACCTTTATTGTCTTGGAGCGTGATGGCACCATGTGACGAAGGCTTTCGATTACGTGATTGGCCCTTCCGATTTACTCCGAAGTTTTTTTCTTGAACAAAGAGTTTCACCTCTAAGTTGAACATCGGATTTTATCTCTAGGTGCAAGCTCTTTGTGTCACCTCTTCATTGTAAATGTTAGTGGTAGAGAATATCCGAAGGGTGGCACCATGTTTTTTTTTTTAATATGTTCATCCAATCCTTTCATTTGAACTCAAGCAAGACCAAGGTAATGTTTCCACTATAATGAGAGTCTTGATTTATGTCCAGCATTGATTACTTCTCATTGTTCATGAAAATAATTACTCTAAGTTCATTAACCAAGATTCAACACCATGTCAAACTTTGATTAAAGAAGGCCATATTAACCTAAGCACCACGCTTAATTTAAAAGGTCCTATAGATGTATTGTATAGGGCCATATACAAGTACACCCAAACCGAGCATATGACATAAACATGGGAAGCATGATTTTTTTTTTGTTTTCATGGAGATAAATATGAGTCAATGAGTTGGTGAACGTTACCTTTGCATTACACGAAAGTGTACTTTACCGGCGGCATGTGGATGGAATTTTGAAGTCTTTGCAATGGTTGATTTGTTGTACACGATCCAATTGAGCAATCATCAAGGCTTTGACCCATACACGTTATGGTGTGCATGGATGATAAGCTTTGATTGTAGCAAAGGTTTAGAAAAGAAGAGTCCTCCTTCTCTATATTCTTTTTTTTTTTTTGTGTGTGTGTATGATCAAGGCTCATTCAAAGTTCACTAGATGAACATTGATTTCTCCCATTATGAATCTATCTCAAGGTCTTACCCACGTGGATTTTGATATCATAAACATGAGATTGATTCAAGCGGATGTGCAAACATTGAATGATGAATTAGAGAACCATTTTGTTTTTATATGCATAGTAGTGCTACGGGGTGGATAATTGAATTTAAACAAACATGCAATAGTCTTGAAAAGAAATTAAATGAGTGATATGCATGCAATCTAGGCTTTAGCTTTTGCTCGTAGCATTGACCGTCTAACTGAAATCATCATACAAGATTGGCGAAGCCAACATACGATGTCGAGATGGTACCATTTAACATCCGACTACTACGAAGCTAGACTAGGAGCACCGAATAGATAGACAACAATAAAATTGTCATCTACCTAGACTAGGCATGGCGCCCAAATACAGCTCAAAGACTAGGAGCCACCCAATGAAAGCACTAGATAAATGACAATTCAAGCAATTATGCAAGTGGTGAAAATAAATTTAGAAAAGAAAATAAATGTTTTTGGGTTGGTCCTTTTTTTACCTTGATCAACTTACCTCTCACAATTTATGATTGAATTGTGAGTGATGCAATGTAGTCGTTCCGTCACATATCATGGTCTTGTTTCTTTTTTTGGCGACCTCTCTCCATCTACATAGAGTTAGTGTGCACATATATATATTGATCTATGTGATGGTAGGGTGATGATTTGATTATGCAAGAATGATCGGACACCCGGGGGCTTGTAATGGTTTTAAAAAAAAAAAAAAAAAAGGATACGCAGACGACTTGGGTTCGATTCTAGAACAACTACCGTTCCCGGCAGCGGCGCCCGGAAAAGCTTGTTGGTATTTTTTTAACGCATTACTGAGATAAATCCGCAAAAGCGCCGCGGAAAGTACCGTTGTAGCTTTCACCGGAGTATTGAGGGTATCGATTTCCACGGGGAATGAGAAGTGAACTAGAAGGGATCAAATGCGTCCAATAGATAAGATAGATAAATATTTTTGATAGGGACGAGAGGGTTTTCTAAAGCTTAGCCAAAGGTCACTAGATAACTAAAGCCTCGGCTTACTACACTGCTTACTTGAATAACGACCCTTCCGATTCTCGAAAAGGCGGGAAAACGGTGTCGGGGAAGGCCGCGGAAGCTCTACGAAAACACCAATACGTGCGTGGTGGACTACAAAGGCCTGGTCGGGCTGTCACACCCGGGGCTACTACAACTATTCCGTAGCATTGGGCACAATCTCGGGTAAACTCTAGCCCGGACACCATATGCAAGCTAGCGATTCTGAAACTAGTTTCACGTGAAAACTAGAGCCTTCGGGTCGAACGGAGATCCCGCAAGCAAGTAAGCGAGCACTAAACTTTAGTCAAATAGATTGCTCAAGAATTGCAAAAAAGCGAATATTACTCTCACATAGGAGTCTCCGTAGAGGTACAAAAGTAGAGGTGTAACCGACAAACCCGGCCGCCTCCGCTCTTCCCTTCTCTCTCTTCCTCTTTTTCTAAAATGTACAACTAGGTGAAGAACACCTAGAGGGACACCACTACATTGTGTTGAATGTGTGAAAGTGAAGTGCTAATGTGTGTAGTGTGTTGTGTAGGGAGGAGTGCCCCTCTATATATAGTGGAGAGGAGGATAGAATGGAGGGTGCTCCTTGCTTCGAGGGAAAATTGGCGGGACCGCAAAAATCGCACCACATGCAACCGCCCCTTCGTCTTGAACAAACCGCCATAAAAATGGCGGGGAAATTTTTGCCATGGGGGGGCGCCGCCCTTGAAGGCGCCCGCCCCTGGCTGGGCCTCTAGCTCGGCCTTCTCCATTTGCGGCGTTTTGTCCCTCACATGTTGGGCCTATGGTGGTGCATGGGCCGATTGTCTTGTGAGGGTTTGGTCCTCTTGCTTGATTACCCGTCTTTGGCGTATTTCTCATGATGCGCTTTCCACTTTATTTGGCATACTTTATTTGTATTTCCATAACATTCTGCAAAACAACTTGAAACACCAAAACTCATGGAACTCGTCGGATAAATAATGTTTGGTTATGTTTTCACATGTAATATTGTATTGGTGGTTCACTTTGGTGGTAGTAAAATATGGATTAATTGAGTGTCAGCGGTCGGCACGACCAACATCCTCGGCGGTGGCATCCCCCAGGGGTGGCGTCGGGCCGTCGGTTTAAGCATCCTCGGAGAGGGCGTCCACCATCTCCGTATCCGCCTCATAGGTTGGATCAGTATGGGGGAGTACCGAGGGCACACCTCGTCCTCGGCGGGAGGACAACCGAGTCACGGCGCCGTCCACGAAGTTGTACAACTCACGGGTCTTGGCGGCATCGGCCGGCATCCTCGCGGGCGGGTCGAGCTACTTCCTCGTCATCAGAACCAAGGTAGAAGCCACCCACGCGCCGTCCAACACCTTGGGCTCCATCAGAAATGCGGCGAAAAGCGCCATGCACGTCCGCTTGGGGACGGGAGGCGTTCGGGCTCGGACTGAGGTAGCCACCCGGCGCTCGAGGCGGGCTGCGAGCCGGGGGCCAACCTCGGTTGTCCGCCCCAAGCGGCGGATGAAGTCCGGCAGGGGGCTTCTTCCGGCTCTGGTGCGACTTCGCTCCTGCTCCGGCCTGGCATGGCGTAGCCGCGGTGTTCACGGCCTCGGTCGGACCTTCTCGCCTCTAGCAATGGGCACCCAAATCAAGTCGGCAAAGATGAGGCAACCGAAGGCAAGCGAGCTTACCAAGGGAGAAGGCGTACCCTTGACAACTTTTACCCGGCCCGGCATCACGTTGTGCTCCTCTGCGGCGGGGCTCGGGCCGCTCCTTCTCCTTCCTAAGGGTCTCCCCCTCGGACACCAGCTCCCCAATACGGGTATTCAGGGCGTCACACATCTCCTTTGCTTCTTCGCCTCCTCTCGAGAGCTGTCCCCGCTCGTCATGAGCTTCCCCGAGAACACGGAGGGGACTGGGTCAGGGCCTCCTCAAAATCTTGGCTCATCACGAGGCCATCTCGGCTACCATTTTGTCGGCCTCGGACCTCGCCTTGACAAGCTCGGCCTCCCGGGGTCGGCCGTGGGACTCCCTCTCCTCGGCAAGGCAAAGCCCGGGAGGTCTCGCCTTGGGCTGGGTAGCTTCACCCGAGTTTGACCAAGGGCATTCGGTTTAGCACATTACGGCGCGAGAGCTCGGACTTCTCTCGGGCGAATCGTGGGAGAGTCTAACAACAAGAACATTATCGATCAAGATACGAGCACCAAAGGTATATGGCAGGGGATAACCACCAAGGAACTCACCGCGTCGGCCTCGGCAAGGCGCCCAGTTAAGGTATCCCCAATCCTCACCAGGCCATCGGCCGCCCACCGGCGGATCTGCTCGTGGGTCCTCCATGCTAGGACCTCGGGGCGGTCATCAACCACCGCGGCAGCCCGGACCCCGGGCGCCTCGCCCAAAGTCAGGAGGTGGACCGCCCCGGCGGGAAGTCTGCCGAGGGAACATCTCATCCACCGGCAACTCCCGCAGCTCGAAACCCAGACCGATAAAAGTCCAGGGGGACCCTCGGCGCTAACCACGTGCACGGTCTCAACGTCACCGAAGAGCGATGCCCGCCGACGATTGCATCCAGCCAGGCGTAAGGAGCATCGGGGGAAGTCGGGGTTATATGCCTTCGTGGGCCCCGGATTGACGAGAGTCGGCGCAAGTGGGGAATTTTGTGTCTCCGCCGCCTCGAAGAGCTCCTCCCGAGAGAACTCGAGTAAAGGGGCTTGGCTCCTCGGGGAGGGGCACCCTGTCACGAGTCCCCTCAAACGGCTCCACCCTTGGCGCCGGATCGAGTCGCTGCCCGGCCGAGCCCTCGAAGTCGATCACCATGGGCTGGGTGGACGACCCACCATCACCACCAAGGGCTCGCACCACCTCGGGGAGACGCGTCTCACCCCGTCGGGGATCGGGCCCGATCCCCCTAAGGCTTCGGGCCGGCACCACGGGAGGACTCAACGCAGAAGGGTCAACGGCATGACGAGATGACCCACGACTCAGGCCCCGCCGAATCTTGCGCGACCGCCTTCAAGGCCTTCTTGGGATGCGAGGTCGAGCGGTGGCCACCCGTTTCACGAAAACAAGACACATCGTGACAAAGCCAAAAGACACCAAGAGAAGAACTAGTGGTGAAGACTTGAAGGGACTTACGGCCCGAGGGATCGCCTTGGGCGTGGCCGAGAAGCGTATGGAAGGCTGCGACCTGGGCGCTTGCTGACGCTGGCCGTCTCCCACGGCAACCGTGACGTGCGGGTGCCGGTTCCAGCGGGTGGCGTCGGGCGCTTCACCCGAACGACGCCCCTGCGACGCCGAGGTTCCCACGACGGGAGGCGCCCTTCCTTCCCCCGGCCTCCCCCCGCAACGCCAAGGCACCACGTCGGGGGGGCACCCCGAGCCGCCCGTAGTCCCGGGGCCTCGGCCGAGGAGGCCTCGGGCGCGACGAGTCCTAGCCACCTCAGTGGGCTCATCCTGGGCTCGCTAACGGCCCCTCGAAAGTGGGTCGGGAACCCCATGGCACGGTCTATGCGGAATCGCCACATCGTCGTCCGACGAGTTCTATCTAACTTCGTCCCTCCGGGTTCTCGCCCCTCCCTCGGTGGGGTCGAGGTATCAGCGACTTCGCGCCCGCCTCCGCTGCTTTCGGCCCGGGTTTTTCGCGAGCCACGTTTCTCTTCTTCTCCTCCTCCTTCTTCAACGCCCGCCCGGGCCTGTTGTTGCTCGTTCGAAAGCACGGTTCGCCGCCCGGCGTTCGGCATCAAATCGAAGTGCGGTGGGAGTCGTGGTAGTTCGAGACGGCCCCTGCAAGAAGATGGGATGACAACCGTCATGACAACAATGTGGCGGTGGCGACAACAAGACAAATACAAAACGGCTGAAACTAAAACAACGCTTACCAGAGAAATGCACCCTCGGGCCGCGCCGGGATCTACGGGATGTGGGACGGGGTGTTGGATCCCAACACCTCCCTCACCCTCTTGGCCGGGGCCATCGGTGGAAGCGAGAGGGCCTGCCATCCGACACGCCTTCAAGACCGGGCGGCCTCGGGGATCATCGGCACATGAGCAAAGGGCGAGCCATCAAGGGCAGCACCGGGTGGGGAAAGCTGCGACCACGGCAAAAGATTCACATCCCTTCCCATGGAAACGCGGGGACCCGCTGCCTCAGCCCTCCAACCGGTGATGATCCTCCGAGGAGGACCCCAGTTCCCACTTCGTGGGCTTATGCTTGAGAACACGCCCGGTGTATGCGGGGAGGCGCGTTCCGTCGTTGCGAAGGTAGAACCACCGATCCTGCCACCCCTTGTTTGAGGTGGTGAGCTTGGAAAGGATGTACCCATCGGCTCGGTTCGGCCTCGTCGGCTCCGATCGGACTTGAAGCGGCGCAACCACCGACACGCAATGCCCTCGCGGCTTGCCCTGGCGCTATCGAAGCGGTGGTGAGATCCACCTTGAAGAACCACGGCCGGAGGTCCCAATGCGGCTCGATCCCCGGGAATCCCTCATAGAGGGTGGAAGATGGCGGCTTTGGGAGATCAATTCGAGGGCGGATGGTGAAGCTCGGCGTCGTAGTAATGGAGGATCGCCCGAATGAACCGGCCCGCCGGCATCCCAAAAACCACGGCGGTGAAGATCCATCGGGCTCACCACATAGCCATCGGGGAGGGTTAGGCTCCTCCTCGGTCCAATGTGGAGCTATCCCTCCCGGCCAGCTGGTATCGATGCGGGGCGAAGAAGCCCTTCCTCGACTAGGCGGCCGAAGCTTCTCCTCCGTCGCCGTCGTCCTCGGCCACGGCTTCGGCATCGAGCACCCAGCCAGCGCCATCGCCGCTACGGGCTGCGCCATGGGCGAGCGGGGAGGCGAGGAACGACAGCCCGGCAACACCGTTCACACGAGCCCAAGGCAAGTGAATCTCTCCCTTGATCTCTCCTACTCTTTCCTACTATCTCTAATTGCTGCGGTGAGAAGGCAAGAAGAAGCGTGGTAAAGCAAGAGAGCAACTATCCGCCGCCTCCTCGGCGACCCCCCCATATTTATAGGGACGGGAAGGCAAACCGCCCGGCTTTGGGCAACCGAACCGACTCTAGAGTGGGCGACCCACGATGGCATGAGAACCGCTCATCCAACGGCCCGCTGCTAGCGGTGGAGCCGTCAAAGCATTAATGCACCTTGGACGGTGCCCTCGATCTCCGCCCACGACAAAAGCCCGCGGGGCCACGTCCCATCGGATTGGAGAACAGCGCCGCCTCGGCGCGGCGAGACGCCCTAAAATCTTCGGGGAGGTAAAACCGTCCGCCATCCATATGCAGCGAGGCGCCCGACCCTAAGGGGCAAAAAGTCGATCTGTTGACGGTTCCCGCCCCGGCGAGAACCAACGAGCCTCGGCTGACGCCGTCAACGTGCATCTTACGATCCGAAGGTTGCGGCTGGGCCCACATGGGTTTCTGATTCGCCTCGGGATAACCCGAACCGAGGGGACGGGATGGAAATGCACAACCGGCTATACCCAAGCCCAGGGGGCTCGGGATTTCTGAACATGTTTAAGACCTGCGGGGTCTTTGCTTATAGAGATGTCCCATCCGTGGGAGGCCTACAGGCCCACGGGGGTTGGTCGCCCAAACCCCGGGATGCGCTAAGTAGTCCGTGAGGTTCTCATGGGGTGAATCCTAGATCACATAGCCGACCCTTGCCGGCAAGGGGCACGGGCACCAGCTTAAATCGACCCATTACAACGTTCAAGCGGGTGCACCATGGTCGGCTTTCGGGGCACCGAGGGTGTATCTCCCCTCCTCCTCCCCTCTCGGGAGGGCGACGGAGGAGCGTATCATCAAAGTCGAGGAAGTGCAGGTCGGCCTCGCGTACATAAGCGCAAAGCCTCGGGCTGCCACGCAACTATGAGCGACTCCGCACAACAAAGCGCAATTTAAGAGCTGTTCCGATCTTGCTAGCGTGCGAGATTCAAAAGACCTCGAAGGAATTCGCCATTCCATTCGAGGCCTCGGGGGCTACACCCAACGGGTGCGCTCGCGCGCACCCATTGTGAGCGAACAACCACGAGAGAAGAAATAAGGCGGCGGGAAGCGGCATAAACCCCGAGGCGAGTCTATACTCGCTCGGGGGGCTTGGGGCTACTTGTTGGGGTCCTAAATATTGGGCCCCCGAGACATTCTCCGAATCCCGGCGAGAATCCACCGGCCCATCAGGGCCCAGTAAAACCCAGCCTGCCATCATCCCGCTATGAAGGACAGCCCAAAGGGCGACGGACCAGGCCACAGCACCACGGAGCTTCCATGACGACGGAGTCGGCCCACGGACGGCCCGCAGGTGGCCCAAAGCGGAGTCACCACGGCGAAAAAGAGCTCACCATGCTCACGGAGGACAAGGTCTTGGACCTTTACGAAGGCGGCGAACCATGACGGCTCCATGGCGACACCGGCCAATCACGGCATGGGCTAAGCCCCTAATCTCCGTTTCGCCCGAGGTTGGCCTAGCTCACCGGCCGGGAGAATTCTCGCCTCGTCCGAGGGTGACCTAGCTCACCACCCTCGGCGCGAGAATCTCCGCCTCGCCCGAGGGGGGAGACCAGCTCTCCATCCTCGGGCGAGGTAAGCCCAACTAACTCACCCCGGGGCCGCACACCCCGGGCATGGGAGGCTTCCGTCTGGAGGAGGAAGAAGCTGCCGCATTCAATGCGGTTGCACGGCGGCGGCGCCCGGCGCCATCGATTCACGCCTTGATCAAATCGAGCGCCGAATCGTCTCCCCAATCCGTCGATGGGACACAAAAGCGAACTTAGGTGGCATATTACACCGCTGGCACGGAAACCGAAATGACTTTGTTCATTTCCCGAAGTACCGTCAAGATGCCACGTTGGGTGGACCCTCGGGCTAATGACACGCCGCGGCCGGCAATCGCTGGGACGGCCCTCGCCATGCGGGCGTGTGGGGCGCCTCCACAGGTCCTCGGGGCTGCGCCCGAGGGGGGCGGCGTCCGCCATCGGATCAAGACGCGTGTCTTCATCAAGTGATGTCCAAGCGGCCAGGGCCTCGGCGGCCTTACCGTGCAACGGTGCAGCCTCGGGAATTAGCCACCTAGGCATCCACTGTGTAAACATTACCTCTCTCTTCCCTCTATAAAAGGGAGAGTAATGCCTCATTAGAGGGGATTCCGATCCGCCGCGGAGAAACTTCGCCACCACCACCACCACAACCACGATCGTGGGGCTTGAGACCAGCGTCTCTCCCTCACGCCACTTGTAACCCCCTACTACGAGCTCATCTTTGGCGCGAGGTAACACGGCGAGGACACACCCCGCTGGGCGTAGGGCCCCGTTGGCTGAACCGGGATAAACTCGCCCGTGTTCGTGTCCATCTTGCGCTCACGCCATCGAGGGAGGAGGCACGCAGCATATAAATTCTTTATTGCCGGCACCCGAGGCACCCCGGTTCTCGGAACACCGGCATTTTGGCGTGGGGAGGGGACGGCTGTCGCGTGATTTGGGAGCGGGGAAGGCCTGCTGCGTGGGTGGGTGGGACCTGGGTGCGGCATTAGGGTTAGGACTGGGAGGACTGGGAGGCCGCGTTGGGCTGGGCCAATTTTAGCCTTTTGCGGCGTTTTTATTTGTACTGATCCCATTTCAGGGCCCATAGCGACCCGCAGCTATACCACCGGGCGGGCCGTGCTTTGTGGCGGTGCACGGGGTCGGCCCAAGCATGCCCGGGCGGGCCTCCTGGGGCCAGCCCGTCCGGGCCTCCTACGGGCTCGGGGCCTTTTTGGGCCGATCCAAAATGCCGTGCCTCGGGCGGGCCCGGGCCGCGGGCCACATGGAAATCTATACCCTTGGCGATGGAGTGGCAAATGAGATTAATGACGTGGAGGACAGGCCGGCAGACTGTGATCAGACCAAGAACTCACCTGCCGACAGATATACCATGTAAAATGAATGACAAATTAAGTCGAAACATGCATACACAAAGTAGTTGTTGAATCAATTGAAATGTTTAATTGAATGCGTACGTAGGCCATATATTAGCTTAAACTGTATATAGAGAAACAAATACAACGAAATATACAAGATCTGACCAGACAATTATAAAAGTATGGATAATTTTACATGTCCCTTTTTTTTTTTTTTTTTTGAGTATATCATTTTTACATGTCCCTCCTGCATACGTAGTCCTTCCTTTCCCAAAACATTGAACTACCTACTTACATTGAACTAGCTACTTAGATGAAAGCAACTATCTAGGTAGATTAATGAAAAAAAAATTTTGCTCACATTTGTGGACAATTGCTCCATCCGGTGGTCCTTCCAAAAGCTTACGCACGAATAATCTCAAATCAGCCATCGGATTTATTTTAATCAATTTCAACTAGGCTTTTTAAATGGGTCGGTTGTGAGAGCCCTTGACCTAACCAAGCACGGCCCAATCCTAACTGAAGTTTTTATTCGTGCATATCATTTGAAGTTGATTCCGCTGTTCTGCCATTTCGAGATGAATTTGTGTCCACCAAGGCCCGGGCCTATGTCAATAGAATGCAAGAATATCTGGCACCTTTTGTGGCGCCTTCCTCTCACGGCTTGGGGAAGTAGACCTTCTTATCCGTGTTCACCTTCATGCTGAGTAAAAACTGAAGTCGTCAATGAACATGGATACAATGCTAGATTCCATTCCTCGATGCCGCCCATTCACATGAGGCACCAATGGTGATGAAGGCAGACCCACTACTACTCTACTACCAACGGTAAAATCATCAGTGGTCAGTGATGAGACAGAGATGTGACAGGTAGAGATATGTACAAGTTTGGAAACACTAGTTTGGGATGGGATGGTTTAGGGTGAAATGCAAACTGCTAGAGGAGGATGAGGGCACTCCGTTTTATATATGCTCCTGATGTGGATCTTGGTGGCTATATATATATGGTGATTTCAGAACCAGCGTGTGCCGACAGTGGCAAATGATATTAAAGGACTGGAGGAGACCGGCTTGCACGATCTGACCTAAACCGGACCTACCGACCATGGTAATTTGAATTAAATGAAATTAAGTGCAAATGCATGTGAACTAAATTAGTTGTTGAATCAAAGAAATTAAGTAGTTTGAATACGACTATATGTAGGGCTGATGCTAACAATATATATAGGGAAATATTTTTTTTTTTTTTGAGAATGATATAGGGAAATAAATACTACGAAATATTTGTAACTGGATTGAAAATATGATGTGCACGTGACGTGGGGCAGCAGGATCCTAACAGATCGATAATGTATAGAAACTACGGATGATGTTTACTTGTTAGTAGGATCCCATGAGAGGAGACAACGCCACAATGGTTTCTTCTTATCCTTCGTTGCTAGGAAATTCTTCTTCGTTAACATCTGCAATCTGCTTGCATAAATGGCTGTGATTAGCACGTAAATTGTCTTCTATGCACAGAAACAATGCAAAAATACATGACTAGCTTCATGTGATGCGTAGTAATTTAGTTTGGCCGTCTACTTGTGTGTGTGCGTGCAAACATATGTAATAAATACCTACGCTAACACAATCGTCATTAATTTGTACTATTTAATCTTTTTGTAAAGTCATATTAGAACAATGATATCATGTATTTTTTGGACTGAGGGAGTCCTATATTTCAGCGGCGGTCCTATATTTTTGGGACTTGAGTTATCATCTAGCTAATACTCCCTCCGTCCCTAAATAGATGTCATTCTCGCTTCCCGAGAAGTCAACGTTTTCAAACTACCGGAAATTATATATTAAAATATATAAATATATATGCTAAGTAATTAGTAAATTCGGAAAGATCTTTAAGTCTAGTTTTTTAATAAATTTATTTGAACATATAAATGTTGCACCTATTTTCTACAAACCCAGTCAAAGTTGAGAAAGTTTGACCTGCACGCATAACCCATAGCGACATCTAAAAATGGACAGAGGGAGTAGGTCCTAGTACTTTTATGTTGCACGTTTAGTCCCCTAAACATCTATTGAGCACTCACCTAGTTCCGGATACATTTAGATTGTGCATATACCTTGATGAAGATGGCACAAATTCTGAACCAGGTTTCTGTATTTTTTGAAATACACACTTAGCTCCCTAAGCTTGTACAACTATACCACAGCTAGGCCAGGGACCGACCGATGGGACAACACTTGCTAGCACGCCTTTTATATAAAAAACCTTGCTAATTGCAATGATGTTGCCATTCCGCTATCAGATCCATATGTCGCCCCTAGGTGTCACAAATAATTTCTCAATAAAAATACCTGGTAATTCTTTGTTACAAAGAAGCTAAGTTGGATTTACATTAAAAATCAGGACAACCCATGCTAATCTACTCCTCAACAGTACATGCTCACCATATCTCCTCCCACAAGGATCCAAGGTTTTGTGAAGTCACAAGAAGTACACTCGCTTGGATACAAACGGTATGCGTCCCAGACAGGGGGTTGTCGAATTGCCCAATGATCCTGCCAGAACCCCAGCCGCCGCCAGGGGAGTTGCTGTGAGGATGGGAATGGGAGATGGTGCCAGGGCTAGGTGAAGACAGGTGCACTGCGGCTCCACGCACAGCTTCATTGGGGAGGCCGCTGCCCGTTGTGCGGGGTTGCCAATCGATCCGCGCCCTCGACTCACAGCTTCAGCGGCCAACGACGAGCTCTGTTTGAGGGAGCACATCATACTTCTCCATACCTGATACCTCGCATACCGAACCAGGCTTACCAAATTTCCAATTTCTTGTTACAAGAAACTCCCATTAACCTATTGATTTTAAGGGAAGTCACGACCTACCATTGAGCTTACCTTGACCGTTGGGTCTCCTCATTGTATATATACAACTCCTCATCGATAGGTGTGGGACAGCCTGGATTTTGTTTAACAATAGAAATGTGGTTATAGATTTTTTTTTTTTTTTAAATAGGTGCGGGGCACTCTTGAGGACCAGAACCGCAACCTGACCAAAATAGTTGCATGCGTACTCGGTGCTGCAAATCGGTTCATCAACTCACGGTGGGAGTCATTGGCAAATCAACATATGGATTCGCTGACGACATATACAATCTGGAACAGCATGTGCAATACAGGTCTCCTATACTGATGTTTTAATGGACAGAGAAAAATACCACATCATCCATGAGCCCAACCTACGAGACAGAAAATTGTTTCATTATAGGCGTATATATAAAGAAGTTCTCTTTGGATCTCAGCGTGAGCAGTAGCATCATGCTATTCTACATCTCATTTTTTTCCTCATGGATGCCGAATCCCAGTTACTTGGTTGGTAAGTAGCTTGATTTGGTTTCACATGGATGCCCATGGTGAGATCCCCATGGTCAACAGTTCTTGGAAACGTACATGATCATTAACACAGCCATTGCTTCTCTGTTCTTCATTTATTCGAAACCTACATGCCGCTTTAATGGACTGTATAAACAAACAGATGCATTTGATAAAATCTAGTTTAAAATATCTTCAAATAAATGCCAACCAGTATGCTGGGTTCGACAGGATGAAAAACAACATGTAACTGACATGACACAAGTTTTTTTTTCGTGACCGCACTCAAACGAGCATGTTTTTACATTAAGTGGGTAGCTAATCAGGGAACATAGCGCAAGCTACATCTTATTACGCCAAACGATTTTTGCGACCGGCCAAATGAAACAGAGCAAACCGTCGCCAGCTTAGAGACGCCAGCTGCTACCCAGAGCAAACCTTGGTCCTAGTATCACCTTATATACAACTCCGGACTCAGGTATAAAGGAACTGGGAAAAACCAGTACACTGGATAATATAAGTGCAGGCAGAGAAGGAGGGTTTATTTGTCAAGCCTTGGCCGTTCCTGTGCCATCATGCTATTTTACTTCTCATTGTTTCATCGTGTCCCCAAAGCACGAGACACCCTGAGTCGCCAAAGCTCTCGAAGGAAGCAGACACACTCAGAGATCAGGGGTCAGGGTTATCGCCGTCGTTGGACACAGATGTATTTAGTAAGCGAACACGGATACAATGCTAGAGCTTTCATTCCTTGATGCCGCCCATTCACATGAGCTAGGCACCCATATGCTGATCATGGCAGACGCACTACTACTGTGTACCTTGTGTCATCACATCATAAGTGGTCAGTGGTGAGATGGAGAAGCGAGAGGTAGAGGATGAGGGCACTCAATTTTATATATGCTCCCTATTTATATGGTGATTTGAGGATGGGCCTGCGGTCAGTGGCAAATGAAATTTAAGGATAGGAGGATGGACCTGCACGATCTGACCTGAACCTGACCTACCTACCATAGTAATTGGAATTTAATTTAATTAAGTCGAATCGTAAAATAAATTAGTTGTTGAATCCAAGAAATTATGTAATCAGAATACTATTCTGTAGGGCTAATGCTCACAATATATATAGTGAAATAATACTAAGAAATATTTGTAACTGTATAGAATATATGCTGTGCATATGGAGTTAACCAGTGCGGCTGGCTACTTGTGTGTGTGCAAAACACATGTAATAAATACCTAAACTAACATAATCGTCTTTATTTTCGCTTGTGTATTATTTGATTGTTTAAGTCAACAATGATATCATGTATTTTTTTGGACGGAGGGAATCCTATATTTCAACGGCGGTCCCATACTTTTGGGACTTGAGTTCTCATCTAGCTCAGCCCTAGTACTTTTATGTTGCACGTTTAGTCCCCTAAACATCTTTTGAGCACTCACCTATTTCTGAATACATTTAATTTGTGCATATATCTCCTTGAAGATGACACAAATTCTCAACCTGGTTTCCGTATTTTTGAAAAGAATTTTTTACAATGATTGGGGAAAAAATTCGATGGCTCACTTCGACCGAGAGCGATCGGTCCGATGACAATGAAGACATGAGGAAACAGGAGGAAATGAGGTAGAGGAAACGGGAGGAAAATGATGTGTCTATGGTCGGTGGGCCATGGGGAAAAATTTTCCTCCGATTTCCTCGCAAATGTGGGGATTAATAACCGACGGGAATGTCATTCTTGTAGTTCTTTTTTTTAATTAAGGGTAAAATAGTAACTTCATAATTATGTTTCGAAAGTAGTATAGTTCTGAGATCATGATTCGTTGATTATAGTTAGCTACTATGTTTTTCTTATTTTTTTAACAAAATGCCTCTAGAGTTCCGCCGTCGTTTTCCTAGGCTTCGTCCCACGGGGAGAGATGTCACAATCGGTCAATGAGTCGCCGGGATTGGCGGAGTGGCTGAATAATTAATTATTATATAGCCTTTATTAGTAAATTTATTTAGCTAAACTAAAGTAAGCTAGAAAAGATTAATGGGCTTGGCCCGTTAGCAATTGTAAACCCCTCATATAATTATGGGGGAAGCTATTGTGAGACAAGCAATCAACAAAAATTTAGGGTTTAACCCTACCTTTCTACCTCTCAATTGCCATCGCCGCCCGCGCTGCCATTCGCGCTGTCGCCGACGCTTGGCCGTGCGCGCAGCGTCATCATCGATTTACGCCACGTCCGTCACGCCTTCCGTCTTCCCCATCTCGTTGACCGGGAAACGGGTTGGGACATTTACAAAATTTAAAAATGTAAAATTTGAGATCTAGGAACTTAATACTTATCTCTAGATCAGGGAACTTAATTTTGAGCTCTATAAAAATCTCATGTACAAAAGGTTTTAGATCTCGCCGAGCTCTATATATAATTTTGATATGAATTTTGTCCCATACGTCATCTCTGCTACACACGTAGGCAGGCACATACATGTAGACAGGGAGAATCAAAATCAAGATTAATAACTACGCATTAATTAATGGGGTTTATGATTGGCACATGCATGCAAGAGCGGGCTGAACATGGTGGCTGCAAGCGTCTTGTAACTTATAAATAGTCTTGTATTCGCATAGTTGCGTACACTGTGAGAGGCAATAACAAGTGCTTACAAGCGAACTACCTACACTAGCTAGCTACCATGGCTCGCCTTGCCAAAATGCTGCTGGTCCTCTGCATTGTTGCTGCTGTGGCCGCGCTGCCGCTGGCGGTCGAAGCCAAGAAGAAAGGAGGCCACCACAAGCACGCCGGCCCCGCAGCGGCAGTTGTTGGCTGGGCGTTTCCATCACCTCCATGCTGGTGGTGGTTGCCCTGGTGCACCCCGGCGGCGACTGCGGTGCTGGCCGTGCCTACGGTCGGCAGCCCCGCCTCAGCTCCGGTCAGCGTCGCCGCTCCCCGGCGAACCACAACCAGCAGCAGCAGGGCTAGGCTCTGGCAAGGCGACGGTGAACTCACATGCATCTATCACCGTGGCCACACACACATAATAAAAAATATATAAGTAAATATATATATATATATATATAGACACACACCATCATAACGTACTGCTCATTATACGTCCACCTACACGCGCCACACACATATGATACATAGTTACGTTGATGCGCGCCATGAATAATGTTTCCACGCTGTTGAACTGTATCACCACATGAGTTATATGGACATCTACATTATTCATGCTTCGTACTTGTTCATCACCCTTTAGACAATCTAATTAACTAACACATACAAGCTTACATATATATGACCTTAATTTGTTACGGTGCTTAGAGGAACTACTCTCCAAAAATTATTTAAAGCTTTTGTTGATCAAAAAAGCTTTAACTCTGAACCGAGCGGTGGGCTGCTGCTTCTGTCCTCGTCCTCTGTCCTTATCCATCGATCCCAGCTCTTCCCGTGACTCAAAATAGACGAGCGTTGGGCTGCCCCTTCTCTCTTCCATTCTTGCCTCTTCTCTCCTCCTTCTATTCGCATGTTGAGCAGCAATGCAGCCCGTGATGGAGGTGCGTTCCGTGGCAGCAGCCCAGACGCGACGGCGAGCGTGGCAGAAGCCTGAGCGTACGGTGGAGTGCCCGTCTGCGACCGGGAGGTTACGCCGAGTGGGCCGAGTACAATGGCACGGGCATGCTCGTCCCCGGCCTACGATGCAAGCACAACATCTACTTTCCCTGGCGACTCGGCGAGCACGGTTATGGTGGCATGCAGCGGCCGCTGTTTCCAAGGTGTCCGACCACTACAAACACGCTTCCAACCAGTGACGAGCTCACCCGACCAGTCAAAACAAGGTTTTCGACCCATCAAATTGCTCGTTTGCAAATGCGCTCCAATTATGGTTGTTGTGCGCCCCTTGTCGAACATGGGGAGTACTGTACGGAAATTCAATCCGCATTCCAAAGTCCAGACACGTACACTATTACTTGTCAGCTTCCTTGCGTCTGTATGGTGGTTTGAGCGATTCAAACACACATAGTACAACAGTGGCACCGGTGCTTCAGTCTCTCCAAGCACGCACGTGGGCTCCATCGAGCAACGTTGGTTGTGTTTTCTGGACCACTAGCACTACGGCATGCATGCTCATTTGCGAGAGGAAGCAGAGGTGTTAGGTGGTGGGGTCATATCTCGGGTGTACATGAAAAAAAAAAAAAGACATTTCAAACTAGGAGGATTACACATCCTTCACAGAGTTACATGATCTCTTCCATCGATCCATGACTATACACTATAGTTCTTGGGCTTCATATAGGTTCATATGTATTCCGCTATCGTAGTGGTCTCAAACTTTTTCTTAGTCTGTCACATACAAAGGGTGAAGCAACCAAGAAGTTTGAGATTTTTCGCAGCTTGGTTTGGTACTTTTCCTAGTTTAATTGAATTTCTATGCAACGCCACCGTGTAATTATAGGTTGAAGTGAGCGTACTCATGAAAAGAGTCGGAATGCTGCCTAACTTTTCCATAGGGTCTCATGTGCCCTAGGAGTGAAATCATTGTGGTGGTCCATGTAAAATTATTGTGTTTTCATGGTGTAATTAGCCTTCTTTTGGCCCGTTCAGCATGAAGAAAAACATATTAATAGAAATATTTCCCAAAAAAAAGACGTTAGTGTTGGACAACGGAAGGGAGGGTGGCGGAGTATAAACAGTAGAGTTTCCCAAAAGACGGTTTCTCGAAAAACGTTAATGGCGGTCTCCTCAAAGACTCAACAAAGCGACCGCGTTTCCCATGGCACAACCGCAGTTAATGGTTCATTTTCGACAAATTTTACATTGAATGGTGCTCAAGTTTAGATTCGAATCAAATTTAAACGTCAATCTGATCGAAACGACACTCAACTGTTTTGCACGTATTTAATTTTAATCGCTCTTTGAACAGGAGATGAAACAGATTCTGGGGACGATATAGGAAGCAATACACAACATTAATATATATATATATATATATATATATATATATACAGAATATATTAAAATTGATAAAAAAAGAGAGAGGAAGGCGGTGGCGGCTTAGCCCTCGTTATCCTCCTCCTCCTCGCTGGCATCGTCCTTCTTGGCCAAGCCCTTGAGGACGATACCGGCCAACTACGCCACTTTCGGGCGTAGTGATTGGTCTGTTTGTCTATAGGTGGCTGCACCTTCGGAAGAAGATCATGGTCGTCTGCAAGCTCCTTGAGCTGCCTGTTGGCAGGCTTGAGACTATCGAGGGTGAAATCTTTCTCAATCATCTCTTGAAAGCAGAGGTCATTAGAATTCACTACAAGAATTCTAGGATTCTATTACAAAATTCTATATGACGGGCCAAAATATGTCATATAATGTACCAAAATATGAGGAAATATCGAGTATCGCCGCGAAAACTACAAGCGCCATAACATTTTATGATGACTAAATGAGTAGCGTCACATAAAAGTGCCCTATATACGACGCTGAGGTTTTCCGTGTCACAAAGTTGCGTCGCAAAAACATGATTCCCAGGGCAGCCAGGTGATGCGGGCTACTTATGACGACAAAAGGATGTTTTGTGTGACGTGAACACAGAAAATAAGTGGCAAAATATGCCCCGCTGGGGGCTCGAACGCTGGACCAGCAGCTCAACGGTCATGTGTCTTAACCACAGTAGCCAATGTTTTGAGTTCGTTAGAAGATGAGTATAGAATTTACAAATACGATAACTCCAGCGTGATTTTAAAAAAATTGGCCCCAACGTTAATTTGCCCCCCCCGGACAGGTGGACCCTGCCGCTTTCTATTTTTAAAAAAAACTGGCCCCAACGTTAATATGCCCCCAACAGGTGGACTCTACCGCTTTCTATTGACTCACTCGATATTCCTCATCTCCCCACCTAATTTTTTTGCCGGCGAGCCGTGGGCGAAAGTGGCGTTGTCTAGGCGAGCACGGTGGGCGTGAGGCGGGCTCGGGCGGCATGGTGGGCGTCGGGCGCAGGCCCCGGGCGGAGCCAGCTCTCTCTCCCCAACTAACGGTGCGACAATGCGGGCGGAGGCGGTGCAGGATCCGGCTGCAAAGCCCGGGCTGGCGGAGTTGGATCTACGGTCAACGCCCGTGACTCCATGTCCGCATCCTCACACTCCCAAGGTGCTCATGGTGACCGGTGGCGCTCATCCCCCTCCCCATCCCCTCGTTTTGTTCAGTAGTGGCTCCCTCACCCCCCTCCCCATTCCCCTTTCGATTGCCATAACAAGATTCTTAATCAATCCCATTTTTCAATCATGGCTCATGTCACAGCCTCGTCATCTAGCGCTATGGCTCCACAAGTGGAGGTCTTACCACCGAGGCTATGGCTCGTCCCAAAGACATGGGTAACTCGTACGCTTTGGTTGGATGCCGCTTCAAATACACCAAACCATACCAAAAACATACACTCACTACTACAGATTCGCTCATCACTACTGCCGCTATCACCGCCGAAATTTAGTCCACCCGGCAGCGATGAACCGCGCCCGCAGTGATGAACCGGCCCCAGCGCGGGACAAACCAGTAATCTCCACGGACTCGACCAATACCGGCGGTGAAGATTTATATCTCTACCGGTTTGAATCATTCCCCGCAAGTGGTCTTGATGGACACGAGATCATCGGGCGGGTTTGAATTAGAACCGATAGCGATTCGACGATTGACACAACCGGGTTGATTGGAACCGATAGCGATTTGGGAGGGGAAGCAAAGGAACAAGTAAAACAAAAATCGAAATCGAAGATTAACACGCATCGATTAACAAACGACACAAAGCAAATTAAACTGTCATATAAACAAGCGATACAATAAATTAACATAAAAAAGAAAGCGGCTGGCCTAATTAAGCCGCCTTCTTGGCCTTCTTGGCCTTCTTGACCCGGCCTTCCTCCCGGCCTTCTTGGCCGCCATCTCCTCCGTTTGGCCGCCGGTATCCCCTCGGCGAGGTTATCGGCCAAGTACTCGATCTGGAGGGTGATGATGGACTTCTCCTCCAAGTGTTGACTCACCGTTGGCAGGCCAACTTGGTCGGCCGTGCCGTTGAGCTTTGTTGCGGGCGGCGCTGGGGCGATGCGGGATGATCTTCTCCGCCCGGTCGGCAGCCTTGTCGATGGACTTCTCCTCAGCGGTGATTCACCGTTGGCGGTTGAGCTTGTTGCGGGCGGCCCGGCGCATGCAGATGATCTTCTCCGCCGGTCGGCCTTGTCGATGGACTTCTCCTCCAGCGGTGATTCACGTTGGCAGCCAACAGTCGGCCCGGCGTTGAGCTTGTTGCGGCGGCGGGATGAACTTCTCCGCCCGGTTGGAATCCATGTCGGTCGCCGGCGGGCGTCCACCGACCCGGCCGCTTACTAGGAAAACGGGTAGAGAGGGGGAGTGTGTTTGGAGAGCGGAGTGTTTGAGAGCGGACCGGAGACGAGGGGGTTATGTACGTATAAATAGGACTCACCACGGTTTCACGAGGGAACAGTTGAACACAAATGATAGAAAATTAACATTGACACGCATCACAATAAATAATAAACCGATTCAAGGAAACAAGAGTACCCAAATTAACGAAAGATAAAGAGATTGCCATGCAACAGATTAACCAACAACCTGAACCATAGCAAATTAACCACCACGGATCATTGTATCTTACACATCCACACGCACCGCACAACAAAAATTAACATAAACAAATAAAAGAAGAGAACCTAGGCCGCCTTCTTGGCCTTCTTGGCGCGCGCTTGGCCACACGGTTGGCTACCTTCCCGGCCCTCGCGGCGTGGTCGCCTTCCCGGCCGCCTCCTCCCGCTTTAGCCGGTATCCCTCGGCGAGGGTATCGGCCAGCCAGAGTCGATCCGGGAGGGCGTAGAAGTTGGCCCTCTCCTCGAGGGGCAGGTTCACCTTTGGCGGAGGCCAACATCATCGGCCGGGCCGTTCAGCTTTGGTGAGGGGCGGCGAGGAGGCGACGCCGAACTTCATCTCCTCCCGGTGGCGGCCATGTCGACGCATCGTGGGCGGCGGCGCAGTCCGGCTTTCCCCGTTTGAGGGGCACGAAAGAGAAGTTAGTGTTGGATAATGGGAGGGGGCGCCGGGGATGGGGTATAAATGTGCGCGTTTCCAAAACACGGTTCCTCGGAAAAACGTAATCGGGCGACCGCCGCGCCCAATGGCCGTCTCCTCAAGATCAACGCCCGACTGTGTTTTCCAAAGCACAACCGACAGATTAATTATATTTCCAAAGAATAAGTTAAGATTCAAATCAAATTTTAATTTTAATCGCTCTTTGAATCCGCAAAACAAAACAGATTCAAAGGGACGGAGGGAGCAACACACAAAGCAATAATATATATAATTTTTATTTATTAATATATAAAAACAAAAAAAAAACAGAACATATAATAAAAAATGATAAAAACCAAAAAGGAAGGCCGCCGGCCTAGTCCTCGTCCTCCTCCTCCGCTGGCGTCGCCGTCTTTCTTGGCCAAGGCCTTGAGGACGATACCGGCCATTACCGCTCCACCTAGGGGGGCGTAGTGGTTCATCTTTTTCTTCCGGGGTGGTTCCACCCTTGGAAGAAGACGATGGTCGCCCGCCCGCCTCCTTCAAGATCCCGAAGGCAGGCCGGGAGACGATCGAGGGTGAAATCCCTCTCGATCACCTCCGAATGCTCCGCTCCGAGCAGAAGGTCATCGGCCGCCGCCTCTAGCCGGGTGGCTAGAAGGTCCATGCGGCGGTCCCGCTTTAGAGAGGGCGGGACGAAGTTGGAGTCGGAGTCGGAGTAGGGGTCGGCCACCGGCGCCTCCACCATCAGATTCCTTGCCCTTGTCCTCCGCCTCCATCTCCTCCCCGGTGTGCTTGTTGGATCCTCGAGCCCGAGGCGCCGCGGGGCTCAAGAATGCAAAGAGAATGTGGCAGGGATGAACTGGAATGGATCGATGATTGCCATGATCGGAGGATGTGCTTAAAGAGTGAGTCGGCAAATTGCTCCACTTCCCCACGATTGAACGCCGCGGCCAAAGGAACCGCATGGAATTCACACGATAGCCGGTTGGAATTCGCGACGATCTCTCTCGGCCGAAGCGTTTCCCGCGCCGCACGGTGTTGCGCTTCAATTCTCGGGCTGCGTTTCCAATGGCGCCGCTGGACGACAACATCTCCACCTTCATTGATCACCGCCGGGCCCACACACGAACCGGCAGGTGATTAACAAATCGGGAAACAAATAGTTATATCTGTAAAAATCGATTTATTGAAATCATTAATTTTATCTCAGCGTTAATGCATTGAGATTTCAACCAACCCCGTTCGCCGCCACGCACACTCCGTATTATAAATTTTCATTTTGATAGTACGTATATAGGTCGCCGAGTAGGTCATGGCCTGCGGATACGCCACGGCCGCAGCCTTGAGAATCGTGTTGCTCTAGTCTTCACCACCGGTTCCGCTTAATTAAACCGACAATGTCTCGCTTCCCGGGAGAAAAGGCCGAGCACCCCGCCGCTGCGTCGACGGGTTATATCAATGTCGCATAACACCGCCGGGTGCACTTTCAAAGACCGGCGGTGATCACACATATCATTGCCGGTGTACCACTACGCGGGCAAGTTGTTATGGAGTATCACCGCCGGGTTAAAATTAAGAACCGACAAGATTTTGCATTGTCACGGTCGAACGACGCCTCGACGGCCCGACGCCGCACCATTGCATGAAGGAGCACCGTTGCCTCGTTCTCCGTACCACGCCCACGGTGCTTGGTTTATGCGGTGCCAATTGTCCGCAAGTTGAACTCCCATATCACCGCCGGGGTTTAGGGTTGAAACCGCAGCTGATCAGTCCGTATTTCACACGGCATCTAGCCTATAAAAACGGCTAGTGCGGCCCTTAGGTTTGCAATTCAGTTCTCTCTTCGCCCTCTTTCTTGATACTCTTGATTCTGGGATTTTTGCCTGTTCTTCTTCCTCGATCTTCTTTGCTACTCTCCACATACATATCTATGGCTCTCTATGGGAGAAAGCCCTCCACATATAGATATCGTTCTTATACATCTTAGGCCACCAAAATGGTTCACACACAAGAGGTGCTACAAGAGTCTTATGAAGATTGAGCAGCTCAGAAGGTCGAAAAGACCTAAGATCTTGTGTGGGGCATAATTTGGGTGTACAAGGTAAAAAAAAAATTCAAGGCATTTCTACATTGTGGGAGTAGACATGCTTCACAAAGGTACATGACCCCTTTCATCGGAAGCATGGTCGACAACTACATCCATAAGATATGTTGGGTCATCTTCGTTCCCGGTGTGGTCTTGGCTCAAACTTTTTTCTTAGACGTGCATATGCCACGTGTGAAGGAAGCACGATGTTTGAGATTTTTCGAACATGGTTTGGTATTTTTTTCAATTAAATTGAATTTCTACGCGACGACCTCGAAAGTAATTACAGGTTGAACTAGGGTTACCCACTAACGAGCTTAATGGTGCCAAAATTTCCCACATGGTCTCATGTGTCCTAGGAGGCAATTTAGTGTGTAGGTTGATGCAAAATTCATAAGTTTTCAAGCTTTAATTAACCTCCTTCTATCGCGTTTATCACGTAGGGAAAATCTAATAATAAAAACATGGATCGAAAAGACCTAAGATCTTGTGTGGGGGCATAATTTGGGTATACAAGAGGTAGTAAAAAAAAAATTCAAGGCATTTCTACATTGTGGGAGTAGACATGCTTTCAAGAAAGGTACATGACCCCTTTCATCTAAGCATGACCGACAACTACATCCATAAGATATGCCGGGTCATCTTCGCTCCGGTGTGGTCTCGCCTCAAACTTTTTCTTAGACGTGCACATGCCACGTGTGAAGGAAGCACGATGTTTGAGATTTTTCGGACAAGGTTTGGTATTTTTTTTCAATTAAATTGAAATTCTACGCAATAAACGACCCGAGTAATTTACAGGTTGAACTGGGGTTACCCACTCAATGTAGCAGTGGTGCCAAAATTTCCCACATGGTCTCATGTGTCCTAGGAGGCAATTCATTGTGTAGGTTGGTGCAAAATTTATAAGTTTTCAAGCTTTAATTAACCTCCTTCTATCGCGTTTATCACGTAGGAAAATCTAATAATAAAAACATGGATCGAAAAGATCTAATAATAAAAATATGGATCGAAAAGACCTAAGATTACAATTGACACGGTACAATAATCAAAGTGTACAAACACATTAAGAAATAACACCTCAAAAACACCCTTCTAGCACCTATGCCCGAGGTGGTTACAATGCTACACGTTATGCTTACTTGATCTAACTAGGGCGGATGGGACCTCTGTGAAGAACCAATGTCTCTCCGTGCGCCGGCAAAGGCCCCGACAGAGACGGGGCTCTCATCTCCCGCGATTTAAGCACAAGAATGCATGCTACTTTGCTCCCTTTTCCGTCTTCCCGCAGTCCATGCAACAATGGCGTTGCACGAGCATCACACCCAGCTTACGTAGCAACGCGTTGTAGCTTAATCTTCAAAAACACCCTTCTAGTACTGTTGTATACACGGTCTACCCATGATCAAATGTTTATGTGGAGGGATTTCTTCTAAATAGAGGCCATATATGTGGATAGGAGAATTGGCAAATAATGTAAGAGGTTAGCCCGGCGCACGGTTCGCCATACATGGTGTTGCGCTTCCTAAGCCGCAAGTGCCAAAAAAGGCAAGAGCAATCGGGAACCACAAGGTTGACTCCCCACAACGACTTCGCCGGAATTGTTACATTCCGGCTACCATCGCCATGGGATGTCGGGTGGCATTCTCAGAGCATTTACGTAACAAGTCCGCAAGCGCCACGGAAATACCGTTGTAGCATTTCACCCAGGAGATATTCGGGGTATCGTTATTTATATTTTCCCAAAGAAAGGCATGGTGTAGGACTCTAGCGGGGGGCATGAACAAGACGACATGTCTATGCAGTTGACCAATACTCAATACAGGGGTAAGTCATGATAGTTTAAGATAGTGTGACACACACTTGGGCCAACCTCAAGGATAAAAGGAAAAATAAAGAATAAAGAATATTCCTAAGTGGAGCAGGCGTTCTAAAGTAGTTGTGCAAAGAACAAGTTAATAATCATGCAAACATAGATGACTAGAGTTTTAGGCTGAGAGCGAGATAGACGGGGAGACTCCGGAGCCATACGGCCCAATAGAAGCATTTATTTAACTCCTACAAAGACACACTAACGGGGGGATTTCAAGGGGACGGACAAGGCTTGTCACGACCAAGCCGCCTACCCCCTCAACCGTGGCATGCACTCATATTCGAAGGATACCCCGCATCCAGGACACCACGTCCGCATACTAAGACACTACCCATGTCCCCCATGGCCCCCACCCTACGGATGGACGGAATAGGACACGAGCAAGCCCCGAAGGACACAACGAACCGCCACCTCAGCACAACTCTTACTCTACTCAAATACATGGCATGAATGGTTAGGCCTAAGTTCTATACGACTAACCACGACATAGGAACTATAGTCTAGTTCTTCTATCATGATTGTGTCGAGAACAACATGTCAAAAATATAACATGTAAATACTCTAGCTCTATTGCACAAGCATATGAGATCAAGACTTGAGGATAAACCAATATATTCATACCGAATATTCCTTCTCCCAAGTACAAGCTCTCCAATGAAGCTTAGCCTTGCTCCAAATACTACTAAAGACTAAAAGAACTAGAGAAGTAGAGGAGTAGAGAGGAGAGGAGAAGAGGAGTAGAAAGTGAGGAGGCTCCAAATGGTGTGTGTTACAATGGTGGGAGATGGCCTCCTTTTATAGGTAGGGGAGAGGGGGCTCTTTGGAAAATGGCCATCCCCACATGGAAGGAGCAAAACCGACCTAGGAATTCCTTCCTAATCTGCGAAACCGACCATCCAACGTCGGTAGTGCCCGTTTTGGAAGGTAATGAACCGCCTCCCCGAAGCTGGGCCCGAGCCGCCTCAGCCAGGGTGCGGCCGCACCAGGTGGTGCGCGCGCACCCTCCTAGGGGCCCGCCTGGCTCCGGCCGCGGGGGTGGCGTTGTTGGTCCCGAAAAGTTGTAGGGCGGCGTTGGCTCGGCCCGATTCTGCGTGTTTGGTCCATTTCTCCCTTGGGCTTGATGTTCTTCAGAATGCGCTTTCAGGGAGGCGCCTTTTGGTACATTTTCCACTTGTTTCTTATATAAATCTGCAAAATAAAATACAAGACACTACAAGTGGAATTTATTAGTGATAAATGCATATGAGTATAAAAGGTTTAATTTTACTCCCTTTATGGTAGTAAGTTGACGGGAAAAATATGTCGTTGGTGACCGTCAACACATGGCTCTCTCTGCATGGGGCTGTTTTTATAGGCGGTGGTAGGTGGGAATGAGCGGTGGTAGGTGGCAATAGTGTGATCTTATCACCGTGAGCGGTGGTAGGTGGCAACAGTGTGATCTTATCACCATGAGCTTTGGTACCGTGTGGCAGGTGCCAACATTGTCCGATCCTTCGTCGGGTCGGCCCGACGTTTATACCCGGCGGTGAACCTATAATTTATTAACACCGCGGGCTCTTTGTTAAACCGACAGTGATTAACTATAGAAATGGGCGTGCGAGATGAAAATTTCACGAGTCATTTGATCCCCGCGCCATTCGTTCCAGCCTCGACGATATATAATAGCTGGCACGGCGAGCTGAAGTTTTCCAAGGACATTTCAACCCCGCGCCCCAATCGTTCCCCACCAGCGTCGTCGACGGAGCACCACCCCCACACACGCCGCAGTCGTCCGTCGCCCCCTACGGCACCCCCTCCATTCTCTTCTTCTCCGACATCCCCAACGCCTGCGGCGGCCCTCCTCCCTTCCACGGTGAGAACTAATTAGCCATTTAGTTCCTCGAGATTTTGCCTATGAGAATGAGATCTAATTCGCCGTTGTTCTCACCTCGCCTCGCCCGCTTCTTCTTTGTCCACGTTGACGGGGACCGCCGCTACACCGCATCGCCGTCTCGCAGCCTCCCGCCGCCCCCCGTCTACGCCCGACACCGCACTGCCGCGACCTCGAGCTCAATTCGGGCGGAAGAACGCCCGTCCGCGCCCTCGCTTCCTTCTACGACGCTGCGTCTCGCACCGCCGAGACAAGACAGAACGCAGCGACCGCCGCGGAAGCTTCGGTGGAGTGCGTCGGTCACACGCTTTGAGTTGTTCGTTGAAATGCCCGTGTTGATAAATCCAACCTCGCTATTTCCGTTTTGTATTTAGATTTTGCTTTCAAACAGTTCGGGGATCCTAATATAGTGCCAAAAGTATTTTAATTGGTCTATGGTGAACAAATTAGATTTAAACATTGTGGTCATTTACAGCAATGATTGAAGACATGGAATTGTTATTGAAATGAGATAGATGTTGAAATTCATGAGTTTCGTGGTGTTCAAAATCTTTGCCGTACAACATTTCCAAATGACATAGCATTAACATCCTATTTTGGCTGCATGTATAGGCAAACCATGGCGTGGTATGTAGTGCATGTTGGTCAACCGCCAGTGGATCTATCGAACCGGGAAGATTGCTCGCTCAAGTCTCCGGCTACCCCGGTAATTGTTACAAAAATACAAGACTGAAAAGCTGAAGCTTTCGGGGCCTACTATGGTGAAAACTTTCACTATCAACCAGCCCCGGAGATCGATGAGAAGCCTCTCTCCATAGATATGAAGATTAGGAGAATTGCGACTTGGCCTATGAAAGATGTTTTGATTGGCCGTCATGGCTATTGTCATTGTTTTCCTTATTTGGAAGTTGATGTCCTAGGCTCAATTTCGTAGAACATTAGGTGGAGTTAGTTGTATGTAACCTTTGAACCATGTAATGTATCTATGATGCTTTTATGGGTTTAAAAATAGCTCATTTTCGGAAAAAAATTCATAATTTATACAAATTTTAAAAAAAAACGCCGGTGGCATGGGCCCGATAGTGAATGACATACAAACCGGTAGTGTAACTACACCAAACACTATCGATTTGAATTACTAACCGTTATAGACGACAGAAACATCACTGCCGGGCTGCATTAACCAACCGATAGTCTACACTCTAATAACGCCGTCGGGTTGAGATCAGCCGACAGTGTTCACGTAAAGTTCACTGACGGGTTCAAAGTAAGCCGCCATTGTTAGCTCTTCGATACACTATCGGCTCAGTCTAACCCGATAGTGTTATCTCCTGATTCGTCGGTTCGTTAAAGCCCGACAGTGCTCCCAATATCAACTCTCGCCGGTGACTTCCGAACCCGCATTGCTTGGATCAAAAATGCCGGGCGGGTCGTGGAACACCCGACAGTGTTCGGTGACAAGTCGCTGCTGGTTCGATATCAAACCGGCAGTCTCTCCTCGCATCACCGCGGTGTTTTGACCCGGTAGTGTTTCAAACCCCACATCACTACCGCTATGGTTGCCGGTTCAGTTTTCGGGCAGAAGGGGGTTGGAGCCGGCAGTAATGGACAATTCTGTAGTAGTGACTACGACCAACGAGTAACGTCAAAACAGAAAAAATCACCATGCGCCTAAAAAGAATTGTTAGCTCGGGCTCGGGAGAAAATATGACCTTTACTCCCGGTTTCAATTTCAACCGGGAGTAAAGGTTGGTTCAAGCCTCCAACCGGGAGTAAATCTCAGACCTTTATTCTCATTTGTGTCTCCACCCGTGGAAGTAAATGTTGTCTACCGGCGCTGGTGCCGTTGGGCAAGGACCTTTGGTCCCGGCTGGAGCCACCACCGAGACTAAAGGTCCCTTTACTCCGGCGCTAAAAATTGCCGGGAGTAACCACGAAAAGGTGTCCAAGCATAGAGGTTTGTTCTCTACTAGTGTGCATTACCTCCATTCCAAATTATAAGACGTTTTTGCTTTCATAGATACGTTTCTTTTGCTATGTATGTAGACATAGTGTATAACTAGGTGCCGAGCAAAACAAATGTATCTAAAAAGCCAAAACGTCTTATAATTTGGAACAGAGGAGTAGTGTATATATAGATATATATTTGGTGCACTATCTACACTCCCGGGAGTAGTTACTTCGATATTCAAAAACCACATCATGTATGTGTTCATAATTGTTTGTCGGTTTGGGTATGTTTAGATACTCATATTAAGATACTCTAGATCTTACTACGCGAAAAAATTTCGAAGAAACCCATATTTTTTAATATATTACATAAAATGCTACTACTGCTATATATAAAAAAAGTATATGCATATACTCAACGTATGAATGCATACTTAACATATACACCACCATAGGTGGTCTAGTATGATCATATACTTCATCCACATGCACTTCGTTCGGTCATATATACCATAAATCGTGAGATATACACATGGGAGTAACTAATCCTAGGGTGTAGAAAAAATTTTCTTTTTTTTTTGCGTGTCAAGGAACGTCAAGAGAGTTGCTACAGATTTTGTTTGAAAAACAAAACAAATTAAGAACATGGTGGTTTGTCCGGTGCCTAAAAACACAACTTAGTACAACGACTCTAGAAAGCCCACAAGAAGAAATGTTGAAAAAGGGGCTTGGCAACGACACTGGGTTACCCGAAAATGTGCCTGCATGCACTCCTGGCTAAATTAAGCATGTTTTAAAAGAACAAACAAGCTATAATTAACTATTTTACCAAAAACAGTAGAGAGCCTCGCGGGACGATGAAGCATATGTATATATATACTATAATTACTAAGTAAAGTGTCGGCAATGAAGCGCAAAACTCTCGTAGCCTCACACGTATCCGTACGTCTATTTCTATATATATATATATATATATATATATATATATATATATATATATATATATATATATATATATGTGTGTGTAACAAATACAGCAAAAACAAAAAGGATCCAGCATCCAGCATCAGAAATCAAGATGATGTCGAGCAGCCCGAGAAGGAGGTTGTGTGGATCCACAATTGTCTCGCTTGTGGTGGTCACCGCATTGCTGGTTCCGCCGGCGGTGAGCAGGACCGACGCTCATCAAGTCATTGAGGTCGCTGCCTCGTGCGCGAAAAAAGTGCCACGACATGTGCGCCGTCCTGCCTAAAAGCGAGGATCCCTTCTGCGACCGGCGGTGCAATTCCGTCTCCATCTTCAACACCGGCGTTGTAGATCGCGCCGCCCTAGACCGAGACCCGGAGACGGCCTCAATAGCCGTGCAGGAGATACAGATGTGCTCGAATGAGTGCTACCTGTGGTGCACCGTCCCCGAGGCCGCCAGCAACTGCAAGGACAGGTGCACAGACTCCTTCCGCCCCTTCGGCCCGGCCCTCGCCGCCCTCGGCAAGGGCATGGCGGCGAGCGGCCTCGCTGGTCCGGCGAACCCGCGTGCCCCAGGTAAGGATGACTCAAGCCTTTTGAGACCTGCAGCGAGGCCTGCAACCGCAAGTGCGCCGCGAGGGCTGGCCAAGGCAAAACCAAGGCATGTGGCGGCAGCTGCGCCGAGGCCTGCGGCTTGTATGCTGCTGCGACCAGAGTGCTCCAGGATGCCATGCCGCCGGCAGCAGTGCAAGCCCCGCCGCGGTGGGTGAAGACACCTCCGCCAAGACATTCAAGGCTTGCAGCCAGCACTGCGCCGCCGATGACAAGATGTGTACCACCAAGTGCGCCTTCGCCGGCTACATTGTCAACAAGGCCAAGGCGTCCATGAAGCTGGCCACGGGCAGCTTTGCCGTGCCATCGTGAGTCAAGTATCGGGAACAAAATGCAGAGAAGAACAGTTAAATATTCAGTTTTGTAATCCTCCGTGGAAGAAAGGGCAAGCCATAGGCTAAGGAACTTATATGGTTCAACTCTTGGATCAGTTTTACAGAATCATATCATGTTACGTCGTCACGTGTTACTATTCTTTTCATTCTTTCTCTTTTATGTGTACTATTAATTCTGTTGGAAAGGTTTATTATCTTATGACATATCATGTGTTTCTTGTTAATCATTGCAATCTACCAGTTCATCACTTCCGGAATTCACGACATATAGATGGGGGAGATGTGCATATCTTATATTTGAATTAAACAAACATGACTGTGAATAAAATAATATCACGTGTCACCTAGAATTGGACTTTGGAGTTTTTGAACGAGAAGGAGAGCTAGCAACATGGTTGTGTCTTCTTGGTCGGAGGGAACGACAAGGGTTGAAGAATGAGTATGTGCGATACAAATTGAGCCCTGCTCTCCGAGAAAGGGATTTGGAAGAAATGGAACGTGCTCTGTGCGGTTTAGAGTCATCACTGAGATTTCAGAGCAATCATTTTTCTGGAGTTCTAAAATTTGGAGATTCGTATTCCAGTGTTCAACTTCAATCAAGATCATCAGCTTTGGAGGCGGGCATGGCACTGACATCTGGGCTGCTAGTTCTGGGCGGTCAGTTGGGCCTAAGTAGAACACATAATATCCACCGTGTTTTCTCAAAAAACATAAAATAAACAAATTATATATCTCAATACTAATTTGTATTTTTACATAAAAATGTGATTGTGCATTGTACCCTCACATTAAAGGTTGGTCTCATAAATTTCGTCTGTCACCACCAGTACTAAACCCATCCATTGCAATGTTTTTATCTGTTATTTTCGGTCTCCTCTTAACAACTTTTTTTTTTTGAAATCGGGCATTGCCCGCTTTGCATTAAGAGAAGTGGGAAAGTTTGATTACATCCTAGTCGTCACCCATAGCGAGATGTCTGGGCGTCCGGCTAGGCGGAACACAAAAACAAATGGCACTGAGTTCGACGGTGGAGTTTAGAGTGTTGTACTAGGGAGGGAAACGAATTTTGCGACTAGTAGCAGAGGTAGGCTTAGCTCTAACCGAAGACACGCAGGAGGAGGGGGAGACTCTGCGGAAGCCTGAATCGACCCACGAGCCCCCTCAAGAAGCTTCTCCAGGGCTCTTATAGGGTTTAGGGACTGTAAAGAATGAGGCTCAACATTGTGATTGTTGTGTGATTGATAACTTAAATGCTTCATTTGCATTTACTTCAATGAAACACAGAGTATATATATATATATATATATATGTTGCAACACAAGGATATGCAGAACCACAAACCACTGCCAAACACAGTCTATGTTCTCTGTAGTCAGAACACTCAAATGTGGGTGATAAAGTAGGTGGCCAGGCATCAAGCACCTGTAGCTAGGTATGAGATGCAGCAGGATTAGAAGAATACACCCTAGAACGAAATCCCAAGCCATGAAAGTTGATGACTGCACTGTGTTATGATATCAGGGATCACCCAAATACACCCTGGAACTCAACCAGCATGGTAGACGTTTGCCATCTGGTGAAGATGTCAGATGTAAGGAGAGGTCTAGGTTCGACTGGGGTTGAAACAGTACAAATTAAACCGAGTTGTGCTGCTCTTCGCTCAATGGAGATTCAGGCAGAGACACAGAGTCAGAACATCAAGACAGGGATTTAATTGGACGATTTGGAATGTGTGCTTGATGGAATTTCGAGGAAATCACATCACAAGGAGGCTCAGCTATGGCTGGAGCTGGATCCACGAGAATGAGGAGCAGATGCCTGATTTCCATGGACGGCCAGTGAGCTGGCAGTGTTGCATCTTCGTCGATGGGGCGGGTAAAGAACCATGGGTTGATTTTCTGTTTTTTCCCCTTTGTTTTTAAGAGGCGTGCGTGACTACCACCTGTGGAAATCATGATTTCCAGTGACAACCATGGAGATGAAATGCAAATGTGTGCTGCTAGAGTGTGAATTAATATAATGTGAGATCAGTTTCTGAGGGAGCAGCTGAGAAGGTACAAATATTGTAGTGAATGATCAGGGAGCCGAGGAAATGTGATGCTGACTACTCAATAAACGAGGACAATCATTGTCAGTCAGACTATATAAGGTATGCTGCTCTATTACTCCTTTCAGCATCAATGACTGAGGATTATGTGAGTTCTTGAAAGAACCATGGAGCCAGTAGCTCTCACCTTTCCTTCAGTTTTTGTTCGGTGTTCCTGGCGCATGGGTTTGATGACTGTTAGAGTTGTAGCTCGGTTAGGATGTACTAGGCATGGGAAGTTGCAGGATATTCAGAATTTTGCATCTGTGAAAAATAGTTTTCCTTACGGTGCTGTGTGGCACCATATCTGATACTGATACGAGGTCTGCCTCAGCTTGAAGTAGACCCGGCACCATCTTTACCAGTCATGGAATTTTCTACTGCTCCGGAGTCCAGAGTTGGAGAGCAGAGTTCCACATTCTGAACTAGTTATCGTGCTGTGTGCCCCACCTGTGTTATTGTCATGACAAGCATATGAAGAGGAACTATAGTGCTGGAGCTAATCACGATGAAGGCGCCCCATGCATGGACACATTGCTGAAGATAGCCGGGCAACAGTTTGGGTGTTGACTGATAACGCATAGCGTATTGACCATGTGGATAACATGGAGTCCACAGCTCTAGCTGGTGGACTTAGGTTCATTCATGTATCCATCGGTAATACATATTCTAGTTCACAACAGTATTGGTGCTTCCATACTCAGACACAAGAATGATAAGAGAGTTTGACCCCAGAAAAGATGAGCAAGTGCTGAATTTTCTCGTGACATGATCTCAGAACGAGTAGGGTCTGTTCGGTCAGCATGCAATTTTGTTTCACTTTTATGTCTATGTTAATTAAAAAACAGTTTTGAGCGATTATATGTTGCTGAAATCTATCACTTGTGATAGCTCAAATATCAGGGTAATATAATAAAGTCTCCCAGCCTTCTATATATATATGTTGAAGGAAAACATGTATAATGTATTCCCAAGCAGTTTCTGTCATTTATTTTTGAAGTCTCTGTGTGACGAGTGTACTATGAATAAATGAGGTGTAAGATGAAATAAAAGCAAATTGAATGTAATTGAACAAATCGGATTCACTAGTGCTGCTCTTTCCCTATGCACACTATAAGTACAAGAGGTTGGAAGAGTGGCCTCTGTCTTTCCATTCACCTCATCCCATTACATCAAAATAAGTCGTGTTCTTCTTGTTCACCTGCAGACAAGACATGATAGGACCAGGAGGCAGCAGGAAAGCAGCAATAGTCTCGATCTGAAAGCCCGTTGATTCCACGCATCATTCCTAATCCCTGGATAGTGATAGGAGTGTTATTAATTTGTGCACATGATTGTGCAGCAGCAGTTCAACAGCTTGAACTCTACTTGAAGCCTAGATTCATGACTCTGCATGACCACAGTGTACACAATCGTATCTACTAAACCTTGGTGAAAGAGGTGGCGTACATGGGCTGGGGCAAGTCACAAAGAGTACACTAGTCCATGGAGGGTGTGCAGCGGGCGGCGGCGGCTGCAATGCGGTGCATAGCAGGTATATGTTGGTCAGCGGGATCAGTGTTGGTCTTGCTAGCAGGATTGGGATCGAGCTCAATGGTTTTCTTTTGAAATAAATCATTAGATTAATTATGAAATGCAATTTCATAACAAATTAATTTAGGGGCTGATTGGTTAGAAAAGGAATGGGACTTTCGTCCTATGGACTTTTAAAAAATCCTTCCAAGAGAGTCTTTGACGGACTAATAGAGGAGAATTCTCAAAAACTCCCTCCTTGTTTGGTTTGCTAGGGACTAAAAGAGACATTTTTTTTAGTCTTGACTAAAATGTCTCTAAACCAAACAGCTCCTTAGAGCCACAAATATAAATAGTATTCACTACAAAATTAGTTAAACGTGAACTGCCTTTGTCGGGAGACAACAAGTTGTTGCATTCTTTCTTGGAGCAGAGGTAGTACAAGCAAAACCGTGTTTTTATTGTTTTATTATATTCAGTTAAGGGTAAAAAAGTGGAATATCCCATCCAACTAACTTTAGAGGCATGGGCCTGGAGTGCACCTACTTCTGTCTCCCCCCCAGTCTCTGCCACGAGAAACCTCTCTCTAGACGACGACGTGGCTTCCGGTTGGCACCCATTCTCCACAATGGCTCATAGAGACTAACAGACTGTAATAATGAACAAAGATTGAATTTTATAAATAAAGCTTACTCAGTTAAATGCTAGATAAATGGAAAAGTTAAAGTACCTATAGGTACTTTTTCAACCATAGTAAAACACCTCTAAAGTTATATCTGTTTCAGAGGGCAGCTGGGAAGGTATAAATATTGAAGTGAATAATACAGCTCAATGAACGAGGACAGTCATCACCAGACTATATATAAGCTATGGTGCTAGCCTGCCAGTACTATATTACTCCTCGCTGCATCGATGATTGAAGATTATACGAGTTCTGAGAAGAACCGTGAAGCCAAATTGCTATCATTTCTGATTTAGTTTTTGTTCAGTGTTCTGGGTGTGACACTTTGATGACCAATATATGGTGTAGCTCGGTTATGATACAATAGGCATGGGAAGCAGTAGGACATTCAGTATTTTGCATCTGTGAAAACAGTTCGTCTTACAGAGCTTTGGGGCACCATATCAGATACTGATATGATGTGTGCCCTTACCTCGTAATACAGAGAAGCACTGTACCACTTGGAAAGTGGTTAGTTGAGTTTTATAGTAGTGCTCCCTCCCAGGGTAACACCAGACTTCCATCGTAAGCATAGCAAGATGAACTATAGTGCTACATCGGGTCATGAGAAACTCTAAGAGCCCAATGCATGGCTGCATTGCTATGGTGGTGCAGCCGTGGGGCTACGGCCAACAGAGGATTTGCTGAAACAGAGCTCCCGTAACGAAGCACGGCGTATTAAACATGCACGTCGATAACGTGGCACCCAAAGCCTAGCTTGTAGAGTTACGTGCACTCATGTATGTAGTTGCTGCTATATGGCATAGATCCTTTCCATCTATCCATCTGTTATACCATTCTAGTTGGACTGGTGGCCATTGAAATTGATTCCAGAATGTAGTAAGAAGCTGCCAATTGATTTGTTTGAGCCCCTAGCAGTCTATCCACCTGAGATGCATGTAGAAAGCAATATATGTTATGGAAGTTAAGTAGCAATATTATGTTTCATCCTTCTATAATTTATTTTTTATGACCATGACATTCATAAAAATAAATTAATGTTAACAATGTCCTATTAAACTGGTATCAAGTTAAAATACACCTTGATGTACACATAAATATATAGGCAAAGATAATTCATAGCTTTAACTTTTCATATTATCCATGTGCTTTAACTCAATATCGATATTTGTAGATTTTTGCCACATTATATCAGCCTCCACAACTTTTTAGTCGGTGTGTCATGGACTGTACTGTCTGCTGTTGATTATGGTGGGAGAGCCCTATCAATTTTCACACAACAGCTGTCGTCCAACAAATCCTAAAATATGCCGACCAACCTTCAGCTTTGAAAACAAGAAATAGCGACCGATTGTCTCTCAGAGCATCTCCAAGAGCTCTTGTATATTTAATGAGTTGGCTAAAAAAGAGAAACTTCATCAAAACTCCGATCCATCAGACTCTTTATTTTGCTCGGACAACTATCTTGTTTTCTATTTCCTCCCCTCGCTAGCCAAATATAGAAGACATGTCTCGCTAGTAATCTTTCCCGCTCCATGCATGTTGGATTTAGAGACGCTATTGATTTCATCAATTTTTTTGCTAGCTATTTCATTATACATAATAGCTACAGTAGGATTTTAGCTACTCGTAGAATCAAGAGCCCTTGGAGATGCTCTTAATATGCTATACGGTCCGACAGTCCAACTCTATTTTGATACTTTTACCTACCCAGGTTTGAGGCTAATTTTGAGCAGTGGTATATTGATAAAAGTTGCAATACTTCTTATACTTCAACTCAACTTTGAAGTCAATGCACCCAGTGAATATAACTGAAAATCGAGAGTTCATCCATAGTTGGAGAAAATGTGGATTTACTCAAGGAGATGAATGGGTAAGTGAGTGCTAAGTTTACTAATAGTGCAAGGGAAATACTGTTGACATATTAATTCATGGAACAAACCAAAAGGAAGCAAGACAGACCCACAAACAAGCCATTGAACTGAACAGACATATGCATGGAGATGAACTTTGCATACATGCATCACAATGACTTAAATTCTTTGACATACTGTGCTTCTTAATTTTGCATGCTCCAGTCCAGTTCTGTTCATCTGCCAATTCCTAGTCGATACCCAATTATTGCCTAAAAAAGTTGATACACAAGTATGGTTGCTATGATGAATGTAGTGCAACCTTTGGGACAGATTGGGACTGTTATTGCATCACTTCCAGCGTCATTTTAAATCCAACTATGGCCATCTCAGAAGCACCAAAAGAATATGTTATTGTCCAATGTTTCCCAACCCCCAATCAACGCCCATGCCTTCAAGCACACGTACGTTCATGAAAGCAACGTTACAATAAGAAAGTGTGAAGCTTGCTAGCTATAGAGAAACCTCTCTCTTCCCTTCTCTCCCTAACTCACCCTCTCTCTCTCTCCTTCCCTCACTCCCTACCTCTCTCTCTTTCTTTCTCTCTCTATGTATGTCCTACAAGGCATTTTATAGGAAGCTCAACTCAGCAACACTTAATAACCTCTACACAAACAATACTCAAAAAAAGAATGCAAAAAAGACAACTAGGGACAATGATGGAATATAGCAAATAATAATTACTCTTTTTTTTTTTTTTTGCATCAACTACTAAACATGCGTCCGTATGAAAAACTCCTGTACCATTCAAAATTCTTTTGCCCCTCCAATAAATGGGACAATTATTCCATTTCTCCTTGGAATTTTTCTTCGAGCTTCAAAAAGGATATGCACCCCAAATTCCATATGGGCATCATGTAACGACCTCGATTTTCCACGAAGGGAAAATACACAGAATCGAATAACAATGTGATAGTCCCACAAGATCATCCCATCACATCATCATTTACAGATGATATCACAGTCATACATCGTAAGATTTCTAATTTACATGACTTTACAACTCTTGGGGACTCACCTATTACACGATTAACCTAGCGGAAGCGTAACTCAGGATCTCAGAGTACACATGGCACGTCAGCGGGTGAAGGCTCCTCCTTCACGGGCTTCATTAGAGTTGGCGTAGAGTCAGCGGAAGTAGTCTTCATCTTCTAAACCAAACTTGAGCGTAGGAACGAGACCACCTAATTCTTTTAGTCTACTGCAAGGCAGGTAATCTGCACACCGCCAGATATGTGCAGGCCATGGTCAGCACCGATGAGCTTTAGTGGAAAATAGAAAATAAAGGGATCTGGCGATCCTAATACTTTGGCTGTGGTTTGCATCCTTAGCGCATGCGAATAGCAACAAGTAGTAATATAATAATAATATTATTAGTTCATCAAGTTTTAGTTCCATCTCATCCACACACGTTCTTCCCAACCCATCACCATCACCACACACATCTCACCACACACTCTCGCTCAGGCGGCAAGGACAGCTCCCTCCCGTCCTTGCCTAAGCAGCTCACAACCACACGGGCTCGCAGCCGTAAGTGAAAACCAGGGGGAGAATAGAAAGGACTCCTCTCTCTACTCGAGTGAAGCGTAAAATCAATGGGATAAACCCTAGAAGACTGGCGCACACCGAGGGCGGTCTAGGCTCAAAAGTCGGCGCACACCCATAGGCAGTCCAAGCTGGAAAGCCGGCGCACACCTGTAGGCAGTCCAGGCTAGAAAGCCAACACACACTTGTAGGCAGTCCAGGCCTAAAGTCAGGGCCATGCCCGAAGGCAGTCCAGGCTCGAAAGCCGGCGCACACCATAGGCAGGACAATACGTATTGATTTAACTCTGCAGAGCGTGTACACAAGACCACTCGATCACCATCATCAGTGGAGCGACCACCTAGGATGATAACGGATGCCTCCTAACTAGTACGATGCCATCCTGCCACTCAGCCCTGGGACACCCCGGAGTACCAACGACATGCTGAGACTGGGGGAGGCAACACCTGGCCAACAAGTGGTGCTGCCGACTAGAACGGAACGGGAATGCCACATCCGTCTCCGCCCACCCTAATCACCTCACAAACCTAGCAGTAATGGCACCGCCTATCTAGAAGGGGAGTTCCGCACCCCGCCCTAACAGGGACAAGTGGTGAGTACCATGTTTCCCACGATCCCGGTTCTCACGATGCATCAGTCCTTAGGTAGGACCAGACAGGTCATCTTCTCTCAGGGGCCAGCGCCCCGTGCCTCAACGACACCTCTGATCTGGGGCTTCATCCCACAAAGACACTCCCACCCCAGAACCACCTCGGGAAATCACCATGTACCCGCCACGGGTATCTCTCAAACGGGGTGCCCGGGATGCACCCACTCGGCAAGACTTGTCCTCATGACTCGTCGTGTATTCTGTGTGGTCGACACAACCCTCACCACACACCCAAGACACACGCAGCACTCTCCCCAGTTATTATCACATTTTACCATTTAATTCCACATCCGCCATCATATATCATGGATCATGAGTATGACGGAGTAAGTGCAAGCAAGCAGGTATATAAGTGCGAGCGCGATGCTGGGTAATTAGGTGAAGGGGTTTCAATCAAGGCATTTAAGGCTCAGGCATAGCATGCATAATATATACTAGCAAATGAGTAAAAGTAAAGCGCTAGCATATCTAATTGCAATGTCTAATAGGATTCTCTAAAGTAAGGTGCTGCCATGACACCTGCGTGGTAGAGGTAGTAGTGGTACGAGTCTTCATTAGTCGGTGTAGTCATTTAGCGGGTCTCCTCCTCCTAGGTCTTGTTGTCCTCCACGCTCTCTTTCTCCATCTGGTTCCGAATCACTCATCGATACTCACGATGCAGCTAGCTTGTGAAAGTACACCGGGCAAGAGAACTAATAACTCAACTGACCAAATGGAGTAGCACATGTCCATAGCGAGAGAAATAGAGATAGAGATATATCATATATGAATCATGTATATGACTAGAATGAAATAAATGAAAGCAAGCTCTTTGTCGACGTCGAGAACGGCATCAACGGGTTCAAATGCTCGACCATGGGGGCGAAAGACAGCTGGCATGTGTTTGGCAGGTTGCAGCTAACTGCTGGCCTACTGTGGCTGGCTATAGTCAGCCACCGGTGGTCGAGGTTGGATGTGAACGTGGAGCCATTGGCAAGGAAAAGCCATGACCTTGGTCGTTTTTCTTTGATTGACGGTGACAGGGCAGCATGCTCGTGCCGAGGTCAGGCCATGTGCGTGTGCCATGGACTCATGGTGGCATTCAAGCAGCGCATCTGTGTGTGTTCCCCATACCATGGTTGTGGGTGGTCGGCGGTGCCCTGTGCAAGTGTAGTCATGATCACGGACTCACGATCATGGCCTTGGTCGGTGGCGTCGTGGCAAGGGGTTGCAGCTTGCTACGACTAGCCGTGGCTGTGACCTACGTGGGGTGCTGAGTGCAGAACAGGAAGGCGAGGGCCTTTCACCGTTGACCATGCGTGTGTCGTCGCACCATGCTTGTGGTTGCCGCACCGTGGGCGAGATCGCCGGGCTGTTGTGTGTACTCGAGCTGCGTCACACCGGCATGAATGCCGAAGCAGTTCAAGGCTGTCCGGCTGTCCACGGCAGGGAGTGGACGTGGTCAGATTGGGCTCCGAGGTGGTCCGTGCATGTGCAGGGCGTGTGGATGCCGACGGCACTGTGACGAGGCCGAGGCTGTGGTGGCTGTGGTGACGTGCAGTATGGCGCTGCGCGGGCTAGGGAGCTGCTGGTGACCTGGTGCACGGCGGCGCCTTGGCTGTCGAACGGGAGTTCACTGACGCAACTCAAACTTACGCTAGGAAGCATGAACAGAAGAGACAAAAGAGGAAGTTTGGTTGCTGCATGCTCACCGGCGGCGACTGGTGTTGTCCAGCGAGGTTGAGGTCGAGGTGACAGGAAGACCGTGGTCACCGCGGCGCCATACGTGGTGCTGGCCGTCGTGGTCGGGGTCGCAATCGAGGAGGCGTTCGACGTACGTCGCGAGCACGGCAGCTTGACGCGGCCGGCATGGCGTCGAGGAGGCGAGCGAGGAAGTCGTTGCGGCCCTGGACGCGTCGCGGCTTGGCTGCGTCGTGCCGACGGCGTCGAGGCGGGGCGAGCCGGTTCGGATTGGGGTGTCTGGCATGGTCGACGGGGCTTATGGCGGCGGCGTCCAGTGGTCGATGCAGCTGCGGCTCGCGGTCGTCGTGGCCATCGAGTGCCACCGCGTGTTCAGCTGCAAGGCCGAGAGGGTGGCGGCGACGGCATGGTTCCAGAGCGACACGTTCCAGGCGCTGCTGCTCGTCACGGCATCGAGGGCGAGGCAGCGCGACGGAGTGGGGTCCGGCGGTCTGGAGCCGTCACGGCGTTAGCGGCGCTTTGGCGCGGGGTTGGGGTAGCCGGCGGCGCGCCTGGTCCGGAGCAGGAGAGCGGCGGCGGTCACGGCGATGGACAGAGTAGTGGCGGTGCAGTTGGGGGTTGGAGGAAAAGAGATGGTGGCTGCCCATTCTATACCGTCAAGGTTCAGGGGACGGTGATCCTCGGCTTCCGGCGTACTGGAGGCCACGCGGCGCGTAACCAAGGGCGGAGCAGGTGTGGGCAGTGAGCGGTGACGAGGAGGAGTCGCTCCAGGGCGTGCGACGCGGCGTTGGGGACGAGGAGGAGTAAAGAATTCCAAACGTGCCGGCACGGCACTACACGGCACGAAAGCACGGCCAGGCACGGCCCGGCTGGGCACGGCACGACGGGGCACGCGGCGGCGCTGCCGTGCCGTGCCGTGTAGTGCCGCCCGTGTTGTCGCGGCCCAGGCACGGTCCGGCGGCCATCGAACGCGTGCCGTGCCGTGCCGCTGGGCACGGCTGCCCCCGCGCCGGCACTGGCCCGCCGTGCCATCGCAGTGCCAAGGTCGCCGCTTCGCCGCCCGCGTCGGAAGAAGCCGCTGCGTCGAGGAAGAGCAGCCCCGCCGCCGCGACCCGGCCGCAGGGCCCTCGCCGCGCGCCAAGACGCCGCGCCGTCGGGGCGCCTGATCTCACGCCGCCGCCGCAGCGCTGCTGCTGAGCGGAGAAGAAAGCCATGAGCCGCGCAGGGAAGTGTTGAACGGAGAAGCCTCGGCACCGGAGCAGCATCGCTGAGAGAGATGGGGGGCTGCGGGCAGGAGGATGGAATAGTCGGAGTTGTATTTTATAGCTAGGGTTTGGTCAATAGCTAAATCCAACGGCCACAAATAAAAACTAGAACATCTAACGGCTCAAAACTATCGGGCTGCCTCATGCCTCCACTTGGGACGGGCCGTGCCGGGCCAGCACGGCGTGCCGGTTGCGGCCCGAGCACACGGCACGGCGCCGGGGCGGGCCAAGCACGGCACGGGGCCTCCTCCGTGCCGGGCCGTTTTCGGACCGTGCTGAAGCGGACCGGGCCGCGTGCCGCCCGTTTCATTCGGCCCGTTTGGAATTCTTTAAGGAGGAGTCGCGCTTCGCGAGTTGGAGCGGCGGCGGCGGCTCCGTGCCATGCAGCGTACGCGAGATGGGATCAGGTGCGGTGCTGTGTCTTGGCTCACGCGAGAGGCCCGGGAGGGATCGTAGGAAACTTGGGCTGGTCGTTCGTCCTTGCGATGGGCTTAGTATATGCATGCATGTACACATATACACGTACCCATACATTTTCCTGGGATTTTCCCAAGGATTTACCGGCGTTATGCATTAAGTGGTAGCGGCGTTCCGTCGGCGACGAGGCGCCTATGGTGACTTCGAGAATCTCAGATCTGCCGGCTGCCCAGTCCAGCCGGAGGTGCTCATAGGGGTAGGGTTTTGCGTACGTGTGTTCATAGAGGTGAGTGTGCGTGCGTGTTGTGAGCGTCTGCGTTGTACTGTGTATTTCTCAAAAAAAAATATATATATATATAGATGTATAAAGGGCCTGATGGTGTGTATACACAGCAGGCTTAACTTGCATGTCCATGTAGTTGGCCGGTTGGAAGTCTTTCAGGTGTCCTTTACGTGTGGTTACAGGAGCATGCAATGGCTCTCGCTGTGCGTGGCAAGGTTTAGGCAGGCCTCGAAAGCTAAAAAGGTTGTGGAGCATTGGGCATTCTATATTAGTATACGTACATGTATATATTATATATATTATATACACATACACATATATGTATAGGAGGCTTAGTTACTAACGTTGTTGCTAGATGAGCATCACGTGACTTGTATACAGGCACCGGTGGTGTATTTGGCTGTTCGTGCATGCATGGGGTGATTAGGAAGAGGAAATAGGAAAGCTGATCTGGTTGGTCAAGGGAACCACTTCTCTATTTATGAGATGAGAGTTAGGAGATTTGAAAAGGTATTTGAATGAATTGGAGAAAAGGAAAATAATTATCTCCTCTTTTCCTATGTAGTCATTTGGCACAAAGGGGTTTAGGAAAAATAAAAGAAGGGACTAATGATGAATTCAAATACTAATGAGGGGAGTCTTCGAGTATTGCCAACATAATTTGGGAGAGATTCCATAACTCTAGGCCTGCTATGGCTTAGCAGTGATCGTTGGCTAGCTGTGACCACCGCTAGTTGGTCGTGGATGGCTACTAGCTGGCCAGGCATGGCTATGGCGGGCTATGGTTGACCGGACATGGTTAAAGGTTGCCTAAAGGTGGTTGACGGTTGGTTAGGTCGAGGGTGTTGGCAAGGCTTATTCTCTTGTCAACGGGAGAAGACAGAGAGGTTACAGTCTCCGTATATTATAGGAGAAAGGGGAAGATAAGAGAAGGGTACTCCAATTTAAGATTCAGGAATATACGTAAGTGATTCTGGACAAGATTGAATGAGCTCAGAGAAGACGGGAGATGTTGGAGAGAAGCCTGGAAGAAGATACAAGAATCAACAAGGGAGATTGCTACAGAGTAAAGAGGGAGTTGGGAATGACGGGTTTGGAGCACGAGATGTCTCGAAAAATTATTAGAAGAATTTTTGGAGAGGGGAGAGAAGTTGCTATGGATTTGTGCACTCCAACACAAAATGCTAACTCAACTAAAGAACTCTGACAAGCTCCTACAATCAATTCTATATGAATGCAACAATTTATTTATAAATTGTTCTTAGTTTGAGCTAGCAACTATATGTCTCACTCATTTCACGAAAAATTTTAAAAGTTCGTATTTTCCGCTTCTCCAAAAATCCGGGATGTTACACATCACACCCTAACTTTTGAATCTGGGTGTAATGCCTTACCCGAGTAACCGGACAATTTCTTGGTTGGGCAGAGCAGGGTGTGCCAGCAAAATTTGTGACGTAGGGGACGTGGCAACTGGCATTTGAGGCTGCTGGTGAAGTCCCAGTGCTCTGAGAAGTGTTTCAACCTGCTTCAGGCTACACATTTGTGTCTTCAGACTCAGGGACGTGAGGATTCCTCTGCTTCCTGCCCGATGAACGAACCAGGGAAGTGTCGTTCAGTGTAACTTTCGGAATCCCCAGAGACATTAGGCTCATCCTCATGAGATGGTGGCCTTAATCAAATACATCTACTGGATGGTCATCTGTGGCATCTTCTCCTTTGCTCCCCGTTGTATTGCCTGATGATTCACATGCCTGGACGAAAGCCCCATATATTAGGAGGACCTATGATCGATGGATCAATCAATATAATTAACATTGTTGCATTTCGTTTGTTGTTATCTAAACAGCGAGTATGTAACTTCAGGTTACCTCATCTCCTCGTTCTTTTGATTTTTCACATCACTAGCTATATAGGTGTACCAAATGTTCCTACCACTTGGTTACTCTTCACAAATGTGCTAGCTCGAGAAGCCCTTTTATAGGGTCAGTACTACATAATTGATTTTTTGATTTGCCAGGGTTTCTATGCATGAGAGGCGGAACTATTAGGAGCTGCCTCTATATATAGAATCCTCCATCGGGCCCAATCAAAGAGCAGCCTCTACAAAATCCAATTTTAGAGACGATTGTGACAAGAGTTATGTTGGCAAACCACCTAAGTAAATACTGGCGAGAAAAAGGATATATTTGAAATTTGGCAAAACAAGTTAAACATTTGAAAAGTGTTTCTGGAGGCGGCTGAGGTCCCATCCTGCTGTGTAAATCAATTTCTATGGGTAGCGAAGATTTTCGGCCACCTCAAGAATTTCAATTGACAACTTCAGCCATCCCTAGAGGTGGCTGCATGAATTCATTCAAATATCATTCAGACAAGAACATTTTTACTTCTCAATAGAACTGATCAATTCCAGTGCACATTTTTGAAAAAAAAAAAAAATGCAGCGAACAAATAAGATCGATGCTAGAAATACGGGAGGCATGCAACATGAGTCGTGATCAATTGCACAAGAAGAACCAGCAATATGTCAAGGAGATGGCGATGTATCCACGGTCATGAGTTGAGATTTAAGATCTGCTTGGATCACTTGCTTCACAGCTCCATCTCACCGAGCAAAGCACATAGCTTTGCTAGCTGTTCAGTACAATGCAAATTTATTGATTTCATAGTCAATCTGGGCAAGAAAAACAACGTATTCCTTGATAGCATAGGAGAGCTGATTTTTTCTCTCCTGCATGACCAATGGCTGTCCTTGCATCTTCCTGCTCCTTAACATCAACACCAAGTAGCAGAATTCACTACATCAACACCCAGCAGCAAATTTCACTACTACAGAATTGATTTTGCAAGACACATTGATTCCTGTTCACATTGCTGTCCTCACAAAGGGTATGTGTAATAGTGACTCTGCAATAGCTTCAGCCAACCTTCATTCCTAATTCTTCACATACCTACCAGATATTACTCTAGTAGAAAGTTGTCACAGACCCCCGTTTTAACTCACAAGGGAAAATGTATGCATCTCAGATATCTTCTCCATGATGCCTAGATGGTAGCACGAAATCATCTCTATCTCAAAGTTGTCTTTGCATAAACATTATTCTCACAGCAAGATATCTTGTCTTCTCTGCACAAACATACTGAGGTCAGGAGGCCACTTTTATATAAGCAGCCCAACAACAGATGCATCACTGCTCTACCAACTTTCTGCTTTCTGTGGTACCATTATTTATAAATATGACGACAAAGAAACAATACAGAAGACAATTGTAGAAACACTCGTGGTAGCAAATAAGCATGTGCAGGGTAGGCACGTGGGGGTATGGATTTGTGATACCAGACTATATAGTCGGTTCGTCCACACCCTGATCTTATGTAGAATTGTTATTATTCTTATTTGACAATAGTGTGTATAGCACTTTTTGGCAAACCACCGGACCTCATATCCAGGAGTTTTCTTCACCCTACTCCAACTTATTTATTTCTTTCAAACAATATTGAGAACATTTATCCATACACTAGGAACAGTTTTTCCAAAGGCGGAACATGACATTGTGGAACGGACGTACAAGGGAGATCGATATCAGGAGTGAAACATTTTCTTCATAGGGAACATTTATTTTTATCATTAGAACACTTTTCATAACTATCAAACATGTCAGTTGTACACATTTGTTTAGCGACCCCTCCTAGTAAAGAAAAATTCAAAAGCTCATTTTTTTTTTCGAGAACACGCCGTAACGTGTATTTCATTAAGGAGAAGTAGAGTTTTTACGAACAAACACAAATGACGCACCCACTGGTAACACCAAGGTTACCAAAACCCCCTAAAAGCTACTGGATCATGAATGAAAGACTACATTGCAACAAACTTGGCTCAAGGTGGCAATCCGCAACGATCAAACCAAACTCAACAGGACACCAAGCTGCTTCCTGCCAGCCATGGACCATGCCGCGGCCTCCGCGAAGATAGCCTCGACCAAGGCTGCTGCTGTGGTGGACACCGCATTGAAAGTCCTAGCATTCCTCTGTTTCCACAACAGCCAGGCAATCAGGAAGAGGAAGGAGTCGAAACCTTTCATAGCGGCCGGTACCCCTTTCCTAGCGCTCAACCACCAGCTTAGGATCGGTTCCTCACGCACCATCACAAACTGAATGAGGTGCACCTTTACTAGACAGCGATGCCACACCTCCCTGGAGTAAGCACAACCCAGAATGAGATGGTCCATTGTCTCGGCCTCTTGATCGCAGACGATACAAGTGTTCGACTGTTGTAGGCCATGTCGGTGGCGCCTATCTGCAGTCCAACACTTGCCATGCATGATTAACCAGAAGAAGAAGCGCACACGGGGTGGCGCGGCCGTCTTCCAAATCTGTCTAGCCCCTAGGACCGGCGAGGACCCCAGAAACATAGCCCCATAAGCCGAGGCTGCTGAGTAGTTCTGGTCCGCAGTAAGCCGCCAAGTAAAAGTGTCAGGCTGATCTGAGAGCTGCACCTGATCCAATTGGGCACAAAGATTGTTGAACTGAATCATCATTTGCAGCGTGATAGCCCCTGAGATATGACTGATCCAAGCATCGTCAGCCAAAGCATCGGCCACTGTGGTGAACCTCCGTCTCGGCCGCACCGCGGCATAGATCGCCGGAGCCCAAGACTCAATGTTTTTACCATGCAGCCAGGCATCCGTCCAGAAGAAGATCGATCGACCATCTCCCACATGGAAACCAGTGGCTGCCCGCAAGAGGTCAAGGACCTGCCTCTCGCTGGTTGCCGGTCTGCGCCCCTGGTGCCTGTCCCTCCAGGCCCATCGAACCCTCAAGGCGACGCCAGCTCGCCTGAGGTCCGAGACACCGAGGCCCCCCAGGAACGTCGGCCGGGACACCACCGGCCACGCGACCTTGCAACGACCCCCAGTCACTTGGTCTGTGCCTGCCCAAATGAACGCCCGCTATAACTTCTCAAGACAACCAATCGCCCACGGGGATAAGCACAAGGCAATAGCCATATGGATCGGGATCGCAGACGGCGTTGCCTTGGCGAGTGCCGTTCTCCGGCCGGGTTCGGGAGATCCCCTTTCCAACCCGGAATGCGGGCGGCGACCGCATCCGGCAAGGCCTGTTCCTCGACCTCTTGAGCTTGTATACGGAGAGCGGGATACCCGTGTAGCGGCATGGGAACTCCATCACATTGCAGGCCAGTATGCGTTGTAGACAGTCAAGGTGGTGCGGCAGGCACCCCATTGGTGTGGCTACTGTCTTGACAAGATTGGAGAAAAGACCTGAGGCCAACCCGAAGATCTCCAGAGCTCCACGTATTGCCAAAAGACTCTGCTCATCCGGGACTGTGAAGATAACAATGTCGTCGGCATAGAGACTGGCCCTATCCACCATGACCCCAGGGACCGGTGTAAGAAAATCGTTTGCTTCCATCCAGCATAGCATGTGGTTGAGCACCTCCATGACCAACACAAAGAGCATGGGCGAGAGAGGATCGCCTTGTCTCAATCCCCGAGCATGACAAATGCGGCGTCCCGGAGAGCCGTTAAGCAGCACCTTGGTACTGGAGGAGGAGAGTATCAAGGAGATCCAGTCTCTCCAACGTGAGCCCAACCCCAAATGTTGCAGGACCTCCAGCAAGAAAGGCCATGCAACCGAGTCGAAAAGCTTTGGCCACATCAACCTTTAGAAGTAGGCATGGCGTCCTGCGATTGTGCACAGCCTTGCACGTTAGCTGGACGTTTCGGAAATTCTCATGTATGCTTCTGCCCTTGATGAACGCCGTTTGATTCCTACGGACAAGACCATCCAGTACTGTTGCCAACCGATTGGCCAAGCACTTCGTGACCAGCTTCCCAAAGCTATGGATCAAGCTAATGGGCCGGTAATCATTAATTTCCTCCGGCTGCTCTTTTTTCCTAAGCAGAATCATGAAAGCATCATTTAGATGATGGAAGCTGCGTGGATCAAGGGCCCAGAAAGCATTAAACGCGTTGATAATATCACTTTTGATAATTTCCCAAGCCACCTTGTAGAAGAGCCCGGTGAAACCATCCGGACCCGGCGCCCTGTCATTTGGCAGTTCACGGACCACTGCCCAAATTTCCTCCTCTGAGAAAGGAATCTCCAGCTCACTAAGATCCTGGGACGGGAGGCCAATTTCACTCAAATTGATGGCTCGGGTTCTGTGGAAACTAGAGCCAAGGACCTCATTGTAGTGAGTGTACAACGCTTCAGCCATGGAGGTGTTGGTGACTGCAACCATCCTGTTAGTCCGCAAGGAGTCAATTCTATTTTTTCTTGTTCTATGGCACGCTTGCAAGTGAAAGAACCGTGTGTTCGCATCACCCTCCGCAAGGAAGCGGATCCGCGAGCGTTGACGCGTGATTGTCCGGGAGAGGGACGCGAGTCCCAGCACCTTGAATTTTAATGAACGATGCATGGACACCTCCCAATCAGCCAGGTCCCTCCTTTCTCGCTCGCTGTCCAGAGCTAGGATTGCCTCCCTTGTCATAGCAAGCTGCAACTTGATGCTGCCAATATTTGTACAGCTCCATTTCTTCAGTTCGACAGCAGTTTTCCTGAGCTTGACATCCAAGACTCTGAAGCAGTCCGTACCAGGCATCTCGGACTCCCAGGCTGAAGCAACAACCTCTTTGAAGCCATGCAGCTTGGTCCAAAAGGTCTCAAACCTGAAACGACGTTTGGCAGCCGGGAGGCCATGCAGCTGCAGCAGCAAAGGTGAGTGATCCGAGCAGTCCGAAGAGAGCAGGCGCAGCGAGTGAGCAGGGAACGCCATGAACCACTCCGTGGAGGCGAAGACACGGTCGAGCCGTTCCAAAGTCGGCCTACCACGGCCATTAGACCAAGTGTATAGCCTCCCAGAGAGGTCAACTTCCTCAATCTGCGCCCTGTCGATGAAGGAACGGAACCGCCGCATTTCCCTTCTGTTTAGTCTAGCATTGTTCTTATCAGATGCCTTGTATATCATATTGAAGTCACCACACAGGAACCACAACCCAGGTCGAGATGACCTGAAGTGTAGGAGTTCATCAAGGAACTCGACCTTCTGCGCCTCCTCTTGTGGACCATAAACCACCGACACCCACCAGGGCTCAATGCCCGGGCGGTTCCATTGTAGTTTAGCAGACACCGAGTGCTGTCCCATGACCACATCATCCACCACACCTAACTCTCGCGAGCAGCCGAGTAGAATACCACCAGCTGCTCCCAAAGAAGGCAAATAGACATAGTCATACGTCGGACCTATTATTTCAGCCGCCATCTGGTTATCAATTACACTGAGCTTTGTCTCCTGCAGACAAATCATAGACGGTCGATGCAACAAAAGAAGCTCCCTAACAACATTTCTACGTGCGCGATCATTGAGACCCCGCACGTTCCAGACGATGCACAAGAAGTTTTCTAACATTGATAACCAATGTGCTCAACACTCAGCTAGGGAGGCACCCTCAGGCCGCATCCCCTCCAGCCCCTCGAGGCTAAGGTCCAAAGATTGGACATCCAGCCCACCATTGAGAAGCCTCTGCATTCTGCGCTGCCTGCGAGGTGACAGATCGCCTCCAAACGCCCTCTTGAACTGAACTTCGATGTCACTGTCCGGGACATCCTCACTGACATGAAAGCCCAATTTCTTGAGAAGGACCCGCTGTGCCTGCACCGTCGCGTTCACAGCACGCGGTTTGGCAGCAAGCCGGCCGCTGCGCCTAAGAGAGTGAATGGAGACCGGCGTCCTAGCCCTTCTCAGGCGAGGCCCCGAACGAACGAGTGGGGAGACGAGTGGCACACAGATAGCCGCCTCTAGTCTCGCCCGCACCTCATCCACATTCGCAGCAGCACCCAAATCGGCCAGCCCCTGCACCTCCGGCGTCGTAGCAGCCACCAGCTCCCCCTCTTCCAGCTCCTGGGAAGGTAACGATCTGGGGGTGGATTGCCCCGACGTGGAGTAATCAGGGCCTGGCAACGAAAGTATAGCTTGTCCCTGCGCATTCCCCGCAGCCGTGGTGGTCAGGGTGTCGGGTACCCGGACCGAAAGATTAAGCTCTCCAACAGCCAACTCCGACCACCAATCCTGAAGGCCCGTCGTGGGCACAGCAGAAAGGCGAGGCGCAACCTCAGACTGAATCCCCTCCATGAACCAGTCATCCACAGGCTGTGCCGGGTCCTGCGGGGGCACCAATTCACCCTCCACCGGAAGAAAAGAGTGAGCCCTGTCCGCGAACTCACTGGCGATGCAACAGTCCGCCCACCAATCTGTTCGTGTCACCACAGGCAGCTGAACCGAACGCCCATCCTGGAGCAAATGAGGCGCCACCGCTAGAAAGGATCCAACCAGGCCGACGTCATGGTGTGGCACGCGGCGGACAGATTGGGACGGCGTTCGGGCATCAGGAGGCATGAATGTCAAGTTGGTGGGTGAGCTCGGAGTCCGACATCCGAACTCACGAGCCGTGACCCCAACTGCGGACTCCAAGGCAACGTCCACCGGAGGCACCGGGCATTCCAGCTGACCGACGGTGACCATTCCGGCTACTCCAGGAACACCACCAGCCCGCGAGCTCCAGGAACTCCCAGAGTCGTCCTCCGAGTTGCGGCGCACTGACGGGTTGTAGTCATCCTCAGGATGGCGACCATCACCATGACCCTCATCAGCGCGACCACCATGGTGGTCACCAACATCCGGCGGCCCCGGCTGCTGCACCAACTCAGCATAGACCCTTCGACAGCGAATGAGGTAAGTCAAGCCCAGTGCCCCGGAACGGGCTCGTTCGTCAGCAGTAGATGGCTCCTGGATGTACATGAGCTGGGTCTCACGAATCTTCCCCGGATGCCGACACCAAGCAGTCACAAAGTATTCCCGTTCATCATCAAAAGGAATGTCGCGGAGCTGGGAAAGCTCAACATGTGTACAGGAATTCCCCAACAGCACCTGGGCAGTATCCACATTGCGGGCGTGCGCTGGTACATGCCGGATGGCCACAAGAACCTTGAACAGGAACCTGTCGGAGCCATGACAGGAGGTTCGACGCCAAGGTCGCCAGATGAAGTGGACGCGGCCACCGGCATGCGAATGAAGGACCCTGGCTCTGTCATCCGCGTGCCGAAAGCGCACAAGAAAATCCTGGGGCTCATGCCTGCAGACCCTGACCTCATTCGCGGTGATGCCAAAGCCATTGAGCAGATGGTCGTAAACCTCATCTACTGAGACCTCAGGCCGTGTGCCCCCAACCAGGGCCGTAAGGGCCAGATCAAGCTCCTCTTCACGCGTTGAATGGCCGGGGATCCAGGGAACGACAACCAGCGGAGGTGCCAGCACGTCCGCCCCACCCAGACGTCCGGGAAGGTGGGGAGGGGGGAGGCGGAGGGGGGTCGTCATAGACGACGACGGCAGCGGCGGGCGTGCCGCAGGCTGCGCCCGCGCCGCACGCCCGCCCCGCCGGCGCAGGGCGATAGCGCAATCCAGCGGTCCCGAGGTCCCCACGGCATACCTACCGCGGCAGGCCCCCCCAGGAGGGCGAACGCCGGGGCGGCCACCAACCACCTCCGAGACGAGCCGCCCGACGGCTCGCGGCCCGGTGCCCCTCCATCGGGCAGCGACGGCGGCGCCGGGCGGAAACTTGCAATCCGCCTTAACATGACCTTCGCGCGAGCAATTGAAACAAATACCGTTGAGCTCGGCGGTACCGGCCTGGCGGCGAGGCGGGGGCCCAAACCGGCCGAAGCGGCGATCGGAAACCGAAAAAGAAACCATGCGTCGGGGGAACCCACGAGGCCTCGCGCGGGGTGCGTAGGCACCCGCTGGCCATCGTGGCCACCGCCTGGCGCGCGCCGCATCCGCCCATCCGCCGCTGGCGTCAGCCATGAACCCGACGCACGCGCGGCGCCGGCGCCCGGTGCTTCCTAATCCGACGGCGCTTCTTGCTCGGCTCCGGCACCTCCCCCCCGCCCGGAGGACGGCGGTGGCGGAATCTCCTCCACATCCTCGGACTCGAGGGACCCTCTCAGTCGGCCGATGGCCACCCCGCCGGCCGGGACCGCGGTCGAGGAGGCGCTCGAGGTCGGAGATGGCTCCACCCCTGTTCCGCCAAGCGAAGGACGGCCGCCACCAAACTCGTCGGCAAGGCCAGCATTGCGAAGAGCTCTGGGCCAAACGCTCCTCCTCCTCGACTGCTTTCGGCCCAAGAAGGGCGCCTGGAGGAGGAAGAACCGGCGTCCATACCGATCCAGATCTGGCCCGGCAGCAGCGGGTGTGGAGGCAAAGCAAAGGGAGCACGGAACCGACGAGACACAGGGAGAAACTGGTGAGGAAGGTGGGTGGAGGTCACCGCAGGCCGGTGAGCTGGGGCGGGCGGTGGTGGGCGGCGCCACCGGCGGCGGGACCGGGCGGCGGCGGAGGGGCGACCCTATCGCCCGAGGGAGCTCTCCGCACGTGTCTATCCTAACGGGCTGGGACGGGTTACCAAATTCAGCGAGAATTAAAAAAAAAGCTCATGCAGTTGTAGTAGCATTTTTACCATCGGTTATTTCTTTGCCCCAATAGTTACAGAAAGCAAGCTAAAACTTTTTAGTAGCGCAAGCTGGTTAAAATGGGCAATAAGTATGATTACAAGCATGGCGTTTTCGATTAGGTAGAGTCTTTTATAGCAGCTAGGAGTTTCTCTGAGGTGATCCAAGCAAAATGGGACCTTAATCCAACTGTATAACTAGAACAAAAGCAAGGTGCCACTCAAAACTTGCTTACTTTGCTACTCTTGGAATAGTGACCACGCACTATAAACCTTTTCTGGGTTTCGATAATTGCGCTTACAGTACTTTGCTACTCTAGTCCCAAAGAAAGGGAAAAAATTTAGTGCATACAATATCCACTGTGCCTCTCCCTGCATAAATGCCATTGCCATGTGTCCAGTCTTACCAATTCAACGGTGCACACCGACTTGCTGCTTACCTCTCACGCACTCGCCGCTCATCAGTAGATTGCGGGCTGTGGACGTTGGATGTTCGTTAGTGCACTCCAAGCCATGTTTGCATGGACGTTCAAGATGCACAGAATCTCGCCCCCCAGAGATTGAAAGGTGCCACCTATCCTTTTCATGGCGTGTGAGATTGTGGGCACTAGTAAACCCAAGGGACGAAGCTAAAAAAAATAGGACTGGCTGAACAAAAGGCTACAATGATCTGAGTCTTTCGTCTCTTTATATCTACAGCTCAAAATTTAGGACGGGCTCTAGAGGGGCTTCATGTGCTCAGCAACCGTAGGCGGAGCTCGAGCCCAACCCGCCCGGGTGCTGGCTTCGTCCCTGACTATTGTGGAGCAGAAGATGTCATTTCATGCACAGTAGATCTCCACTGTATTGTCAGTACGTGCTTCTCCCTCCGCTGTGGCACATGTGGGATGTGAGTAATAGAAAGTCTATAATAGCTTCATCGAAGCCAGCCATGAGTAGGTATTGTTTGACACGCAACACCAACTGTGTCTCCTTTGACTCGAATCTTGATTCCTAATGCTTCACATACCTAAATAACACAAGCAGCAACTGGGGTGAAGGATATCCCTCTGGTCATCATTCTTTTTTCACAGAGCAAGATATCTCATCATGTCCACATCAACGTGCTAGGGCCATTTTATAGGCATCTGTCCAATATATGTCACTGTTTAACCTACTTGTCCAATGAGTTGTACTAATATGTACAGTAAGAAATATTGTCCACCTATAATCTTAGATCATATGAGGTCAAGAGGCCATTTTATTTATAAGAAGTGCAGCAATAGATGCACCATTATTTGTATAGCTACTCCATGCTTTCTACTATACCATTATTTATCAATCTAACTACCAAGAAATAACTCTGAGGAAAATTGTAGAACCGCTGATATAGTAGCAATAAGCACGTGGGGGATGGATGGTAGGGTTTGGGATTTGTTGATACCAGACTATGCATAGTCAATTATCGATCACCCCGATATATTTAGAGCATCTCCAGTAGTCTTTGTAAAATTTAAACCTAACTTTTTGTTTGAGAGACTGCAAAAAGATGGCTACAAAAATAGGAACCATTCCACAACAGATTCTACTCCATCCGATTTCCCATTTTTAAAATTTGCTAGGTCAATATTATTTTAGATCTCTTTGATCGAATCAACCCACTTTTCTGGTCTTGTCATCTCTCCCTGGAACATTTCTGGTCACCCAGAAGAGAACAGCCAGCGACTGAACGTCGTCCCTAGGAAAATGCTAGTTGCAGCCTTGCAGGCACCAGGACAGTTGAGAAGACATTTATACAGACCAGAAATGCCATTTACGAGGAAAATTGCGAGAGACCTTGAAAGACCAAGAACTGGAGGGGAGAGGGAGGCAGGAACTGAGAAGATGCCAATTACACAGGAGTGGACGCATGGGATAACGTGAAAATAAAGCGCGCAAAAGAGGAAGGCGTGCGCTAGCTCATGGCGTGTGCCATAACTTTCTACCACGCAATCAGCGGCTGTATGTCATCACCGTTGACAACCTCAGAGCCCTACTCCATGTGCATCTAGAGGCCAACGGGACTGCCTCCCTTCAGGATTCCTAATGCTTCACATGCCCGGATTGAAGCAGGTTGGTATCACAGAACAAAAAATATCTACTCACTAGGGAAAGATATGTGCATCTCAGTTCTTTTTCTTATGATGCTAAGATGGTATTCATATATACTACCTCACCATTTCTTTCTTTCCATCTCTACACAAACTTGATGGGGTCAAGAGGCCATTTTATAAGAAACCGAGTAATTGATGCATCATTATTTTGTTACCTACTCTGTACTTTCTATAGTTCTATAATACAATTGTTTATCAATCCAAAAACAAAGAAATAATACTAAAGGAAACTATAGAAACACTAATGGTAGCAATAAGCTTTTTTGGTTGCTGGGTGGGTGGGCCACGGTATTTTTTTTGAATCCATTGTACTTTCTATAATACCATAGTATGGTTTGTTTACACCATACTATGGAAGTTAGTTTGTACACCCCTATTTATTTATATATTATGTCGAATTTTGCTCTTCTTGCATAATATATTCTATAACTATTTTTGTCAAACCACTAGACATCTCACCCGAACACACTGCCTCTGTCTTGGGTCTAAGCAGACCTTATTTGCTTTTTAGTTGAACAGTATAGCCAGAGATGCAAAGTAGCAAAGTTATCCATTGATAACTGATCTAAATCAACTGGAGAGCAAAGCATAGGAAGCACAAAACCTGCCAGAAATAGGAGCATCGATCTATGATGACAACTTCAATACCCACAGCATTCAACTCCGATCGCAAGTTACCCTAATCTTTTCTATAGAAATTCATCTTGGGTGTCTTCACATGGAAAAGACATCACCCATACCATCAACAATGGTGGCACTGCAATCAAAAGAAATAAACAATACCATCAACGTCCACAACACCGAGTCACCAATAACTGTGGTAACTCCACCAAGTCACCCATGTCATGCCAGCTACGCCTACGTCTACGTCTACATAAGGATCATCTTTGGATGTAGAGGCCGGATATTTTATCCATTATCTAAAAAAAAAACATAAGGATCATCCCTACCTCGAGTGAAATCTGCACCACTGATGACTGTTGTAGCAAAGATGGCCACATCCATATACACTACACGACAACATAATATACCATCACATGTGTGTTTTCATAAATATAATAATACCATTGAACTATTGGTCGGTACATATAGCAGGCCCATAGATCAAGTGTCGGCAAATAAGAATTTTGCAATGAACTATCAGTCGGTAAAAATATTTACCTATACCTTCCAACTGTTGGTCGGGATAGATATAAGCCAAAGACAACCATCCTTTTGTCAGTATAGGGCCATGCCTCGGGCGCGCTCTGAAAATGGAAAAAGACTCATTCACGGGATACATAAAATTGTGAATGATGATAACATACTATTGAGTTGCACCCTTCAGCGCAGTAAAATTTGGCTTTGTAGAAAAAGATGGGCGATTCACTATATGCATCAACCACTTCTATTCAGATATTTCACTACATACAGGTGACTTGTATCCTTATTGGGGGCTGCAGGTGTTGTGCAAGTTTTTGCTTCTTTTTTGGTGTAATATTTGAATTAATCTGGAGCGGTGTCAGACAGAAATGTCAATGTGATAGATGGGACATATAATTATTTGGGAGGCATTATTCTGCAACCCAGCCTCCATCCATGTCTACCTGGAAAATCGTAACAATAATTGAAATTAAGAGCTGCTTGCTCGTTTAGGACATGTTTGCACAAATGTCATCGGTTTATGAACGTAGCCTATTTTACACAACAAGTAGCTGCTTTGATTTACAATAAAATGAATACACGTTTACAAATACTTGTGTTACAACAATGTTATAGTAAATCATGAAGTTATATTAATCTCATAAGTTAATGTAGTAAGTATTGTAAGTTGGTTATTCTATTTCTAGCAACAGAACACTGAAGGGAAAAACATGAAATTTACTATAATTAATTTTTATTCACCAAAGGCATCGAACAATAACTAGCCTATGCGAGAGCATGGGTTGATGGATTACTTGGCTCATATTTTGTTGGTACTTGTGACAAAAAGAAATGGCAAGAGGCATTCACATCTCGTGTATCTTTTAATACAAGTTGGTTTATATACTGAATTCTAATGTGCCATATAAAATGAAACATAGACAATTTATTAGTAGTAGTAGCTACATATCAGGGTTGTAAAGAAAGAGGCTTGTGCCGTTGTGATTGTACATAGATTGATACCATAATAAATGCTTTATTTGCATTTCCTTAAACAAAAGATGGAACCTTGGAATATATATGTTGCAACTTGAAGATGCAAAACCTGAAACCATAGCCCAGCCAACTGCCTAGCTAGAAGCTGAAAAGGATCGACTAACTGACTGGAATTAAGAGGCCAGCTATATATCTTCTGAGTGTTAATGGCGCAATTTGCCACAGTATGTTCTTATACTACTCCTGTTTTGGCGGTAGTGGTATGCAGGTGGCCATTCATCTACCATCTACCTAGGTATGAGAAGGATCAGGATTAAACCAGTACCTCATAGAGCACAAGCCCGACCATAGGCAGGTGCGGACTGGGCAACTTGTGCTCTTGGATTCGTGTCTCATGGCGAGGAAGTCTGCCTGTTGGAATCTTTTGGCTTCTTTCAGTTTCCATATTGGCTTTATTTTTTTGTTCAACTAAGAGTTACAAGATCAGATTGTCTGCCTAATTTCAAAAACACTATTAATTAAATGAAGGGTTTTGCTATGGTACTCCCAGGTGCCTGTGCGCCGTTCATTTTTTGCTATGGTAATTTGGAGTAATATATTTTGACTATCTTGTAATTTTGTATGTGGCGACACACTTCTGATCAGTTTGTATATTTGATTAGCATGCATAATTAGCATGTCAAGTGAGCAGGTAAATTAATGTGAGTGAATAACATATAATTGTAACATATTATTATTTACAAGCACATAAGTGTTTTTTATAGTTTTTGTTGAATCTTTTTTAAGTAATTTTTTGTTCAATCATTATTTCTAATGTATGAACCACAACTAGATTGTCAAACTTTGCATAGTCCCATCCATACCAGTAGCAATTACTACAGAATATCATGTTTCAAAAATTTACAACCTAAAAGGAAGGGAAGCCACGAGGCTTCTGCCTCAGCGACGAGTTCACCATGATTAGGGGGGATGCGGCGACTTTTTTTGTGTTAATTAAGTAATTAATAAGTTCAAAATTCCAAAAAAAAAAAAATCAAGGCCTCAGATTTATTTGAGATATTACCTCATAGCAAGTAATGGGTGTACCTTAGCATCGCCCTTAAATAAAATCACGTATATGAATTGCAGCAGCATACCAAATTTTAAGTATTAGCTTTAGAAAAAGTATATCCGTTTTTGCTAAAAACTATATTCACATTCTGCCTAGTGCCTACCAGATGAATTCACGTTTAGAAAACTCATAAGCTTCATTTGGCCATTATTAGTGCACTATATAACATAAATATTCAGTTTTTTTAGATAAAGATAAATATTCATTGTTTGATAGCAAAGAACATTTATTATTTTCATTGCAAGAGAAGCCTTGCAGTCATCTCATGAAACACCAGTTGGACACAAGTGTGAAACAACGGTAGCAAGTGGTAGCCTGTGCCAATGCCAAAATCGTGGCCCGTCCAGTAGCATTAGCATGTCCACGCTATCTTGTATCATCATAACCACGTACTGCGGCCTCCAGGGTCTCTCATTTTAGACAAAAACGGGGAATTTTATCCACAATGACTCGCGCTGCGCGGCGAGGGCATACACTGGGAATGGCGGCGCGGCGGCATGCAGGGACGTGGAGCGGTGAGGGATCAGAGCAGAGGAGCCCAGAAAATGGGCTCTCCTTCGACAGCAGATGCGGAGGCAGTAAAAGTGGAGGCGATTAGGCAGTCAGAGGTTGAGGAAATCATAGATGATTGGGGAACTGAATTGGCATGGCGCAGAACAAAGGTGCTGGATGTGGAAACTGCGATTGGCAGAAGCACTACTGGAGGTGTGGGTTCTGCAGCGACACTGCCTCCTGTTCCTTTGATCTTGTTCCATGATGTTTCACATTCCCAGATGCTACTTAGTCCTTACTGGTAGATGGATGTAACGATTCTAACCATTCAACAGACAAGAGCTCTGCAATGTACCTCATCCTGTTTTAAGTCTGTCCACTAGACTATAATAATATGCCATATTTGCTTGCATAAACGTGCTGAGATCAACAGGGCTATTTTATAGGACGGCTGGACGTGGATGCACCTGAACACATTGCCAACCCAGTTATTTCTGTTGTACAACTTGTACTATTTGCATCAATCCATCTACCAATAAATAGGTGTGAAAAGAATGGCTAACACCAAAAGTACCAAAATTGTGATAAGCAGCATTGGCATTGACGATAAATCTGGCACGGTGGTTAGTTAATTTCTCTGTGCTTGAAATTGTGTGTATCATCTAAGTTGATAACCTTAGAGAAACTACAAGAGTTTACAAAACAGAGCCCCAAAACAGTTTAGGGTGCTTTAGAAATGTATTGGGTGTCGAACAAAAGTGTTCCTCTAACAGAGGGCCAGGCATCCTGTCATCAGGATTGGAACAATACATGCTAGCACAACATCGAGAAGATCGATGAGGGTTGTGCATCACGGACTGTTGGAAATATGCCTCTGTCATGTTGAGCCGTTCAGGAGGTCAGTTTGAGGTTATATGTGGACTTCCATTATGTGTTAATCAGCATATGCAGGCCCCAACAACTAGCAGTTTGGATCCAGTCGATAGTTATGGGCTAGGGTCTGCATGGAAGGAGGGAGTATTGTCATGTGTGGTACATGTCCCTCAAGTGATCCAACCATCCTGTGAGACGTTCGACGGAAGCTGAAGGTGTCAGATCAGTTCAAAGTCTTCAAACCCTTCCAAATTCCCAACATCATTAGTGTTCCATGGAAATAGGAATAGGCATGTATAAACATGTATCTTGGATGGTGTAAACAACATGTCACAGTTCCTTATAAGGAGCCGAGAATTCACAGTGTCTCAGACAAACAAAAAGGACAAGGGTGTCAGGAACCACCCATGGTTGGGCCTGCATATGGGCTGAAGTCTTGGGCCCAATCCAGTCCATCAATCATCAGGCCAAGGACCCCGTCGCCATCTACAACTATGCAGGGAAGTTGCTGGAGAAAGCATCAATCAATTATCAGAGAAGTTATTGTGTGTGTGGAGAGAGAGAGTTGTGGTGTGTAGAGAGAGATAGAGTCATGGTGTGAGAGAGAGGTGACCTCGCCGCCGGCGAGTCGATATCGTGTATCTGGTACTTGAATCGAGTTATGGTTAGTGAATCCGGTTGTGGGTTGCTAACAAAGGGCTGTGCATGCCACCTCATTTGTTTTCATTTGATTCACATCAGTGTAGCAACTAGATGTTATTGTGAGTACCTTGCCATTATTGGATAAACGTGCTGTATCAAGAGGGCCATTTTATAGGACAGAACCTCTGAATATATATGTTGCAACCTGAAGATGAAACACCAGATATCATAGCCCGACCGGCTGTCTAGAAGTCGAAAAGGACCGATTAAATGGAAGGTGCTGGCTATATAACGGTATACTTACTGTGGTAATATAATTTGGTTTGCTGGAAACACAGTATGCGGGTGGCCATTCATCTACCATCTACCTAGGTATGAGAAGTATCAGGATAAGAGCTGTATCCCATAGAACGCAAGCCCGACCATAGGCTGGCCTGGACTATGCAACTTGATCAAAGTGCACAAATTGCATTCATCTCGGATCCATGTCTCATGGCGAGGAAGCCTCCCTATGGCGTTCCACAATGGGTCAGTTCAAACTGCATTGACTACACAGACGATCCAGTCCGGTGTAGCATCACTTCAAACCCTTCGAAATTCCTAGCAACGTAGCGACGGTGGAAAAGGAAGGAAGTAGATTAACCTGGTTTTGAAGAAGCTAGGACAGTGCAAACTCTGTTATGCTGCCCTACTGACGGCATAGGATCGTCATATAGAGGAAGAGAGACGAGAGGTCACCACGGAGAAGGGATCTCCAAATGATTTTTGATCACATATTTCTACTGGCATCCAATTCAAAATTCCATTTCCACCGAATATTAGAATTACACCTTGCAACATATTTTTCTGTGAATCAAATGATAAGTGGAGGAAAAATTATATGGGAGGTCTGCACACAATCCAGCTACCACATCAATATATGTGGAACAGTTGTAATATTCTAAGTTCTGTTTTGAGCTTCTTAAACCTTCTAACGGTGCATCAAATACAAATAAACTTGCTTATCACTATATTGTTGTCTAATTGGAGAATGATTCATGGCACAGTAGCTTTACTCATCCAGATGCTGATTTGCTGCACCTCTGTCTGCTCCTAATCATCGTTCACATCATACACCAAAAGTACAAAGCCCGAAATTCTAGCTACCCGAAATTCTATCTTCTGGTTCAGGTAACCTTGAAGTACCTCCTCCCACACTCCACGCAGCAACTTCAAAAATTTCAACACACCGAGATCTCATTGGTAAAGCATGTCAACATGCAGATGGAACAAAGCGCAAAACATAAGCTCAGATCAACGCGGAGAAGCAAAACATGTATAAACATGTTACGGTTCCTTATAAGGAGCCGAGAATTCAGTGTCTCAGACAATAAAAAAGGAGAAGGGCTGCGCATGCCACCTCATTTGTTTTCATTTGGTTCATATCAGTTTAGCTACTAGATGTTAATGTTAGTACCTTGTCATTATTGCATAAACATGCTGTTATCAAGAGTGCCATTTTATAGGACACCAAGCACATGGATACGCCTGACCATCTTGCCAACCGGCCCTGTTCTTTTAATTTTGCAGAACTATTTCATCAATCCATCTTTTCCACCAAGAAAAGTTCTAGATAAAATGTGAAAACAGTAGGATAGTTTAATAAATGAGAATATATATCTTTTAATACACACTAGTTCACCGACCCCGTGCTCCCGCACGGGTCAGAATCTTTTGAGACACTTATTAAAAAGAATTAGTTATATTTAATATCTTTTTCTTCACTAATATTCTAAAATAATAGCTATAGTAGGTCCTCTATAGTCTATATTCAATTCTTATAATCTATCAAATATTGATATATAAGTTTTCTTTTTTGACATATCTATAGGCTTTTTTCCCCTTTACATAGCACCTTTTGTGTATCTCCATTCTCCAATATACAATTAGTTGTAATATTTGCTTAAACTATGATAGTTTTAGATGCATTCTCTATATATCTTGAAGACATAAAGCGGAATTTTAATTTGTCTCCTGAATTTCTCATATACAACACTATTACTTACAATGTCAAAATGTTTTAGATGGTTTGTTAAAAAATTAGGATATATATATTTCTTTTCATATGAGTTTCGAGTAATAATTTGTATGATTAATCTTTTTATAGCATCATATGTATTTAGTTGAAACTTAAACAAACTTAGTGTATAAATTCTTATTACATCCCATTACGTAATATAATGAAAACCTATACTTTAACATTTATTCTTTAATCTATTTTTTTTACATGTATTAATTTGAAATCATAATGCTTATCATATCGTTTATTTAAAAAATCATGTTTTATTTTATTTAAACAATATTCTAGGTCATATAGACTACCATCTTAGTTTTGACAATGTCATAAATTGTTGTTTCATCGTGCACCATGGTATTCAAGATATTAAATTTATTGTACCATATTGTTATGGATTTATAAAATTAAGTTACTAATATTCACATGACATAATTTATTGTAGATAACACACGCTCGTTCTTTCATGTGTTGCATTCATAGCCGAAGTTTGAGTACCTGGTGGTGCCTGTGACTCCGAATCATGTGCATCTGGCACTAATGCAGATTCCATGTCCGCAGCTAGTTTACGCATGGTGCAGGTGTTAGCCTGCCCTGTTTGTAGAACTAAGGACTGAAGCTAGCAAGTTGCTACATATTTCTGAAGAACCATGGACTAACTCGTGATGCAGGTCTGATGGCCACAACGCAACCTGAATTACAAAACCCATTTTCTAGAAAATTAGACCAAATAACCGTGCCGCCGCACCGCTAAAAAAACTTGAAAAGATATAAGCATTTTGAACTTTGTTTAAAAAGTTAGGTTATACAACTTATTCTAACACAATCTATTTGTACTTTCAAATAATATGGCTCCAGTTGTGATAAACTTTAGCTAAAAATAATTTATGTATATAATTTTTGGTCCCACATATGTGGTTGCTGACTTTGCATGTTAGCTGCATACATGTCACATATGTTTAGCTTTTGAATATTATAATATGAAATTGATTATTTTAGTTTTTCTTTATCTTTTTGTGGTAGGTTTTAATATTTTTTCCTCTATCCACTTTTGTATTCCTATTCATATTGCATCACAACTCCTGGTCTCCAAGTAAGTCTGGCATATGTGTTTAGTTGACCTCTCTCATGTGTTCATATTCTTACAAAATACTTGTATAAACATTTTCTTATTAGTATTACCTAGTTATAGACTTTATTTTGTTATAGAGTACTTTTTATGATTTTCTAAATCTCCTCATATTTTTTTTTCATTTGCACTGTACCTTGATTACGCTTTTGGCTTGGAAATCACTATACTCATCATTTCACGTACAAAAAATACTCTCTCCATCCTAAAATAAATGTCGTTCGAGAAATAGTTTTGACTAATTTTATATAAAATAATATTATTATATATGATACATACTTAATATCATTGGATAGATCGTTAAATCTATTTTCATAAGAAATTTATTTGGATATACAAATGTGGCACACATTTTTCATAAATATTGTCAAACATAGGATATGAAAAAAACAACAACATTTAATGTAGGACAAAGGGAGTAGGTATATGTACAGGGACAAACGCCATGCATGTCAGTTTTTCTATATTAACAATGACATAAGTGAATAATTTATATTGATTTTAATAGTATTTTTTTGGTAATTTTTATAATATGATAGATATAGTTTAGATTCAAGGATTACTTTATCTGTGTCAAATAATATATTTTAGTTGGCTAATCTATAGCTAGAAATTTAAGGGTTAACTTATATTAATTTGTTTCCTAATAACATACCACCTCAAAATAAGTCTTTATCTCACATTATGATGAGTCAGACATGGACCGTCTTGATAAACTTCAGTTAGTAATTGATGCATAATAATTTTTGCTACCAATATATGGTTCCCCGTTTTGCATCGTATGCTTAGCTGTAAACTTTTAATACAAAACCGATTATTATATGTTTTTATTTCTCATGTTGTGGCAAGCTTTTATACAACTGCTCTATCCACTTTTGTATCCCCATTCATATAGCATCGCAAGACGCAACTCCTAAATTATGTTTAGCATATATGTTGAGTTGACACCTCTGATGTGTTCTTAGGAGAGCTACTTTAGGATACTGTTACATAATTGTAGTTGTGATAATTTGGATCAAAACTTAGTAGTTAGTTTAGAGTACTTTTTAAATTGCAGGGGTTTATATCTTTTAAGGAAAAAGAATTTATATATGTAATACTATCATTGTCAATAATAACTATAGTCTGCCGTTTGAATAATCCAGTCGTGTTCATTGTTTTGTTTGACAAAATGCATCTACTCCAATAGTTGATAAGGTTTTAGATTTTTTTAAATACCATTTTAATTAATTATATGGAATAGAATTCCAATTACCAATGATGATTCAATTCGTGCTATTCATCAATATCGAAACAAATAGTGTATTACTCATTTTTTATGTTATGATTTTTAGTCGGATAGGACATTTGGACATTTATTGAATGTAATGACAAATTTGGCTTTAATTGGTTCTCATATATGTAATTAAACTCGACAAATCTTTTATAAACTAAATGCTTCTAGAAAGAACATTTGCCTTTAAAGTTGAGCTCTAACCTGTATGGAGTCATGACGCGTCATTACCCAACAACTGCACCTAAACACTTCTTCTTTTTCGCCTGAATATATCTCATCGTTAGGTGGCCTGGGTATAGGACATGGCAACCAAGAGAGCACGTGCATATAGTACATGCATCTTTTCGCATTAGCTCATGGATGATCTGGAACAGAATACAAAATATCAAATAACACATAGATTGCAAACTAAATAGGAGATCAGGCAACAGACACAAGATGGTTTGGCCCGAGAAAAGGGGACGCCACGTCGTCGCTAGGGCGCCGCCAGAGTGGCCGGGATTTTGGTTCTGAGTGTCTGCCCTGTTTCCTTGTGGGTGATGAATCTCCTCTAGCGCAGTCTGGTTGCACGGCCTATTGCGGTGTTGATCTAGATGGTGCGGACGCCATACATCATGCATGCAACCAGTTGATTGACTGTTCTCATGGCCTCCTTGCTCGCTCATGTCAAGTAGATGCATGTGTCAATCTTGCGTCTAACATGGATGCATACACGACGTGTGTGATGACGACGGTGCCAACATCATTGCCTCCTATCTCCATGTCACGGGCACACCAAGCACCGGGGCCGTAGTCTACCGGCGATGTGTGACCCGTTCATGTCGCATCGTCTCGCGGTCTAGCACCGTCTCGATCACCTGGTTGTTGCGACCAACAATTCTCAAGGCCAAAATTACTTTAACACCTGCCAACATTCATGCTTTTGTGCAAGACCATGAAGGTAGTAATCAGATTAGTACTCTCACCCATCATGCATGGAAGATGACGTGAATCCATCCCCCTTTCTTGATTCCTTGCTCCTAGTCCTGATCGTCAGTATTGGCATAGCTCTGGGTCCGGATGTGTAGACGAGTTGCGCCGCTAGGGACGATTGATGACCCGATTGGTACTGGCGCCGCTGCCATCGTCATCGATCTATACATGCAAAAAGCATCATCCAGCCATCGTCACCTACGCATAAGGCCTAGGAAAAGCATCATCCACGAGAGGCCAATGAACAGGTGCAAGATCGATCCACCATATGTCTGTGCTGTGCTGTGAGGTCACAAATCGTGCCCTCATAATCCGCCGAACAGTATTGGCATGCCTCTGGGTCCGGATGTGTAGATGAGTTGCGCCGCCAGGGATGATAGATCACGCGAAGTCATGACCATCCTCTCGATACATGACGTGAGAAGTCATCACGATCCTCTCCAAGGAGGTGTTCGGTTAAAACAGATTCATTTTTTTCTTGTATTTTTTAATCATCATGGGGAGGTGCAAGCCGCTGGGATAGGATAATTCTATTTTAACGCCGCCCATGACGTATTGTGAATTGATCGTTTATACTTTTTATTATTTATTATTATTAGTTGTTTTAGATTATTATATTTATTTATAATGGCAGTTGTGGGTAATTTTACAAAAAAATGAAAATAGATCCAATGGCTGTTGTTATTGGAGTCTTCGGGATTGATGGCTAGATGTTTCTGATTATTTGTGGGAATTTTATTATTAGTTGTTTTAGATTATTATATTTATTTATAATGGCAGTTGTGGGTAATTTTATAAAAAATGAAAAATAGATCCAATGGCTGTTGTTATTGGAGTCTTCGGGATTGATGGCCAGATGTTTCTGATTATTGTGGGAATTTCTATGATTTATCTTTTTCTTAGCGTGTCTGGTGAGAATTAACGTTGGAGCCTCCAATTAGTAATAGTAAGATTTATTTCTGTAGTGATTATTGATGGTCAATGAACAACTGTAAAGACTTTTCTGAGTATGTCCTACTGTGTCTTATAGAATGAAAGAGAGACAACTTATTAATAGTAGTAGGTAACTGTATAGGTGTGCTCTACTTTGCTGCAGATACCAGGATTTTCAAGAAAAAGGCACACACTGCCGTGATTGTGGATAGACGATTGATGCCGTAATAAATGCTTTATTTGTCTTTCCTTGTAAAAAAAGACAGACCCGGTTATATATATGTCGCAAGCTAACATTGCAAAACCATACGCCCGGCTGCCAGGCTAGAGGTTGAAAAGTATTGAAAAAAATGAAATGCCGTGTGTTAATTGTATATTTTGTAATTTGGCATGAAAACACAGTCTATGTTGCTAGGCATGAGGACCATCAGGATTAGAACAGTATCCCATACAACGCAAGCTCGACCCAAAGCTGGCCAAATCATTGTCGCGTGGGAGTCTCTCTATTGAGTTAAGCTTTGATGATTAATTCATTTATTAACCAATTTTCTAAAATCTTCGATAACCCGGATGTACACCATTATCTAAAAAAACCCGGATGTACACTTACTGGACACTAAATTAAGGTGATATTCAAATGTGAATGTGAATCTGAATCCAAGATATTTGTTTCTACTCATATCAAACAAAACATATATAGCGAACAATGACATTTGTATTGGATTCTATACATATCCAATATGTTTGCATCCCTACTACCGACGGAAGCAGCAATTGATGGCAGGTCAACCTATGCGGATGTACATTTACATCATTACATGGCAGAGGAAGACCGATCAGCATCACGTCCCGGCTGGCCACCAACCACACATGGAAGATTGTGCATGCTGATGAATTTGCACTATAAACCTATTCTAGATTTTGGTAATTGCTTATTTTGCTTCTCTAGGCAGTATGGCAGAAGATAGGCTTGGATGAAGGCACCACGGTGCCTCACGTGTTGCTCAGCACTGATGTGTTGTCCGATGTTCTCACTTGGCAAATGTGGGGTGCGCGTAACCACTAGTACAGAATTGGATGAAGGTACAATATATCATCTGTTTCCAATCTAGATTCCTAATAATGCTTCCCATGCCCAAATAACAAAAGCAGCTAGCTAGGAAGAAGTGCATGCCTGCTCCTCATTCTTTTTCACAGCAAGATCAGATATATCGTGTTGTGTTCATCAACGTGCTGATGCGATTTTATAGGCAGCTGACCATTATTCAACCTACCTGTCTTGTCCGTTAGTTTCAATGATATAGAATAATACGGCTACCAAGAAATAGTTCAGAGGAAAACAACATAGAACGGTTGGTTCAATAACATCCCACCTACAATCTAACTTCATAGAAGTGTTAAAACTTTTGATGTATACTGGGATTAATGTTGATGCTTCAGTGGATTTGCAGTTTACAATTGGCGTGCACGAAAACAAAACCCTGTGTCTAGTTCTAGTATAGATTACAAAAATAGAGCTATATATTGTGAACTCGTTCGCAAGAAAAGTTAATATATAGTCATTAATAGTCCCAGGAACTGCAAGTTATGGTGTGATAATATTGAAGAAAAATACCTTTGCATGCATTCTGACAATCGAACATATTGAAAGTTTGCCAATATTGGAGGCCCCAAGTTTGCTACCCGAGCATATCTAATAAATAGGCAAGCTGGACTTCAATTGAGAGAGTTTTTCATACCAACTAGGATAATATTGTGCCATTCAACACTAACTAGTAGGTGAACTTCAAACAATCTCATTGTGTGGAGAGATTGGAGCCATGACGAAGTGGTTCATCTAGCATCATTATTCACCACGGAGCAACTCATTCTAAAATCGACAACATTGGAGCCCTGCTCCAATCCTAGTCTCGAGAATATCATTCCCTGCAACTTGGCAGTCAACGAGGTTGATGCCTTCTTGGCTCCCCTTCCAGATTCCTAATGCTTCACATGCCTAGATGTTAGTCAAGTAGAAAGTTTTCAGACTGTTATGTGAACTCATAAGGGACAATATGAGCATCTCAGATGTTTCATTCATGGTGCTACCACATCTATGCATAAATGTTATTTTCACACCAAGATATGTGGTCGTCTCTGCATAATGCATAAACATAATGATGTCAATAGGCCATCCATAAGAAGGGCTAGCCATATAGATGCATCATTATTTTACCACGCAAAGGGAGCAAGAAGGGCGCACACGTTCATTTTAGTTTAGCAAGGTATAAGGACTTTTGTTTGTTGATGTGCTGAGCTAAGAGGAAATTACAGGCAGCGCTGTAAAACGATGCAACATCGGGGTTATTAAAAACCACTCGGGTTCCCTTGCACCACAGCTTTCCAAGCATTGCTGGCTCAACGGCGTGCTGACACACGTCTCTGCACATTTACAAAAACACCCTCTTACGTTCAGTAAATCAATTCATCTGTTCAGATCATGCAAAATTCTAAGATGCAGTCGTTCTTTCGAAGACACCCTCGCAACTTTACCCCTCCCCACTCGCTCCCATGTCCCCGCAGCCTGCCCCAACCTCCCCGATCCTCTCTCCTCTCTCATCTCCTCGCTCCCGCATCAGCGCTTGGGTGGCGCCCAAAACCCTAGCCGCCGCCACATCTTCCACACGCTCCCGTCTGCCTCGCCGTGTTCCCCACGCGTCTTGGGCGGCGCTCAAAACCCCTAGCCGTCGCCACCTCTTTCATCCTCTCTACTCTACCTCGCCATGTTGGTGGAGCGCATCTGATTCAGGGGAGACGGCGTGCTGCGACATATCCATGAGGAAAGCATCCCTGGCTCCGGCCTTCCCGTCGATTCGTGAAGGAGGGCAGCATCCCACCGTCTCTGGCGAGTACAATACCTTACCGCATCTCCTCTGCTCCCTCCCTTTACTTTTTCTCGAGTCAATGGTCGACTTCTAGCTGGCTGCAGCCCAGGCAACTCCTCGGCCGGATCCCCTGGCTGCGTGCAGATCCTTCGCATGATCTATCCTTATGCCTCGGCCACTCGTTTGTGTTCTTTTTATTAGTAATAGCACACCTGATTTACTAGCTGTATTATCAAGATCTGTAAATTAGCTAAAAATAGAAACAATTTGATATACAATTTAATTTAATTACTGTTTCGCCATTTCAAGAAAAAAAATAGAAACAGTTTCTTATGAGTGACCTCACCTGCTTATATTCAGTAGTTAGTCATTTATTTCTGATTGATGTGTGGCATCTTGTGTTTAGAAAGGGATTTCTAAAATGATGGAAATTGATTTAGTCTGCACTTTGAAACCGTGGCACGTTTATGGTTTAGTAATGAGAGGATTAGTAATGCTACAACTGTACTTATGCAACTATCGAATTCCTGTTTGTTTTCAGGGAAACAAGGCTTATCACCTGCACGTAGTGAAGATGAACTGTTCATAGCTTCTCATCCAGGAGCTTGTTAAGTGGGAGGAAATGTCATTTGTATCTTATGTCTGCCTTCATAGAGGTTTATATGCAGAGAAGAGGTAGCTTTACATCTGAAATTTGTAGTGCATGTGCCTGTATAATCTACTCAGTGATGTTTTATTTACTTTAGGTTTGCTTGTGTTAAGTTTATGTTATTTTCAGTTTATAGCTATAAACATGTCCCTGAATATTACAAAGAAGCGTTGTTCCCATACCAACCATACTATTTCAATTACCAGGACAATGAAGATATGTCGTTGCTTAAATTTGTACTCTGTATCCATTGGTTCGATGTGCCAATGTGTGTATTTTATCGTTAGCTTTACCATCTACTCATACAGCATGCCCACTAGACGTGGATAATAGCTTCTATTTTAAAATCATTGCAGGGTGTCAGATCTACATTTGGTATTCTATGGCACCTTGAAGTAGCGCATGGTGGCGAGGCCGCACGATGGAGAACCTGATGGACTGTAACAGTGTCATCGACGGCGAGGGTGTGGCTTGCACCACTTACTGCAGCACTGAGGGCCCAAATTCTCAGGTTTGTGGTTTGACAAAAATGAGCAGGTTAAAAAAATGTGGCTGCAGGTTCATAAAAGGTCCGAGTCGCTGAAGAAGAGGAAGGACCCAAACACCTTTGCCGAGCAAGTTGAGAAAAAGAATCTTCATATACGGTGTCAGTTTCTTGGTCCCATTGTACCGTTTAGAATGGAATCTTTGCAAAAAAAGGGCTCTAGGGAACATGGAGCATAAGAAATTACTACACTTACTTTTCCCTAATGTTTGCAGATTTGGATGAGATAATAATGATACAAAAGCAAGATGAGTGGAAGCGGCAAACACAAAGATAAGAAGAATTTAAATGCAGCCATTCAACACATTGCTAATTGAGCTTTGACTTATGAAATGTAACTAGCATTCTTATGGTGATGTGAGAATCAGTACAGTAAAAAGACTGGTTGAAGCTGGTTCTAAAATGCTATGATAAGATTCTCTTATTTGCACATATAGTGAGTTGTGTGGCAAGTGTTACAATGATTTTCTGGTGCAAACTGAATATAAATATTGTTTGACATGCTTGATCTTGGATATTGATGTTGTCGATACGATGGCAATGAATATAGATAGCAATGTAAGTACTTAATATCTTAGCATTACCATATCTAATTATAAAAGCAACTTCTGATGAGTATAAGACTCAACTTTTGTTCTTCCAAACATTGTAGGGCGCCCGAAGGGCGCCTGATGTTCTAGTTATTATTCAACATACACACAACACACTGTGCTGTCAGTTGTACTATTTCATTTATCGATCTTGCACTTTAATAGGTGGATCAACCATTTGTATTAGCTCAAGATTTTATAGGACGCCAAAGATAGAGAGCTAGCTAATATCATTTATTAAGTTCGGTGGTTCAATAGTTCAAAATGGGCTGTAAGTGTGATTATGAGCAGGCGGGCATTATGGATTCGCCAAACCGTAACATGAAAAAAGGTGAGATGCCTCTCAAAAATCATATATGTAGTAGCTGTAGTAGTCTGGACAAAGATATTTGGATGTTTCATTTTTAGAAGCTTGTTTCAGATTTGAATAAATGGTCATTTTGCTACTCTAGGCAAGACAGGTACCACATGTCATTTTGACGCCACGAGAGCTGAACACTGGGATTGATGCTAATAATCTTTGGAACACGGCTGAGCTCCAATAATATATTGTCAGTTCTCCCTATCGCCATTGTCGAACATGTAGCTTTCATTCAACAGCAACTCTGAAATAGCTAGATCCACGCCAGCCATCAATGGCAACCCACTCTTTTTTGCTTCGAATCTTGTTTCCTAACGCTTCCCATGCCCAAACAACACCAGCGACTTTCTAACCAGAAGTTCATGCATGCCATCTGTGTATTGCTGAGGCCATTTTATAGGCAACTGAGTAGCCACGGAATACAGATGCGCGATTATTTAACCTACCTGTCACTACCGCACAGTCAGCCTCCACCGAGCGCCGAAAGCGTGTACCGAGAGCCCCCAGCAAGCGCCGGTACATATACGATAAAACCGAGAGCTTCGCTCGGTGGAATAAAACCCTCGGTGGTGACCCTCCACCGAGAGCCCCTCGCCGGTGACCACCGCTCTCGGTAGGGGTTGTGTTCATCGAGAGGCGATCCCTCGGAAACAAGAGACGCCGGTACAATGCAAAGTCACCGAGAGCTATCCCTCCGCAAACAAAAGCCCCCCCGGTGTTGTTAACGCCCTGGCGTCCGCAGCATCCCACGCAGCCGATGCCGTCAACTCTACCGAGGGCGCGACGTTAGACCCTCGGTAGACTTAGGTAGTTTCACCGAGGGCCTTCGGCAGGACCCTGGGTAAAAGGTTTCTACCGGCGCCAGATCATCGCCGGTGAAATTTTTTTTTGAATTTTGGATCCATTTTTTTTTGTGGGGTTCATACAATGTCTCATAGGTGATGTTGAAGTTTCAGAATTTTTTTCAAAACTATTTACTATATATTTTGATTTTATTCCTTTTAATTGAATTTTCTTGAATAAGTCAGATTTGAACTGGAAGTCATACGAGTAGAGTGCAGGCTTGAGCCAAAAAAATGGGATTCATAATCGTGAGTGCAATGTAAGGCCTCGTGCGAGGATAGACCCAAAACCCCGAACAAATTGTTCAGTGAAACATGACCATTCACTTTTGCGGGTGATTAATTTTTTAATCATAGAAAATGCAAACGAAGTTGAAAAATCCTGAAACTTGTTCAGTTGTTGTTGCATCATATGCCTAGACATGAGAAAAAAATTTGGTAAGGTTTCATCGACGCTGACTGAAATCATGCTTGAAACCCGTGAATTGACCGTGACTACTATGGCGTAATTGAAGAAATATATGAACTTTTCCTTCTACGGCACCAAGAATCTTCAACCTGTCATATTCAAATGCCATTGGTTTGACCCTGGTCAGGGAGGGGTTCGACGGAGCCCAAAAATTGGTCTCGTCGAAGTTCGACGGGATTCTGTGTATTCAGGAGCCGATGTCTATGTTGTGGCTCAACAGGCCGTGCGGGTTTATTACACGCCATATGCCTGCCAAACCATAACTTCCCTTAAGGGTTGGGATATTGTGCATAAGGTAGCACCACACGGTAAACTACCTGTCCCAATCGATGAAGATTACAACTTGATAAACCCAGACACATATGATGGAGAATTCTTTCAAGAAGAGGGGCTACCAGGGAGATTTTTGATAGAGTTACCCGACGCGAATGAAATGGACGTAGACAACGAAATGGTTGAGGACGAGGAGGACACTGGAGATGAGGTCACAAATGAGAGAGACTTACAAATGCTTGAGCGAATACAATTAGGCCATGATGATGAATATAACATCAGTCCTTCGGATGGATACGATTATTTGGACAATTTTGATAGTGATGACGAGTTATATGATCCAGCTAATCACATGTAATACAATGTTTTTTTGTTTATCTAAGTTTTCAATAATTTTTGTCCTTCTCTAATGTTTGTACTGATGAGTCGAGATTTTATTTAATTGCAGGTGACTGAAAAAGATGGTGAGCGGACGTGGCTCGCGTCAGAGGGGACGGGGCCCGAGTCAGCCGGGCTCGCGTCGGAGGGAGGTGTCCTCCCTTTACTCGGAAGGGGGGGAGGCGTCGGCTTCGCAGGGGAGGCAGTTGGGGAAACCGGCCGGCCGCAAGAGACGCAGGGGCCGGCCGGGGACGAGGCTTAGGAGGACAGCCGGGGGGAGGCAACCGCCTCTTCCCACACAGGAGGAGGAGTTGGCCGCAGAAAGCCGGGAGCAGCCGGAGCGGCCCGGAGCTCCCACAAAGACGGGGAGGCCGAGGAGGAGGCGGTGCCGCAGAGCACCGAAGAGGACGACGAGGAGGACCGGGAGGGAGTACGATGACTTTGGAGGGTCCCCTACTTCCAAGTGTCTACCTCCGAGGTCCCGCGAGCCTCCCTCGGGTTCGCGAGGACCACCGTCCAAATGATTTGCCCCGACGGCAATCGTAAGTATCCCCTTGTTGTTATTTCCAATCCTCTATTAATTTGAACTGTTTAGGAAACTAATCTTTTGTCCTACTGTTGTGCGGGAACTGGATAATTTGGTCGGGCACGCCCCTCACGCTCCCCTAACGGCGCCCTTGGTCTCCTCGTCGGGAAGCACTTCCCGGCATCGCCGATACAAAGGCAGGGAAGAGCCGGATACATGTATGACCGCTACAAGAAAGCCGAGGACGTTCCCTACAACAATGTGGCGGAGCACGTGAAGGCCGACTTTTTGGTAAGCCTTCGTCGCACAAACATTTTGTCGATACATCGCATTCATTAGACTAATCCACTCTCTGACTAAGGATGGTTCACATTTGTATGCAGACTTACTTCAGACCAGCTCAGGGATATGAAGAGCAGGCGGAAGCGGTGTTGACCAAGTCCATGAAAAAGCGCATCACCGACATGCATCACGAGGTGAAGCACCAGTGCGTGATCAACTACTACGGGTCCAAGCTTGGGACAAAGGTCAAGATAGCGGACGCCAGACAGATGGAGCTCACCCGAGACCAGTACATTGAGGTACATGAAAAATGCTACAAGTCGATGCGTTTTCAGCTTATATTTTTGTTTCATCTAACCTTCTGATATGTCATGTAGATGGTCCCTACTTGGTGCCAGAACGATCTCCCGTGCTGGCGCATGATCGTGGACAGGTGGTTCACACCGGAGTTTCAGCAGAAGCACGCCACATTGCGGGAGGCTCGTTTGGCGATGGGAGGTCCTGCACACCATCAAGGCAGCCGCAACCTCTCCATATACAAAGAAAGATGGGTACGTGGATTCTTTTATCGTACGTAACGCTCAACTTTGCCTAGTTCCTAATTATCTCATCTTTCTCGCAGCTGAAGGCACACCCAGGGATGGATTGCAACGACTTCGCGGCATTCTGCATGTCCCACAAGGGGAAGGCGTCGTCCAACGTAACCTTCAGCCTGAACGACCCGCCCGAGGCGTACACCAACCCCAACGTGCACCAAAAGGTCAAGGCGTACACGGACGCGGGAAAGCAGCGCTATGGGCCAGACTTTGATCCGTTCAGTCAGGACATCGATCCTGAGATCGTGATGACGGTGGGGAGGAGGTAAGAAGCACCGGACGGTTGTGGATTGCCGACGGCTGCATCGACAAACTCCCGGCTAAGTCTCTCACGCATCCGATCCGAGAGCACGCAGTAGCCCGCCTATACTCCGCGCCCTAGTGTTGCACGATCACGCGTCTCGGGAACTCCGTGTTATTCCTCTATCAAAACAGATTTCTTTACTCACAATATATATGTTTGCATCACCTCTCATGGATTGTCATCTTTGTAGGTCCGGCTAGATGAGTCGAGCGACGGCGGCAGCGGCAGAGGCAGCGTTACGGACCCAACAGAAACCCAAGCGGCAGCTAGCGAGCTCATGAACTACCTCCGGACCTCGGGGCTCCGCTGCCCGATACCCTGCTAGCGGCGTTTGCTCCGCCTCAACCTACTCCTGTGAGTATGCTTGTGCTGTCAATAAGTCCATATATTAGTGGATGTCCTGGGTTCACGTCTAACACATGCCGCATATTCTACTTTGTGCAGCCGGCATCGATGGGTTCGAACCACGCGCCGCCTCCTGGGAATGATGATCAAGGGTCTCCTTCGCCGACTCCTTCGCCGGGCGTGCAACAACAGCCCCCTCCCCCTCTTCCATGAGCTAGTCGTGCACTTGTGGTACTTGGTTTGGAACTTGTGGTACTTGGTTTGGAACTTGTGGTACTTTTGGTTAAGCTTGTGTGGAACTTGTTGAACTATGACTTGTGGTACTTGTGGATTTGTGAACTATGACTTGTGGAACTAAACTAGATGACTTGTGATGAATATTTGAGCTACATGTGATATATATGTGATGAATGAGTTGTATCAGTGCATGGATGTCAAATATATGTCATATGTGATCTGTATGTTTTTCTTTTGTAAAGGTGGACAGAAAAACAGGAATAAAAACAAAAACATGGTCACTGCACCCAGTGGGACACTCGATGCACAGACCCTATACCGAGGGCAGTGCTCGGTGAATCGGGAGATGGGGGCCGATAACCCCATGTTCCCGTGTACACCGATGGAAGCGCCGGTGAAACATGCGCTCGGTGTAATATGGTCGTTTCACCGAGCGAGTCCGCGCCCCTCGGTGAAACGACCATACTACACCGACGGCTTCGATGACCTGGCCCTCGGTAGATCTGGTATCCAGGTTTTTTAAAATTTTGATTCTACCGACCACCCTTCTGACATGGCGCTCGGTAGATAACGTTTTTAAGTTTTTAAAAATTAAAATCCACCGAGGGTGTGGTTGAGGTGGCCGTCGGTGTACTTGACGTCGACGGTGGCAAACACCGTCGACGTTACGCCAGGTTTTGCGAGGGGGGCCGAGCCCTCGGTGCAGTTTGGCACGGATTGCACCGAGGGGCCGTGTTGGAGCTCTCGGTGAAACCTTTTCCCCGTTTAGAATTTCACCGAGGGGTTGGTACCGAGGGCACCGCTCGGTGGTGGCTCCACCGAGGGCTATTTGGCCTTCACTGAGCGCTTTTAGCGCTCGGTAGAGCCTCAGCCTCCAGTAGTGTGTCATGTGGGTTGTACTACGTATACTTACTGCTATCAAATTATCAAAGTGGCTACCAAGAAATAATTTAGAAATACTACGGACAAGTTGGATCAAAATGCATGATATATGAAAGGTCAAAACGACTTGCAAATTCGAACAGAGAAAGAGCAACTTTGTTATATACCATGTCAAAGTTCAAGGTTATTTGACTCTCAAGTAGAGCTAGCATTGATTTATGGACACATTAATACAGAAGAACGCATGCATATTGTAATGTACTCCCTCCGTGTCCTTTCTTTAAGGAAAAAAGTGTCTCTTCAGTGGTGGTGTATGATACTGTAATTTTCGTACTCCTCTTTGTTCAATTCCAGTGTTTGTTAAGTGATGATGTTGAACGTTGTTGCATTATGATTAGAACGATGGTGCATTGGAGGTTGTTCAATTCCATATTCTGTCTCCGTTCTTGACAATTTTTGAGAGTGCGGTGGCCAGCGCCCAGCTCGAGAACCTCTTTCCCCTCTCCTTTCATTCGATGTTTGTGGTGAGGCATGCGCCCTTGCCAGGCCACATAGGATTACATGAGTCGATCTTGACAAATTCCTTGACATTTCACTCCGTTCCAAATGGAAGGCCAGACTACTTGGTCCGATGCAAAGACAAGAAAACTAGCCTAAGAAAAATCTTGACAATTGAGAGCTGCTTGTTTTTTACAAGCAGCCTTCACGGAATCTGGAATGACAAAATGAGCAGTACATTGAAAAATATATGAAGCGACTTAATGAGAAACTAGATTTCATATGTGATGAACCAATCCTGCAAACCGAAAAGGATCATAGCAAAGGTGTTGAGCCAATCATTAAAACATTTTTGGTTTATTTTAGGCACATATGCACCATATGGGCAGGCTTCTCTTTAAAGGTCAAGATCTTAGCGTTATCAAGGTCAAAAGGCTCAAGACCACGACCATGTTGGTATGACGGACTAAAGCAAGTATAACTTATTTGTAAATTTTGTAGCAAGATCCATTTGATGTATTTACTACGTCTTAACACATAGTGGTGTTGCATAGATTAATTACCAAAAACCCACACACAAACACCTTATGCTCAATCATGTGTTGGATAGTGAATCATTCACATCGAACCTCTATCAGATGAAGCTGTCATTGTCTCTACAGGCGTGGTTCTAACAGACTCCAAAACCATTGCCTTTTTGGCTCAATAGTAATGGTGATAATATAAAACTGGCAGGAATGTTGGAGCTGGACATAGGTCTTAACAGAAAGGCTTGCCAAGTAACAATGATAACCAAGATGTAATGGGTCAGAAGGTTCAGACATCAGAAGATTCTTGCTCTATGAGTCCCAGCCACACTTGCTGTGACTATTGATCGATAATGCAAAATCCAAACCTGCCGAGCATCAAGCCAACACGATCGTCATGTTCTACATGTTAGTCTCCGGCGACTGATAGCTGCAAATCTAGCCAGTGCTGGATGGAACGACGATCAGAGATCATGTTGCTCGTCCACCCCTCAATTCCCACTGCATCCCACTCCCTATATGAACACAGCTCTTTGTAATCCATGTTCTCTTGTCTGCATCCTCTTCAACCATTCTCCTTGGTCCCTAATATAACAATGTGAGAAGAAGGTAGATTTTTATAGGTAAGGCATAGTTACACAAAGGGACCAATTGAGTTTAGTTCATCACCAAAGAAACCAGCCTGTAGTAATTAATTGTTCCTAGCTGCGGAGAGCGAAGCCAACATTGGAAGTGAAATAAAGAGCAGTAATGTCTTACAGTACAGCTGTCTTATAGTAGAGCTAGTAGCTCAATTGTACGTATCATCCAATTCCAATCCCAATTTGAATAAGTACCATATTCTGTTGTAGTATCTTGAATGAATATAAAATTAAACAAAAAAGTAGTTCCAAAATGTGCACTCCTTGACTAAATTTGGCTTGCGGTTGTGTTTTGTCTGAACATCAGACCGATGAATTTGAGTTTAAATATATTTGTTCATATATAAGAGCAGCATTTAATTAATTTGGCTGATAAGTATATAATTATGCTGAGTGCCCCTTGCCAATTAATTAGAAGATCAGTGTTGGATGATTGCTTTGTGTGCTGGTTCAGACAATCATAAAATGGCCACAATTCCTGACAAATCATTAATGTCATCTAAAGGTTAATACTCTGCATAGGAGCTGATCTACCACATGATGATCCATGTTTTGATTAGCACATAGTAGTACATGTTTGAATCTAATGACATATCAGTATGCATGCATCTAAAATTTTTTCATTGATCTCGATCTATTGAATTCTCTAATCATCAAGGTATTGTTGACTCAGTGCTCTGCACAACCCATTCATATGTCCATTCCCCAGTGTTCTTTCAATTACCATGACCTTCCCTGCCGGCCAGCCCATTTTTCTCTGATCGACTCATACTCTGCCAGTGACTCCGGTTCAGCTATAGGTCAATTTCAGACAACAGGAGGATGTTGTTTACAACGACAACAAAGCTCAGACCAAACAGATATGCTTCTTGGATTTCACCCTCAGCAAGTTTAGTATAGTGGGTCAGGTCATCTGTCCACCACACATCGATGAATATATGATGCCAAATGCCCGATGAATGGCAGCATATTTGTTAGCAACCCCACACTGGGCTACTAATCTCAAGTATCTAGAAGGCTCTAGAAGGAGCCGGAATCCGTGTACAGTGGGAAGGAGAGGAAGAGCTGGGGAAGAAGAACAAGAACTAGTACAAGTAAAGATAAAGTAAAGGTAAAGAAATATTCTCGATATTCTGGTTGATGTCCAATGCACCCTTCGTTCCTTCCTCTTGTAGTCAGGCTAGTGGCCTTGGCAGCAGCTATGCTAGCCGGGCCTGGGCTTGTTGGGCTTAGCCCATGGTAGGTGGTCCTTGACATTCCCCCCTCCTTAAGATTTGGCTTGCCCCCAAGCCGATGGAGAAATTCAGAGCCATCGGAATCCCAAGTGAACTGGACGAACACATGTTTCTTCAGTTCCATCTTGGAAAGTTGTCCAATATCTTTGGGCAGTGCAAGTGGAGCACCAGCATTCAGCACAATTGATTCAGCAGGGTCAGCATCTTCTTCATGCTCATGTTCCTCACCATCGACCGCATCATCAAGCTCAGCATCAATGATTTCAACCAATGCAGGTAGCTCCCATGGTGGCTTCCAGAGCAAGTGAGAACATAGCCAATTAGAAAGCCAAACCACTACTAGGAAGGTCCAAAGTGTGGCTCCAGTTCTAGCAAATGGGACTGCCACCACGACATATACACTGTCCACCAGAAACACCCTTGGTGAATGTATGCAGGTAGCAGCCATGGTGGCTTCCAACAAACATCCTCATTGCTGATAGGTTTTGTTGTTGTAAGTAATTTCCTAGGACTGATGCCAAACTCATGAGATGAGTGAAACAAACCCACATTCTTCTCCCTGTTGAACCAATCCACTTGAGCTGCATTTCCCAATAACCCAATGCAGTCCTTCGAACACTGCAAATTCAATTCATAATGAACATCATCACTCAACATCTCAAGCTGAATAGGTGGTGGCCATGGAGGCCTGTACTGCACAGCAACCAAACTGAGACAAAGAGTGGCCACAAACTCTCTTTCTTCATCTGCATACAGCAGGTCCCCAATGTCAACATCAGGTAGCAGCCCAGTTCTTCTATCAAAGATGAGATGCACAAGGTACACTTCTCCAGTTCTTCTCTGCATCTTCCAGCCAACAATAATATTTTGTGCTTGACCATCGGCATTGACAGACTCAAGAAAAATAGGTTGGTCAAGAAGGAGAATATCTAATGCTTTGGTCAGCTTCAGCAATCTTCCACCATGCACAAGGCGAGCACCAACTAATTCACCCAGCAGTGCTGTCAGAATTGGCGCGATAGTGTTCATGTTGTTTCTGAAATACTCATATAGCTGGTCTTTGTACTCAGGAAGGGCCAACACTAGATCACATAGCTCTCTGGTATTTAGGAACACAGGAAGGCCATCAGGATTTAATAATTTGCCCTTATGCTGAACTGAAACCAGAAAATGTTCCATATTAGCAGCTGAAAGCTCATATATAAGGATTGGCGACACAACCAATGGCACCACGCTTCCGCTACTCTGCACAGCCAACCAACCCAAATAGAATGGTGACGGTAAACCAACATTGAGCTGCGTGGAGTCCGCAAACATAATATGCACTGATAGTGATGTCTCCAGGTACATAGGGGCTGCATAACCACATAAAAATCGCCAAGGGACTGGCCTGAGATGGACTGCATTACCCTTGATCTCAATCAACATAAATGGCAGCCATGGAGCTTTGACACCCACTTGAGCTAAGAACAACCAGAATTGCTCCAGGGAATGACTAAACAATCTCTCAAACTCCTTCTGACCACCATGTATCTCGGGTGCTGAATAGAACATAACAATACCAATGGAGCATGCATGGGTAAAGTCGGTGATGTACCTCTTCAGCATTTGGTCAAGTTTCCCAAGAGTGCTCACAGCTGTAGATGCTGATAACCTTGTGCTCATAGCTGTTGTGGACTTGCATCGAACACTTGGTGGTCGATCATCGGGTGCAGGTTTCACCGCATGAACGGAAGGAGCACATGACTTGCTCCAAGCAAAGGCGAGGTCCGGGCCGAGGATGCTCCCTAGTGTTGGAGTAGGGATTGGTGAAGCAGCCGCATCCCGTGGTGGTGGCGGTAGGAGAGCTGGTGCTTCGGCGTGGCGGCGAGCACGGACGCCGGGACGACCCCATGCGCCGAGGCGCAGGTCCGAGGAGTCGAGCCGCCGACGCCGGGCGGCCCTCGTGGTGGTGCCCGGCATGCTCTTCTCCAATGCGCTCTCGAGCCTGCGCGCGGCGTGTTCACCGCCCTCGTGCGGCGCGCGCGGGGCTGCACGTGGCGGAGATGAACCACGCGAGGATGGAGGGAACGCCGCGGTCGGGCTTGTCGTAGTACCGCGCGGGGTTGCGACGCCCGAGCGCGGCTTGATGTCGTCGTCGGCGGCCTCGAACTTCGCTTCGGGAGCCGCGAGGTCGCCCACGCCGACGTGCAGAGCTCGGGCGCGGTCGGGAAGCCGACGCGGACATCGGAGTCGGGCCCCCGCCACGGCCGACGGAGTCGCGGCGACTCGGGAAGACGCCATGGCTGGTGAGGCCCACGCGGACACGGATGCGGAGGGGCTCGCTGCGGAACGGGAGAGATTGCCCACAAGGCGGTCGAGATCTCCCGGCTCCTTGTCGAAGGCGATGACGTACTCGGGCTCCACGGACTTGGTGAGAACGTGACGCTGATGGGCCTGAAGTCCGAAAGCTTCACCGGCTCCGCCTCGAGCTCCGGGATGCAGATCGGACGGCTTCCGCGTCGAACGACATCACGAGGGAGAAGGGCCCCGCCTCGATCGGTACCTTCTCGCGCTTCGACAATGGCGGGAAGACGCGGGTTGATTCAAGCGCGATGGTCGTATCCACGCTTCCTCCGCTCGAAGACGCGCTCAGCCGGGAGGGGAGTCGAACAACCCTCCCGGTTGTCGGCGACCGGGGAGTCGAACAACCCTCCCCGGTTGTCGGCAGCCACAACATCGAACTGTGCCACAGGGGTTGGACGACGAAGGGGAACTCGACTGCGGCAGCACGCCACCCCCGGTACGTGGAGAGGCGCTGCTCCCACTGGGGCTCGTCCTCGACGAACCTCCGCAGAAAATCGTCGAACGAAGGCCGGAACGACGGATCTATTCCGTGAATCGGCGAAGTCGAACGAAGGCTGGAACGACGGATCCATTCCGTGAATCGACGGAGCCGATACCAATTGTTAGCAACACTCAAGCTCAGCCCAACAACTCCACGAAGGTTCAGGCGTTCATGCGCATCATGGCCCACTTATAAGGCAAGAGGCCCAATTCCTCCCAAAAGCCCGGACTGATGAGAGAGGGAAACTCTCCCTTATAAGGTGGTCATGTCCCCCTTCCCTTAGGGAGGTGGCACTAAACTTGAGTGGCTAACACTCCACCTTTCATAAGGTGGCACCCCTGACATTCCACCCCCCATAAGGTGGGGCCAGAGGGGGCACTCCTGACATTCCACCCCCCATAAGGCGGAACCAGAAGCTGATACCAATTGTTAGCAACCCCACACCTGGGCTACTAATCTCAGTATCTAGAAGGCTCTAGAAGGAGCCGGAATCCGGGTACGAGGCAAGGAGAGGAACAGCTGGGGAAGAAGAACAGTAACTAGTACAAGTAAAGATAAAGTAAAGGTAAAGAAATATTCTGATATTCTGGTTGATGTCCAATGCACCCTTCGTTCCTTCCTCTTGTAGTCAGGCTAGTGGCCTTGGCAGCAGCTGTGCTAGCCGGGCCTGGGCTTGTTGGGCTTAGCCCATGGTAGGTGGTCCCTGACAATATTCTTGTTAATTTGCTATACAAAATCTTTAAATCCCTAATGAATGAAATGTCTGACGAACTATTTACAAAAGTTTCTTTAACATCATCTTTTAGCCATGTTCCTCCACATCTGCTGCCGTTTCTCGTGTCAATTGCAGAACACATGTCCCTTTTCAGAAAGGACAAATACCAGTACCATGGTCCATGGTAGTTCTATGGCCTGGTTTTCTGCAGCTCTTATACTCTGGTTTCACCTCTGGCTCTACATATGGAGTGGATAGAGCCACACCAAACGGTCAAGCGTGGTGGAGCGTTTCTGGCTGGGAAAGCACAGAGCTGGAGCCATTTTTCCGTGTACAAACGTGGGGCTGTGAAAACTGATTCTACTTAAGTGCTCTGGCTCTTGCCACAAACCTCATGTGGAGAAGCCGGACCAACCAGGCCCTATATATTGTGCATTGTAAACATCAGATTCAAACTAATTTATCTGTTCTCTAAAATAAAACACCCATAGATCAGAGGTTATGCAATAAGCACTGGAGTCGCCTGTGCATTGGTGTCAGGGACAGCAGGCGTCCCGTGTATCATTCTTTCATTCATCATGTTTGCACATGTACGGAGATCGTCATCTCGTAGTGAGCTCGGCATTGAAGGCGTGGATAACCATCTGGCCAAGCTGCTACTGGCACAACTGTTCGCCCCGTGTCTTCAACATGGAACAGCACAGCCGAGTGGACTCTGTACGACGATAACCTAGGATAGCCTATTCCTGATTCCTCACACTCCCCAAAAAAAAAGTTGATGGTATATCCTAAAAAAAACGTGGACTCTTTTTTTTAAAATGAAAGTAGGTGGGGAAGCTCTCCCCAGAATGGTTTTCAAAAAAAAAAAAAAAAAAACATTGGTCGAGTAGGATCTAGTGGTGGCTCAAGTTAATGTGTCAGGATCCATGGTATCAGGTGCTCCCTCGATCTATCTCTCCAGTCATCGATTTTTTTTTCCTATCTAATCATCATCCACTATTTGGCACCATGGTTTTTGGTAGGTGAAGGATCACTACAAGAGATTTGGCCTTCTATGACAATTTTCATATGACAAATGACCTTTTAGTCATAGAAAAGATACTTTTATGACAATTTTTCATTGAGTGACAACTGTTTGTGACTAAGTTGTCAATTAGTCATAAAAATTATCACCATGTGCACTTCCTAATCTTTATGACAATGGCTTATGACTAAAATGGTTGAAGTAATTGTCACTAAATAAAAAAAAACATATTTTTTTAAACAAAATCCACCTTCGCACACTACTACACTAATAATGCTACACTAATACGGATGTATATCCATACAAAGCCTATGCAGCTGCGAGATAATATTTTGTTTTCTTTTTAATAGCTTGAGTTACAAATAAGTTTGCTACCCTTCTAGGTATATAAATTCATGGACCAAAAAACAACGAATGGTGCAACCAGATAAATCATAATAGAGAAAAAGAAAATCGAACATATTTCCAAAAAAAAGGAAAATCGAATATAAATTGGAAACATATGAACGAAAAAAAAAACAAAACCGGAAAAAGAAACAACGGTGAAAAAAATCATGCCCACATCGCGTTGGGCGCCCCCACCTTCCTCAGACTGTCTCCCGCGCCAAAGTCTGCCCACGGTTCAATTTTCGCGTGGTGCCGCACGTCCCGCGCGGGTCTCATGGGCGCCCAATCCTTGTGCTGACGAGTAAGCCATTCTCGTGCCACTGCCAGCAGGCCCCACCCACATAGAAAATGCATGCAATGTGGCCTTGACCGTGGGATATGTAAAAAAAAAAAGGCGAAACAGCAACGCAATGAGGATTCGAACCCCGGCCAGATAGGTGCAAGAAAAGTGGCGTACCACTACGCTATGAGGTGTCTCATGTGCAAGAACGGACTTTGGCACTCCAAAATAGTCTGTTGGGCTAATTGGCAGGTCGACCGTAAGGCTGCCGCTACACAGCGTGAACAGTATTTTTCATCCCCTTGTTCTTGATGTTCATCATGGAATAGTACTTTTTTCTTTTTAATGCGCTTGGCGAAATCTGAAAAGTTGTTTATCTCACTCATATGAACTCCAAATTGGACGATTCTTTTTCCAGTATTCGTATAAAGACACCGTCTACGATTTCGAAAGCACTATATATCAGAGATATACATAAAACCATTTATTTGCCTGGACTAATGTATTCTTCTAACTCTAAATTACCATAGAATAATTATAATAATATCTAAACTTTGGTTAGAAAATTCTACAAACTTGCATGACAACATGTTTCTAGTGCACTATCTTGTTGTAAGAAACTCAAATAACGTTGGCATAGTGGTATGTTACATTCTTCATAAATAGACATACCTCTCACATTCTTGTATGAAACTATATAACGGATGTATTCATCCGTGAACAATATATAGTCCTACTTCGTTAAAATGATTTGATTTTTTTTTTTTTTTATGTCAGGATTATACACACATGCTATGCTCCCATGCCCATTTTTGGAATTTCGGAGCACTTTAGGATATTATTGACTTTTTAAATTGGAGTCACAAAAATACAAGTTCGAGTAATCCCTATTAGAACACATACTTTTACATTGAGTTTTTATGTGAGCATAAATAGACCATATCTTTGTATATCTGATTTTATATAACTTTTTGACACTTTTTAGATATGACTTGTAGTGCAAGTTAGAGTTACTTTACAAAATTGTGTAGAAAATCACTTAAATCTTAGAAAATAGCAAATCACTTTGAAAATCCTTCAAAATCCTAGCTATCATCCCTTGGGTAGTGTAGTTCATGTAAAAATCAATTTTGGACTGGAAATTAAAAATTTTGTTTTTATAACATATTTATATAACATATTTGGACTGGATATAGAAAAGGAAAAACAATTAAAAACTGGGCTGTATCTGGCTCCAAAATTAGAGTTGGATTCAGCCCAACCCAATCCCGCAGCATGCTTAGCCATTGGATCGAATCGGATGGTCAAGGTGCATTGGGTCTCCCATAAAAACACCTCCTGAAACCCTACCGCACTCCCTCCTCGCCGCTGCGCATCAGGCGCGACACCGCGTGCCTCCCTCGCCGCTGTCGATGCCGCGCCGCCCACCAGGTGCAGGGCACCAATGTCGTCGTGGAAGAGGCTTAGGGCAGCGCCCCACCCCATCCCTCATAGATCCGACCATTTTGCTTGCTCCCGGCGCACTGTCTTTGGCCGCTCGGCAGCTGGCTCCCCTCCCGTCCTCTCCAACATCTCTAATGCCTCCTGGCCTGGATCCGGTCTAGGGTGACGCAGAGGAGGCCGCCTGACCTTGATCCAGCCTAGGGCAGCGCGGGGAGGTTGGAGCCGTGCCCAGGTCTCCATCGGTAATGGGCACACACAAGGTACGTTGGCCCCTTCTCTTCCTTTCATGCTCTGCAAAACTATGGTTGATTTGTAAGGGCACGTGTGCCTTTAATTCATCCGCTTATCAGGATCTCCATTTTGATTTGATTGTTTTTCTTATGTATTTCTGTTATGCAGCTTGTTCGTGGAGGAGAAGTTGTGGAATCCACTGCCAGTTCACCATGGCGTCCAGTATCCTGCAGCGTACAATCTCAGGCAGCGGCCATACCCGTGGCTCGGCGTCAAAGGACAAGGCTGCAACGGCCTCCCCTACACGCTCAACTATGCTGGTATACTTACTGCTTCCTTGTACAGATCAACTTCCTACACCAGTGTTTTTTATCATTTCACATCAACAACATCCGATTTCATCCACTACAGAAAGGGTGGGGAAATGAATAAAGTGATAAACTTATGTTATGTGACACATCATGCTTACTGTCCTCGTCATCTAGTTTGAATTTACTATGGTTGATTTGATGGGTTACTGCTTTGTCGTTCATCTCTGTGATTTTGCATTACTACTGATGTGTTGTCCTGTTCTCCATTTATTTTGGCTCCTGATGAGAGGTTAAATCGTACATATAAATTGTACATATATAATTGCAGCAGAAAGAAAATAGTAATATATAATAATATGAATGAGCTGACATTAGAAAAAAATTCTTAGGACAATTACAACCAGTTGCTGCTAGGACATGATCTACCTTATTTACGTTTTTAAATCGTACATATAAATTGCAGCAGAAAGAAAATAGTGTAGGACACTTGTAGCATCAGGCCTCTCTGATTTCTATGTTAGCTTGTTTATTCGATGCATCTATAGATGGATGTTTGTAGTTGCTTACTACTAGCTCATATTGGCTTTTCAGGTTCTCTCTTTATGTGATCATCCATCTCCTGGACAGAAGTAAAGCTCATGCTTTGTACAGGTACATACAAGAATTCAATGTTAGATAAGCACAAGTAAATCAGTGAAAATTAGTCATTGTACAGTCTAGATGCTGCCTTGTTGTCTTAATTTCCCAAATCAAATGGCTAGTAACCTGATTATTTGTTGCACTGCAGTTCCATTTTTGCACTACAGTTTCATTTGCCCCCATTCTTACTTGATTATTAGTCACATTTGCAATCATTATTCTCTAAAACTTGTAACTAAGGAATGATGAAGTCTCTCTAGCGTTGGTTGAATAATAAAGCTGTGACCTGAAACTATAGCTCTATTGGTACTTACTTCTGAAACTTTTGGTAGTTCATCACTTCTAAAATTTTTGCTTACTGTGATGCAGGAACATGAGCTTGTGGGTGTGGAACATTCCGATAAGTGATGGATCATGTGCTGGAAACCTATATGTGAAATGACGGAAGATTACAGCAAGTGTCATAGGTAGTGGTAGGGGTCTAACAATTAGGTGCACGTGTTTTACATAGGAAGTGATGTCAATAGAATATAATGTACAATTGTTGTTGTAGTTTTGGTCATTAGTGGAATATGACGATGTGTAATTATATATTTGATGTATGTTAATTTAGTATATATTAATTTAGGATATATTGAAATTGGCTTTCCTATGATGCTAAATGGCTATATTAGGCTTTAATGGCTGTAATGAACAATGGGCTAATTGGGCCAAATTTGTTTTTGTGACAACTCATTTTTGCCATGCTACCCATGCCAAATCATGTGCCACGTCATATCATTGGACACTTGTCAACATCCTATCTAATATCTTATGACAAATATAGTGACTTATATGGTTGTCATAACCTAGTGACAATTGTGTAATTGTCACTCAGAATAATGATAATTGGATCTATTAGTCACAGAAGGGGGATTGTGACAGGGATTCAATGACAACAGCCATATTGTCACTAGTGTGTCACAGAAGGGGTACAATGACAAGAAAATGGCTCTAATTGTCACAATTAATTTGTCATAGAAAGCCTAATCTCTTGTAGTGGATGGGCATGCAAGATGTGACATCGGACTATCAACGTAGGAGGAGGACGCGAGGAAGGGGGCATGTCATGGAGGGTGGAGGGAAGACGAGGACGGAGCGATGTTTTTAAGTAAAGGACATCAAAAAGTATATTGTAAATCAAGGACATCAAATGGTAGGAATTTTGGAACATTGTTCTCTTATCTAAAAAATATATATTTCATGATTTATCAGGCACTAATTTGGTGTCAATAGTTTGCTCCTTCTTTATAAAATTGGTCACTCAAAGTAGTTTGACTTAGGATAAGTCTAAAACTTGATTTAGATGGATGGATATTGTAATTGTTAAAAAGCAATATATATTAAAAATTTAAGACAGCTTCTCAGGTGATTCCACCTAAAGTGATAAGTGGAGGATGGTCAACTTTGACTTTGCTGGAAGGGAAGAATCCGCCATAATATTCCCAGTTCGACATAGATTGAATTTTTGATAAATTGCAATAATATTTTAATCAGCCTACCAAAAAAAAAAAAACAGAAAATCCTGTGGTTGTAGTAGCTAGGACACTACAGATATATATAATGATTAGATCAATACTATTTTTGGGTAGTACAGAAAAGTCAAGCTAAATATTTTAGTACCACTAATTATTAATTATTTTGTTCATACTTGGTGGTAAAAAGCAATGTCACTAGATTCACATTTCACACGTGTAAATACATTTCTGAACACTAATACACCTTCTAACAATTTGTTAGTAGTAGAGTGTAGTAGTATGGTACTGTAGAAGTGCATGAGAGGATTGTAAAGGAAGAGGCCCAGAATTCTGACTGTCCAGAGGGTTGATGCCTGAATAATGCTTCTCTTGCATTTGTTTCTACCTACAAAAAGTAATTCAACCCTCGGCCTATATATGTTGCAAGACCAAGACTAGAAACACCACTGCCCATTTCATCCCAAAATCAATCCAGTCCATACAAGCTAGTTGTCTAGAAGTTGAAGACGACAAAATAGAAGCGGCGGTGGGCTATATCTCCCCACGGTATAGTTTGGTAAAAAACGTTGCGTGGAAACACAGTGTATGTCTCGATAGGTATGAGAAACATCAGGATCATAACAATGCCCCACACAATATAATGTCGTGAAGCATTAGGATCGATTATCAAATTTGCAGCTTGGTTGATCTTCATGCTTGCTGAAACAGTGTGACTCATCTTGGCAGGGAATAAAACACAGATGCCTTCTTTTTTGGTCCTCATATGGATTTGCCTACTCACATTCACTGATCCATTCAATCTATAGGTTCCAACCTCAATAAGGGGAAGTTTTATAAAACATGACCGTATCTTTAGTTTGTTGGTTCTCTATGTTTTTATTACATTTCTTTCAGAATCTGCAAAATTTTTTAAAAAAATAGGATTGACTTGAATAATGTATCATTGTTTTATAGTAGGACGAATTTGTGAAGTCATTATTCCCTTATGTTCTTTGGAAAGTCCTCCTGGTTCTGCAGTATGATATTATCTAAAAATTGTTATGCTACAGAATGATATCTGATTCCATCCAATCCGCAGATAACAAGCTATGAAAAATTATTCTGTAGGAAAATAAATGAGTTAAGAAATTGTTTGATGAGTAGACAATTTTAGGAATAGTACCACCATTGACAGACTTTTAATGGACACAATAACAAAGGCCAAGAGGACAGCTAAATCATTTTTTTTGAGATATAGACGCTCACATACATGAGCACACAATCAAATTTGTGAACACGCATGCACAGCCTACCCCAATGAGCACCTTTGAACGTGGCTACTATAAGACTCTAAATATCGAATTTAGTTAGCTCCCTTGATCACTGATCCTTGATTAAGGGTGCTATGAAGCCTAAATTTTGGTTAGCTTACATAGCTCGCCATACGCCGTCCTGCCCCTTGCTATGATCTATGAGTTTAAGAGCAATGGCGTGGTCAATGATCCCATATCACCAGTGGGCGGCAGCCCAAGCTCATGCACTTCAGCAGGAAACCTCAATAGCATCGTGCAACACTGTTCACGCTGATTAGTGCAGGTGCCAATTTTGTCACTTGGTATGCACGCGAACAAAGCACAATGTCAACACATCCGAGTCAGAATATAAAGCTGTTGTCAATACTATTGCAGAGCTCACGTGGTTGCAACTAATTTACAAGAAAAGTTAACCGTTACTAATAGACCAAGGAGCAAAATACCAGATAAATTTCTTGAGCTAATTAATTTGTGTTCTATTGTAACTACAGCTAAATTTGTAGAAGTGTATTGCCGTATCACAGTCAGAGAAATCTCAACAAAAGAAATTATTGGAGATTGAATTTATTTATTAAGGGGATCAGATAAGCAGACGTTTTCACAAGCTTTTTTTCTTTTTTTGTGAAACTTCTGAATTTCAAGAGCCAAACTTAATCTTGACAGGTTATGACTGTTTTGGGGAATGCTGTTACAAAGTTGTGTGTGTATGTTTCTATTCTACACGTTGTAACACATCATATTGACTATTGTCGCCAAGAAATGTTGCAGTTTTCTGTGAACTTGTTGTGCTAATGATAAAGGTTGTTCCAAGCAGCAAGCAATCCTTTGCGGCCTTGCTTTCTGATCGAACGTCCACACCGCTACTCTAACCTCTTTCATGCTACTATGGCAAGTGGCTACTAACTGGTAGCTGCACTTTAAACCATCTCGAGGCAAGGACATGTTGGAGCCATGAGGAAGTGGCTCGTATAGTATCACTGTTCTCCTCGGAGCTGCTCATTCTGTCAATGGACAACATTGGAACCCTGCCCCAATCCTAGCCACGAGATCATCATCGCCTGCAACTTTTGTTGTGAAGAAGGTTCATGACTTCTTGGCTCCCGTTCTAGACTCCCAATGCTTCACATGCCTAGATGTTACTGCAGACCATCGTGTGGACTCAAAAAAGGAAAAGTACGTGCATCTCAGATCTTTGCTGCATGATGCTACGAGATTATTTAGTCGTGTTTGAAGAACTCATAGCAAGATATCTGGTTGTCTCTGCAGAAACATACTAAGGTCAAGAGGCCATTTTATAAGCAGCTCAGCAACGTAGATGCATCATTATTTTATATACCAATTCTGTACTTTCTGTTGTACATATAGTTCAACAGTGTAGATGCATCATTATTGAGGAACACATATATATTTAATGTGCAGCTCAGCAACCCATATATAGTTGACCACTGTACCTCAGCAACCCATATAAGCAGCTCAGCAAACCCATATAGAGTACCACTGGACACACCACTGGACAACACGCCGCAACAGTCCATATAGCTAGGAGCCATCCACCTCACTACTAAATATATTAAACTAATATATTCAACATCTTCATTACGCTCTTTCCATTGGTTGGCAGAGAAAAGCACGAGAATGCACCACTCACGCGCTCGTATACTGGGCTCCGAGCTAGAGACGAGAAACTCGCTAGCGATTACTATTTTAGTCTTTCTATACCCTCCACATCCCTCCTAGCTAGCGACTTAGCCGATTGTTGGAGAGGCCAGTGTCTTGTCACCCTATTCCATTTTAAGTATTTCTTTTTCATAATATTTTTTTTTGCACAGTTTGAATATTCTTTTTCTAAAGATAAAACATGACATTCTTGGACATGTATTCAAAGAAATGATGGTCATAAGGAACATTTATCTTAAGCAATAGAACACTTTTTTCGTAACTAACAATCATGTATATACGTGAGTTGGAAGGGGACAAAACTATTATGTGTCCCAGATTGTATTCTGATTCTCCCAAATTGTGACCACATCAGTCCTTTTGAGTTTTGACGTCTACAACTGAACCATTTATCACGTTGACAGTTGGAGAACACAATACAGTAAGAGACACTCCTAGCACTTGAGTTTCCTTTGGTGTTTGATCTAGACAACATAAAGGTGTAAGTTCCAATCCTGGTGCCCCGCATGCGTATCAACAACCAGTTTTTTTTTGTTTTTTTTTTTTTTTTTTTTGAGCAACCGTATCAACAACCAGTTGTGTGGACTCCCTGAGACCTTTTTCTCTACCTAATGTTTGTAGTACAGTTTGCATTGAGGTATATATCTCAGACTAAAGGATGTGCATATATGCAATTTTGGTTTGAAGGAGGGGATAAAAAAAAAAATTCCGACATATATATCATATGGGTTGCATTTTATGTCCTTCCCCCAGTAGCGTAATTATGGATCTGTGCTATAGTCTATGTTTTTATGATAGAAGTTTAGGTAACCGTTAATAATGTCTACAAATATTTTACCCTTGTATATGTATATAAAGTAGCCTAAAGTAATACTACTTATGTTGTTTAGTCGCACATTAAATATGCATGCATGACCAATGAAAATATACTTCTATCTTTTAGGAATCACAAAATGTTTTTTTATATTGTCATCGGTTAGGATTATAAGCATGTTCGTTTTGTTTGCAACTGCTGTGTTCGAGTCATTGGCTTGTAGAATGTTTTCCGCAGTTAGCACCGGTAAAACAACATCCTATCTTCTGATTCATTGCAACCATTCATCATCGTGATGATGTTGTGATATCCGATAGAGAGCCAGAAACTGATTGGGAATCATGCACGTTGTCGCTTGTGCATCTCATGTTAAGCAGGTCCTCGCATAATAGACTAGCTTCTACCAAAGGCGCAGCCTCGCTTTTCCACAGGAATTCTAGGATAAGATGCTAGCAAGGTTTCTGAGATCTACTGGCGAGAGCCAGCGCCGAGTACCCATGCTGGGTAGTGGAGTAGAAGATGCAATGTGGGCACCTCCTTTGTAATTTTTCAATGAGCTCCTGTGTACAGAACATCTAACAGTGTGACCCTGTTGACATGAAGGACATTACAGTCCTGAGAGCTTCTCTTCTTGGTTCCTGACGCTTCACATGCCAAGATGGCCCTCATACATCGAAGTGACACCATGCAATCCCCAATTAAATGTGAGACACAATGATACGGTATGTGATATATATAGCTACAACATGGTCTCGTAGGATCTTGCCAGCATGTTTTTCTTTTTTGTACCTAAACAGCTGTGTCAAGAGACCATTATATAAAAATGGCTGATGTAGTGGTTACTCAAATATTACAAGTTATTAAAATTAACAGCCCGTTATATCACTTATTCTAGCCACAAACAAGAATACTGATAAGCGGAAAAAGTTTTTCTACATATTTTTTTCTATGTTTTCTTTATAAGACTGGTTTCTATGTTTTATGCCTAGCTATAATGTAATTCTATCCATTTAACCGTGCTCGAGCGTGACATAGAATTAATATGTTTACTTTGTCTGTGAACGTAATTCTAAATGCAATATCCATTTAGGTACTTTTTAATGTATATCCATTTGTGATAATTAACCATAGATACTTGTACAGTATATGTCTATTTTTTTTTGCGAAACTTCTACCGTATATATCTTCAGTGACAGGCAAACACAAATTTCATTGTTACTGTATATGCTCCTTCGCATAGAGAAATTAACAGAGGAAAGTGACAATGCAATCAAAATGTCACCTAGAGACCCACAGAATTCATCGAGCCAACCATCGTCTGCACCTTGCTGGATAGACCAGAACGTCTATCGGTGCCGTACCACCTCCACCGTGGCAGAGAGATGCAGGGAGAGAGACACAGGAATACAATTTACAAACTAACAGTGCAGTTGCTTTCTTTGCTCCCTTGACTAGATGCTCCTGAAAGTCATCTAGGAATTTTTTCTTATATTATGACATGCGATATGTGAACTTCGCAGAGGAAAGCCAAGGGATCAATTTCTTGTTGTATATATCTGCAGTTTCTAAGACCACACAATGGGATGGGATGGGTGCGCGCGCTGGCTTGTCATTCCTATTTCATACCACAATATACTATCATCTCTGCACAATCATGCTAGGCACAATGGCAATGAACATGTTGCAATGCAAATTTTGTATGGGCCGTCGATCCATAGGCATTATGAAGGGGGTAATCTAATATCTAACTATGTTGAAATTACTACTTCCTCATCAAGAATATAAACAATCTTGAAATTACCACTCCCTCATCAAGGTTGTTCCCAATTGATCAATTCAATATCACCCTCTCCATAGATGTCGTGTCATCCTTATAAGGAAAGAGTTTACTACTCTTTCAATGCAGGCATGGTATCGTGATGTTTTTAAAGCAGAACCATGGTGCCATGATGTTAGTTTCTAGGAATAAAAATTCGTATATGCAACTAGCCCTTTACTGGGTTTTTATGCATTGAATGACAACACGATTAAAAATTTCTAAGGTTTTTGCAGTTCACATCGTGTGGATGATCGATCAAATCATTGGATTCTATGGAAGAGCATGACTTGGAGCCATGACTACTATAATTCATATTGTGTTGAAACTTGAAATAATGGTTCTATATGTCACAAGCTCAAGATGGCTGTGGTCATATGGATGAGATAAGTTTCTTGGCAGCCTCAAGTGTTGTACTTTATGCAAGAAATGGCACTTGGTTTGAATTGGAGCTCAAGTGTTTTGAATTCAGTTTTCACCTTTTTAACAGAAACCATGGAGAAAACATCCGGCCCTAGCGAGATTATATTACATTACATTAGAAAAAGAATAGAGAATATCAAGAGGTTGAACAAAATTACAAGAGTTTCGGTTTTTCATTTAATCATGAGTTGATGTGAATGTCATACTATCACTGCCACATAATTTTTTTTTTTTTTGAGTGACAGGACGATTTTGATTTACCGTGGTGGACAAAGGGGCCCACCACAGTACTGTGGTCATGGAAAATCGCTAACCCACCGTGTTGGGCACTGGCGCCAGCCACGATAAATCATTCAGAAGAAGTATAAAAATAAAAAGCCCCACGGGCTTGGATGCAGAACGCATGGACACGGATCCCGCCACCAAATCCACAAGCTCCAAAGCAAGATCCACCGTGGTGGCCGCGCCGCTGGATCCACCGTGGTGGAGGTCGGTGCAGTCGAATCCGCATGCACCGGAGTTGCATCAGTGGTGGAGGCCATCAACACGGGATCCCCACCGTCGGGTTGCTCGGTGGGCGTTCTTTGCACGGTGTGGAGGGCGGCCGACACACGGAAGGGCAGCTGCCGCGGCTTGCTCCAAGCCGCCCTCATCTACCCGTCGGCGTCTCCACTTGAGAGAGGGGAGGTGTGGGATGGGGGATGTACAAGCGCCCGGAGGGGAAGAGGAAGGTGCGGTGGAAGCCAGAGGGGCGGCTAGATTGGGGGGCGGGAGGCGGGAGAGAGCTAGGGGAGGCACTCTCGAGGCGGAAGAGGAGTGCGGGCGAGATGGGCTTCTAGAGAGTGAGAGGGGGGGCGGCGTGGAGTGACACCCCAGATTCAAAGTACAGTATTTATATATGAAGATACTATCGGCCCGAGATGGGTTTCCAACTGGGCCATTATTTTACGTGGCGCTCCTTTAATGCTGCCCACGACGGAAAATCGATTTTCCTTCGTGGGTGTCACGGTTAATTGTTGAATTAATCATGGTGGGAAAAAAGAAGTGCCCGCCATGGTTATTATTTTATGGTACCCCACAAAACATATTTTGTAGTAGTGTATCAAGGACCTAAGATGTATCACGATGATAATTGATTAGTCCATAGTGCTCAAGTGAGTGATAGCCTCCTGGGAAACATTTAGTGCACTGTGACAGGTCATAGTAGACCAGACCAGTACAATATGTGTAGAGGTCACAAGGGGCAGTTGCTTGGTCTCTAAAGTATTGTGCATGTTCGTACTTACCATCCTTATAAAAAATTACAGCATTCATTGGAATTTCCAATGTTTTGTGTAAGTTAAAATAATATTGTCTGCCAGTATTATTTTACACAGTCCAACTACTAGATTCTGAGTTGGGGTATTAATAAACCCCGGCCCTCTTGTTTGGGGGCCTGCTAATCCTGTCTGGTGGTTGCCAGAGCTACTTTTAAACCTTCCTATACCTCTCTATGTGAGATTGTGCGCTTAGTGAAAGATCCAAAATTATGGTGGGCTGAGTGAGATTCAAAATTGTGAGCACAAGAGAGCAAGCCAAACCTTGAGTACTTGTAGCAATCAAACATATGGTAAAATCATTTGTTAGTCTTTGACATCAACTCAAACCTTGAGCAACAACAAATTAAATATTGGGTTTTGTACTACTTGTAGTTTTAGCAAGGATGCAAACATAAAGATACAACAATATAATAGTACATGAACCTCGCTAAACAAAGAAATGGTTCGTCTCGTATCACAAACTAGAAACCATCCACAAACATATGATTAAATCAACGTAGATAGATCAATGTAGCCCGAAGAACATCAGACTTATTAGTGCATGCCTGCACTAGAGGGAGAAAGCAGCTAATTTTATGTAATGGTACCATTTGTTCACTCTGTTCTGGCTCCTAGACAAGTTAAAACATCTAAGTGCTGCACCACTGATGTAATTTTATTTTCTCTATATATGATATTTTTTTAGCATAGTTTCTCTATATATTATACAATCACCATATGTTGGCTTACCACGAAAAGACTCACAACAAAGTATCAAGAAATGAGTTGCAAATACGACACAAGGATAATGAAAATATAAAAAACTTGACAAAGTCAAAACATTCCTCAGACAATAATGAATTTAAATCATATGATGCTGGTTTTTTCACCATTATTTCATACATATGTGAATCACATGGTCCATGGATACATTTTGCAGGCAACTGTGGCCCTGCAAGACGATGCTGACTTTGTTGTTCATTGTCTAGATGGTCTAGATGATTCTTCATTGTTGTTTGTTTCAGTAACACCTCCAGAGTTGTTGCTTGGATTGAGAGCAAATGACACACTGAAATCAAGTCCGTCCTCTATTTCTTTAGCCTGATAACAACAGTTGAAAATTAGAATCAACAAGATACCTCAGAATAATGAATGTGTACTCGTCATAAGCTTCATGGTCACAGCCCATCACCGAAGGCCCAAAGGGGCTGGGCGCATGCGCCTAGGGCGCTACGTGGCCACGGCCACCGCCCCGCGCGCCCATGGCTTGGCGACAACTGGCGAAATCAGCGCCATAGGCGACTTCGGCTATAATAGTTGGGACAACTCGAGGGCCGCTCTAGCCGGCTCCCTCGATCCTTGATGACATCAATGCTCAGTACGACTACACTCTCAACCTCATCAACAGGCTTCACAACAAACTTTGGGCTGCGGTTCAACAAAAGGCGCCCGCGCGTCGATCCGCGGCGACCTGACTTGCCCACCAGTTCGTGACCCCCTCCGCCCCCCCCTGCCTCCCGCCCATCTCCTACAAGGTATTCAACAAACTCCGACTTGCGAGATCCAACACCGGCGACAAGATGAGCATGCCACACGCACAAGTATTCTACCGCATCAACCTCATCGCTATCCCGGAGGCTCTCATCGGCCTAGCCTCGCCACGACGACCAACCATGAGCTACAAAACATCACAAGCATCATAGAGCTTCAAGCAGACATAACGGCTTGGATGCTTCTCAAGGCAGTTGGTGTGCACCTCCCGACGTCCTCGCCATTGACGCAAGGTTTTCCAGCAAGCATCATGCTGATAGAGGAGCTACCACATAGCTTCTTGCCATCCGTGCCAATCTTCTTCCTCGACAACCACTCCAATAACTATGGCAAGAACAACGACAAGGAGAACTTGCCAGATGTCTCCCTCCTTGTATCCTCCCTCGCTACCTTGGAGGCCTTCATCTAGATTCACCTCGCCGATGCCAACACTATCGGCCAAGGAAGCATTGGACTCCTAACCATCGGCCCAGCACAGAAAAATGTCAGTAAACTCATATCCGGCTAGCCCACCAACCTCTCCATGACACCTCTGACTTGGGATCCAGCTGCTATGCATCAACCCCTGCATATGCAAGTGGAGGCAACAATCTCCGGGACATGTTGCTTTGACTTCCTCGTCAACGTCGACAACCAAGCAATGAGACGTAGCGAGGGGACGCACTATAGGGAAAAAGGGGGAGCATTCACCGCCCATCACCGAAAGCCCCAAAGGGGCTGGGTGCATGCGCCTAGGGCGCCCTGTGGACGTCTGCCGCTGCCGCCCACGCTGTCGTCAATTGCTTCGTCATTAGGTAATAGATATTTAGAGAATAAAAAAGTAAATAAAATCAGGGATTTCTTTAGATGCAAGTGTTCCCTAGACTATAAATACAAGGGACCTGTAACCAGTTGAGATCAATCGAGAAAAATTAAAGGGATAACACCCAACAGCTTCGGTCTTCAGGCCCGCTCGCTTTCGCTCCCTAACCCTAGCGCCACCGCCCCCTTCATCGTGCATGCCGCCGCACGCCCAAACGCTAGCACCGCCGGCCCTAGTGCTGCCGTGCTCGCCGTTGCCGCCGCGGAGCGCGGCATCGCAGTTGTGACATTCACCAAAAGGTTTGAAAGGCCACTTGTACTAGTACACTTGAAGTCATCTATATATACTAGAAATCATTACGTGGAGTGGGAAAGTTCGGTAGAAGGTCGTTACATGATCCCATGCTCTTTGTGTAACCAAATTAACTATATTTCCTACTTGTACCAGCACCACCGGGTAGCACCACTTGTACGCATCAGCAATCACCAAGAAGATCACATTTACTAGTTGATTGATTATTTTATTTGAAGAAAATCAAGCAATAGGTTATTAGGGGATCAATCGTGTGAGTTAGAAACTAGAGAAATTAACACCTGAACTTGAACGTTGTCATATTTTTTAAAGGATAATCATGAAACCTGAACGGGAGACAGTTGAATTCTAACTGGGGAAAGCAAGGTATAGCTACTCAGCTTGCAGCTCAACAGGAAGAGCACATAGAAGAAAAATGAAAGGTCCAGAGCAGCCAACAACAGATCTTCAGTGATTAAATTGTACTCCCTCCATCCCAAATTATAAGTCACTTTGACTATTTACTTATGTATGTCAAAGTGACTTATAATTTGGAATGGAGGGAGTATGTATCAAAAAAAAAATTGTCACATTTTTACACTATAGACTTGCTGCTTGCACAATTAATTGTGATTTTAGTGATATATGTAATAGATGGTTAATCCCTATATACATTTTGAGATTCATATTTTTTATTGTTTGTATTTTGGTAGTACGTCCCCCATTACACAAACTTCCTAGCTCTGCCACTGTTTCCTACCTACGACTAATGTGAAATAGGTTATGTTTAAGTCCCCTCAACTCATCAACCATATATCTTTTCATTTCTATAATATGATAGTTGAATTGAAAACTTGAAATCTAGCAAGCCCTAATCACCGCACTTCACAATATAAATAAAAAAAAAAAAAATCCTGCAGCATGAATTGAGCGAGAAGGATGTCTCACCTTGCACCCAAGTGAGCAGAAGCGGCAGCCCTCATCTTGGAGTCCCCTTTCACATTCTTCACATTGAGATGTGCCACGCTTTCTCTGACCCAACATAGGCCGCCTGTTCAGGAACACAACATGCTCTCCATTGTATTGGTAGGTCTGCACCAATGACACGTTCAGTAGATGTTTAACATCCGCTACCTTCACAACGTTGTGGCCTGACGACATCCGGATCTGCACCTCACACAAAGCGAGCATCACAACAATTTCTCATTCAAAAACCGTAATTAGTCCACCTTTGCCGCGACAAAGTAGCCCTGTCTACCTGGATGAGTTCATGGCCTTCATGGGTAGCAACGCAACTGGAGCAGAGGGCACCGCTGTCACATTGAGTGCAGAAGAAGTTGCAGCCAACGGTTCTCCTGCTAGCAAGGCCCCCGCTTCTCGGGTGCTCAAGGCATGCTTCAAAGAACGTGGTCTGCAGGAGCCTATGGAGCCAGGCAGGCGGAGCACGCTCCGCATCAGACCGAGCCATCTCCTTCAGGCTAACCATGTCTGCTCCCCCTTGTAGGATGGGAAGTATAGTAACAATCATGAACATAAAAAAGTAGCAATGGTGAACAAACACCTAAACACAGATTGATTACGCACATAGTGCAAAATGCAATAAAATTTTGGATCCATCAGGTAGCAAACTGAGAGATAGGATCTGTATGATACCAACCTGCTGCTTCGATGATGGAGAGATGGTGATGGAGAAGTTGGATGGATTTGGGTCAGAGATTTTAGGAATATATATAGTTGCAACGTATCCAATGATGGCACATTTGAGTGAAAATGTGCCATGAAAAAAATTTGAACTTTGTCTCAAGGCAGGAGAAACAAAAAGGGAAACAGCTACCAAAAGGGCCAGATGCATAAGTGCATGGCTGGGTTCACAACTAGCAATGATCTCGTCATTACATTCCTTCCAAAAGTAACTATATCTCAGGTATTTTAATTAGGCCATTAAGTTTTATTTCATCATTATCCAGGCCAATTGTGATTAAAAACAATTATGGTGGATTTTTGTGTACGGCACCAAATAGAAAAATTGTATTTCAAATGTGTGAAAATTTGAAATTTCTCTCAAGAGCGGAAAAAAATAAAAAATGGAAACAACAACGGAAAGGATCTGAAGCACATCTATATGGCTATTGGATTCGCACATGACAATGATCTAGTCATTATATGCCTTCCAAAAGTAACGAGATCTGCAAATAGATATTTTAGTTAGTCCATTAAGTTTTCATTCATTTTTTATCTTGGCCATTAATAACTAATAACATATAACGATGATGGTTTTTTGTGATGAGCACGATGTGGTTGTATTTGAAATGTGAAAAATACAAAAATCGTCTCAAGGCGAGGAAAAGCAAAAGAAAATGGAAACAACAATTGAAAAGGACCTGAAGCCCAACTGTATGGCTAGTAGGTTTACACCTGGCAATGATCTGGACATTATATGCCTTCCAAAATTAACCAAATATCCAAACAGATGTTTTAATGACTACAATAGGTTTTCTTTTTTTTTTTTCCGGGCCATATTGGAAACAAATAGCATAATAAATGACACTAGATTTTTATGAAAGGGTGCCATCATTACCGGACTGAGCTGCTATACCGAGTGCCTGTAGCAAGGCTCTGCCGAAGTGCCGTGCTCGGCAAGGTGCACTCAAAAAAAAAAAAGAGTTGGTGACGACTTCTTTGCCGAATGTTTTTTGTCGGGCTTAGCCGCGTGTATATAGGTCTCTGCTACCCACCACCCCTAGTCCCGGTCCTTTTTCTAAAATTTTGCAAACTTTCTAGCTGGCAGGATTCGAACCCGTAACTCCTCGCGTGAATCCCTCCTCTACCACCACATTACACCATCACCTGTGTCTACATTATGTTCCAGTTCCCCAAATATTACACTCAACCATTTTTTTGTAAATTGCTTGTTTGAGGCACTAAACGAATTCAAATCAAACAATTGTCAACTACAAAATTTTACAATTTTGAGATCTACAATTTTAATTTGGAAAGTTTCTCCATCGAGGTCATTTACAAAATTAATTTCAAATTGGAGAGGTTCAAAGATAGTTTTGCATGGTAACATGGTTTCTATTCAAATAGTTGTCAACTAGAAAGTTTCATAACTTTTTAGATTTACAATTTTTATTTAGAATTTTTCAAATTCAAACATAGCTTTGCATAACATCGATGATTTCAAATAATAAAGTTGTCAAGGAAGCTTCATAACTTCTCAAGATCTACAAAATTTATTTTGGATATTTCTACAGTGGTAGCAAATTGTTCACAAATCTTACAAATCTCTCTTCCAGTTTCCAGAAAACTATGAGAGAATATCAGAGTGATGTAGATTTTGTGAACAATGTTACTAATGTTTTCTCAAATTACCAAAACATACTTTGTAGATCATGCGAAGTTATGAAGCTTGTAGTTGAAAACTTTTAGATTTGAACTCGTTTAGGGAATCAAAAAGTGCTTTAAAAACTAAATTGTTGAGTGCAAAACAAAATGCATGGCAAAGTGCCTCTTTGGTGAGTGCCAAAAAACACTTAGTAAAGATGCATTTTGCCGGCTGCTAGTCTGCTAGAAAAAAAAAATCGGCAAAATACATCTTTGCCGAAAGTGCACGATAAAAATACGACAAAGCTGTCTACACTCAGCAAAGAGTGTGATTCTGGTAGTGCATGGAAAGTTTGTTTGTGAAATGCGTGAAAATTACAACATTAAAAATTAATGGAAACAACTACCAAAGGGCCTAAATGACATGTGCATTTTTGGGTTCAAACGAGGCGATGATTCGGTCCGTGTCTCCAAAAGTAACCAGATCTCCAAAAAGGTGTTTTAGTTAATCCATTAAGTTTTTCTTTTATTTTAACCTAGTCATTGCTGACTAATAACATATTAAATGATGGTGGATTTTTGTGATAGGGCAACATAAGGAAAATTTGTTTTTTGAAATGTGCATAAATTTGAACATTGTCTCAAGGTGGTAAAAACAAAAAATCCAAACAACAACTGAAGCACAACTGTATGGCTATTAGGTTCCCACCTAGCAATGATCTGGTCATTATATGCATTCCAAAAGTAAACAAATTTGCAGATATAAGTTCAAATTATCCCATTGAGTTTTCTTTCACTCTTACCCTACCATTGACAACTAATAACACATTAAAGGATGGTAGATTTTTTTGAAAGGGCACCATGAAAATTTGTACGTAAAATTTGTGGAAAATTAAAATTTGTCTCAAGGCAGGGAAAAACAAAAAGGAAACAACCGCCAAAAAGGGCCTGAAGCATATGTGCATAGCTAGGTTCACACCTAATAATGACCGGGTTATTCTATTTCATCGAAAAGTAACCAGATCTCCAAACAAGCATTAAATTAATCCATTGAGTTTTTTCATTCATTTTATCCTGGCCATGACTAACTAGTAACTTATTAAATTTGAATTTAAAATGTACAACAAAATGAACTTGATGTAAAGGAGAGAAAAAACAAAAAGTGGAAAACAACAACTGAAAGGGCCTAAAGCACATATGTATGGCTAGTAGCTAGGTTCAAAATGACGTGTGCATGGCTGGGTTCACACTTCACAAGGATCTAGTCATTATACACCTTCCAAAAGTAACTAGATCTCCAAATATGTGTTTGAGTTAATCCATTAAGTTTCCTTTTATTTCTATCCTGGATCATTACGAACTCGTAAAAGCATTAATTGATGGTGAATTTTTGTGACTCGCCACCATATTGGAAATTTGTATTTGAAATGTGCGATGATTTGAACTTTTATCAAGGCGGGAAAAAAAAAAGGAAACTACTAAAAGGGCCTGAAGCACATTTGTATGTTTAGTAGGTATGTTTTCCAAAACTAATATTATCTCCAAATTGGTGTTTTAATTAGTCCATTAAGTTTTCTTTCATTTTTGTCTCGGCCATTACTGAGTAACAAAATATTTAATGATGGTGGATTTTTGTGATAGGGCACCACATAGAAAAATTGTATTTGAAATGAGTCGAAATTGCAACTTTATTTGTCTCAAGGTGAGAAAAAAATCGAAACAACTGAAAGGGTCTGAAGCACATCTATATGGCTAGTACGTTTACACCTAGCAATAATCTAGTGATTACGAGCCTTCCAAAATTAACCAAATCTCTTAGTAGATGTTTTAATCAGTCTATTAATTTTTTTTTTTTGAAACAGAAAGCAGGGGAGCACCCTACCTATATTTTTCATTTTCTGTTAAACAAACTGTCCAACAAATGGAGCAAAAGAAGTTAGGAGAAAGAACTGCTAAACTAGGAACACTAACACCTAAACTAGGAGAACTAACAGCTAAGCTACAAACAGCCAGGAAGCTAACAGAAAGGGAGGGAGGAGGAACCGGGTACAAGGCTATAAAACATTTTTATTTTATTTTGTCCTATCCATTTAAAACTAGTAACATTATGTTAGATGATTTTGGAATGCAAATTTTTCTCAGCCTTGCTTGATCTATATAGAAAATGTTGAATGAGCTACTAAAATAAAATAATAAAGATAACGGAATAAACAAGAATAAATAAAGTAAACAAAAATAAAAAGATATAATAAAAAAAATAAATTTCTTACAATGACTTTAACAAAGTTTAGGCTCATTGGTGTCCAAAACTAGTAGGGCCCTTGTTTGTTTCTATGAAAATAAATGTTGGTATAAAAATTAGTGTGAGAAAGATCTATCAAAGCTCAACGAACAAACATTTCTGATCACCCACCATCACGTTGTAAGAACCTTGAACTATCCATCATGCAGAAAGACAAAACAAATGATTCCCATTAGCTCCTTCATCTTTAGTGGTGGTTTGTGCAACTCTGCCCTCACTTCTCTCATGTTTTGAAGTTTAAAATTGGATAAATTAGAAATCAAAAACTTTGGACACTCCACCTCCATGCTATCTTTTGATAAAAATTTGCATACTCCTTATATCTCACCAGTATTGCTATAACTTAGCATAGAGACCCCACATATACTATCTAAGTAATCGTAATATGTGATATAGTGGGATGATATGAACCTTGTTGTTTTATATGAAGAACTTGTGAATTATTTTTTTAAAATCAAAATTCAAATAGCATGCTTCTCAATGATATAGGAAAATCCTTACCAGAGCCATATATAGTGTATCAAGTTCAAAACCTTTTATATATATGCTACTTATTTTTTTGCATTGAGTTTTTGTCAAGTCTTGCTGAACCTTGTTGAGAAACTTATCAAGCCTCCACGATCAAAATCAAGTACACCCACACATATAAGCTATGACTACACTAGGGATACACTAAAACATGCTTCCATCTATCAAAAAAATATTCTACTCCTACACTAGAGTGGACTAAAAAATATGTCTTAAAAAAATACTCTGTAATAGTGATCTCTCTCTCTTTGTATGGTTTAAGGGACATGTGTTATGCAAAATATGGGAAAAAAAGTGACACATGGTTGTCCCAAAAAAAAAAATCTGAGACATGAACGTCCAAGTGTAAGAAAAAAGATGAGCATATGAAGTTTCATTCAATAAGGATAGCCAGGTTCTCAGAAATAAAACTTATGAGAGGGATCACTCAAATCAACGAAAGTATATAGTATAGGTTTGAAATTGTTCTATCCACAAACATGCACTTCTTGATCTAAAGGTATGGTATATTTCTCCTCAAACTTAGCAATATATGTAAAGAAAGTATACCTTCATATTTTTTCCCTACCTAAAGATACATGTATATAAGATTTTCAGAAGTAGGAAAGAAAAGGAGGAAGCAATTTGATGTGCCTTGGTGTGGAACCAACCATAAATTGAGCAATCCGATAGAATCCTTTGAGGAGATATAAACTATATTTACATTTTCAAAATCGAATGAAAACATGAGTTCCCTTAACTGACTGATGCAAGGAGATTTGAATCCATGTTATTCCATTATTCAATTACCCAAGATACATCAAAGTTCACAACTGCAGGTGAAGCTTGGAATAACTTGTATGTTGGTCGTATATCGTCGGGGTGACCCATCTTAATCTTGAACTTTACTCGTGGACGAACAAAGTGATAAGTGTGGGGGTACTCGTTGATTGTCCTTAACTCACACTTTTAACCACAAATGACATTTACATAAAAACAAACAAACACCAAACTCAGATATAGGGCTATTAACTAATCAATTCCACAAGTTTTGTTACTATACCATTTGCAGGAGGGTATTTATGAAAATATATAAAGGGCTATAAAATATACATGAACATTATTCTACAAACTCAAAGAATGAGTGGCACATTTACCACATCAATTGGGCCCCAAACATGGATACAAACACTCAAACATGAGCCCAAGAAGTGGAGGCCCAAATCAAATGCAAGTCCATTTGGGGCAGCTGTAGCATACCCCGGTAAACTAGCCACCCAAAATGTTTAATGATCCAAAAGCCCACCAAAATTTGGGCCAATTGGACCAAGTTTGGGCATGGCACCTCGCTTTCACCACGGGAGCTACTAGAGAATGGCACCAAGCAAATCCAATGGTAGGGACGGTCCAGTGGGGACGCTACCCACCGGGGTTCAAATCCCTGGTGCTCGCACCTTTTTCTTGGGATTTTCTCGAGGATTTCCGGCGTTATGCATTAAGTGGTAGCGACGTTCCGCCGACGACAGGCGCCATTGGTGACCGAGAATCTCCATATCTGCCGGATGCCTCACCCCCTTCGGAGGTGCTCATAGGGGTAGGGTTTTGCGTACGTGTGTTTATAGGGGTAAGTGTGCGTGCGTGTTGTGAGCGTCTGCGTTGTACTGCGTCATTCTCAAAAAAAAAAAAAAACCAAGCAACTGTCGTTTTTTGGGTCCTTCCAAACTTTCATGGCAACAAGCAATCATCGATTTTTGGTCTGAGCGAGAGACCACAAATCCTTACTTGTGCTCGATTTTTTTTTTTTTTAGGCAAACAGGAGGGGTCTCCCCTACTGACTTTTTGTGCTCGATCTTATATTTGGCTCATGACTTTCCTGTTGTGTCTATGAGGAAGCGTCAACGAGAAGCACATATGGAATAACTGGACACAAATATAGACAACCACACACCAACCGTCAAGGATAGCACATACATATCTATTACACCTATGTAGGGAACCCGCGTACAACCGTAGCTAATATTATGGCTACTAGTCCACTAAATATCTGTTTTAGAAGGGCTCTGGTGGATAATAAACTTACAGAATGGCTAAATCTAGTAGCATAGATCTCAAATGTCGAATTGGTGGATGGGTCGGACTACTTTAGATGGAGTCTAACCAAATCTGGGTTATTCTCTGTCCGCTCGATGTACCTCGACCTTATGAATACAGAGACACCTTTTCGTCATAAGAAGATTTGGAAGATAAAAGTTCCTCTAAAAATTAAGATCTTTATTTGGTTTTACAGAGAGGGGTAGTCTTGACCAAAGACAACCTCACCAAAAAAAAATTGGAAAGGGAGTCGAAGTGCATTTGCTGTAATAGGAATGAAACTATCCAACATTTATTCCTAGACTGCCCCCTTACCAAAATGATCTAGAGGATTATCTTTTATACTACTAGTCTAACTCAACCTCGATCAATCAGCCATATGTTCGAATTGGCTAGCTAATCAAAATAAAAAAGATTAGAAATTTGATTTGGGTGGGGGTGGTTGCCATGTGCTGGGCTATCCGGAGATGCCGTGAACGATGTTATTTTTTAATCAAATGAAATCTAACTCCATTTTGCAGATAATTTTCAGAGGAGCGTATTGGTTACGCTCTTGGGCCCTCGCTGCAGCGTGGACAGAGACAGCCAAGGAAGCACTCTCAACGACGAGCAAGAAATTAGAAATTATTGCTTTAGAGATTTCCAATAAATGATGGAATCACTTTTATTGTTTGAACTAGCTTTCGGGGTCGATCTATAAGACCATGACTTTTTTTTATTCTTTTCATTTAAAGTTTGTGTAATAATTGGCTGTGTACATCCTTGGATGTAGAGGCCGGATATGTTTATCCATTATCTAAAAAAAAATATAGGGAACCCGCGTACTAGGGAGTTCTTCGAAGGCTGTGGTGAAGCCACGTCATCGCAGACCCCTCACGTATGTGCTGAACTCCCTAGTATATGATAATGCGATCCCAGCTGAGGCTTTGAATGTATTGTTGTGAATGGCCAAATGCTTGCTTTCCATATGGTTGGTTCACGCAAGCATTGAACATATGTGATCACGCAGCAAATATTTGTCAGCGACTATATATTTTCAAGAACAGCAAACTGTATATTATAGATATCTTTACAGCGGATATAGTAATCAATTAAATCAAATACTTTTGAAGTTTCAATCAATTTAGAAAATAGCAACTATATTATTATTGATTCTAAGCCAGGACCACAGAACCACTTACTAGGAGGACACTGGTTCATTTTCCTTGTGTGTAGAGGAGGTAAAGCGTCAAGGAAAAGCACAGACGATGGAGAGAGAGAGAGAGACAGAAGTGTACAGATGGAATCAGTGGACACAACGTACTATGCATGGATAGCGTCCATGAGTGGATACCACACAAATTTTGATCCGATCCTTGTGGCTGTGAATTGTTATTCTGCCAATGATTACATTGCGCCGCTGTCCATGTGTGGATAATTTCATCTGTTTTTATATACTGAATCATTGCATGCCCGTGGAATATTCATCAAAAGGGACAAGCAATTTAACCTGAGACAGCAGTATATTTATAAATAAACATATATATTCTTGAATACCGCAGGATCACGACCGCGCAAAATTCTTGAGGTTGGAGAGAGGAGGTGCAAGGTCGTATGTACCTAGACCACCAGCATCTGAGCGTCATGGACTCGTGGTCCATTCCATCAAATATTTATATCTACGATGGAATCGCCTGTGATTTTTACTACCTCTAGCCACATCACAACTTATATTTTCAGAAAACATTCAGACGATCGAAATGGCGCTCGTGCTCCAGCTGCGGCTCCAGCTGCGACGTGTCCTTGTCGTCGAGCGTTGCAGACGCACGTTGCCCCCCTCTCGCCTCTCTGTAAGGTTCGTCCTTCATTGCCCTGGTCCTCCTCCCTGATCACCAATAAAAAAAATCTCGGGCATCGGTGGCAGCAGTGGCTCACCGCTGTTATCGTTGTCAACAGGGCAAGGGCAGCCATGGCGGCAGCGGAGCCATCATTGGTTGTTATTGATGAACCATGGGTGCTTCCCTTCTCACCGGACATCGCTCCCTACCACCGTGAGCTCGCTGCAGCCGTCGCTTCTGTCGAGCGCGCCTGCCACCTATGCCTTGATGTGAGTTATCCATCTCGATCCATGAGTGTTACTTCGATGGCTTTGCTAGCCTAATTTGAGCATGGGATATTTAGCAGCCCTAAAACATGTTATGTTGTGAGGTTAATATTACTATAAATTAGTGAGCACTCTCACTAAATCAAGAAGTGTGTTTACATTTTTTTTTTTTGCGGAACCCTTTATAGAGTATCTCACTCCTAATATGAACAAGGTTCTTCCAACCAAAATATCACTCAAGTGATTTCACGCCTCTTTTCAGTAGGATTTTTCTTACTACTATTCCAAGAATGCCGCTAGTTGTCTTCTATAACACCGGGACGGTTAAAGTTATGATTGGTGGTTTAGTGACCTACTGAGTCCACAGTTTTTTTTCTCGGCGAGAACAAATTGATAAATCCGATAGTCCCGTTTCTCACCTGTGCCCGGTACTTTTCCTTACTGCTCAAAGTTATTGGCCCATTTTGAATTCGAGCCCGCGAAAAGGGCCCACCGGATGTCAGGACCAAATTCCCTACTCCGTATATCTATATCCTCAGTCCTTCTAACCAAAATTTCTATGTGTGTATTTTTAATGTTACTTGATTTGGACACAATCTACAAGTTATCCTCTACAAATTGACGGGTTTATTTTTTCAAAATTTGTACGAAATAAAACGATAAACTGACTGATTTTCCGATAAACCCGTTTATCAGTGAGTCCAGCAGACTTAGAAGGATTGCAGAGAGAGAAGGTTCACTCGACGGTAATGGTAGGCACTGCCAGCCAGAAAGTTTGGGGACTCGATTAGATTATATAAAGTGTGCTATTTAATCATTAGTTTTAGAGAATAGCTATTGTTTTCATGAATGGCCTTCTGTGTAAATAACGAAAGTCTATTTCTCATTATAGTCAGGTGTGCTAAGATTCCAGAAATAAGTTCTAACTACAAGAGTGCAACTAGATATGTCAGACCAGAGGTTTCAGATGTAAAATCTTATACTTAGTCCAAATGTTAAATTTCCTGAGCTGTTAGATTTATATGTTTGCCTGCCATATACCTCTGAAATATATCCAATAACATGAGCTAAATTTTACTGGTTCGATTGATTGCCTTCACAGGTGAAGGCATCACTGCTTTCAGGTGACAGAAAGTATCTTGAAAAGAATGACAATACTCCTGTAACAATTGCTGATTTCGGTGTGCAGGCCCTTATTAGCTTCGGTAATTCAGAGCTCAGCTCCTTAGTTCAGCTTCTGCTTAATTTGCACTTTGTTCCTTTGTCTGATACTACCTTCACGATTGTGTGCTGTTTGAAGAGCTACAGCAATTGTTTCCGTCAATACCCCTGGTGGCAGAAGAGGACTCAGCATTTCTGCGGTCGTCTAATGCTGATGAAAGCAACAGTAACACAATTGTTGATTCAATTTCAAGTTTTGTTGCAGGCAGAGTGAGTAATAATGGTTCACCTTTAAGTCATGCTGATGTGTTGAAAGCTATTGATAGAGGAGGCATGGATGCTGTATCCTTCGATTCAAAACCCGCCACTTATTGGGTATGTTGTAAAAGTTTCATAATTAGCCTGATCTACAAAAGTTGGTTCCAGAAAGTAAAATCCCTGTGGATTTATAGGTGCTTGATCCAATTGATGGTACTAAGAGTTTCTTAAAAGGAGCAGACGATTCCCTGTATGTGGTATGTCTCTCTGTATTTGCTATATTGCTCGTGATTATATATTTTTTTATCACCACCTAATGACTGAAATATGGAACACATACATTTTAGGAAATGCACAAGCATACATTTTGGTTTGGGCTGCAAATTTCAACATGCACAAAACTGTTATTCCATTAAATAAGCATTGAACTCTAGTGATTCCTTAGCATTAATTAGATCTTGATCACTTTGTTCATTTACTCTCTTTTGATCCATTAAGAAGCCTTTTATTTGGTTTTGTTCAGGGTGGGCTTGGCTCTTGTGGTGGATGGAAAGCTAGCAGTAGGAGTGATGGGATGTCCGAATTGGACAGATGGCATCACAGGAAATGATAAAGATAAATCACTTGCGTCCCATCCTGGCCGTGGTATGCTTATGGTGTCTCATGTAGGCTGTGGCACTTGGTCTAGGCCCTTGTTTGCTGAGATTGGCCAGTTCACTACAGCGCTGGATGCTTGGAAGAGATGCATTGTTGATCCTTGTTCAATAGCACACATGGCACGCTACTGCATTGTTGATAGCCATACGTGGAATATGATGCCACTGTCTCTCCACTTCAATTCGACAATGGATGAATCTGTTCCTAGGGATGAGAATAAAATTCTTCTCCAAAGTTCTTGTGGTGGCAGGTTTGTTGCATTTTCCTCCACAAAATACGCACATGTTTTTTTTCATTCCTAACCAATTTAAATAGTCCTAGAGAATCAGTGCAACTGTTCTCGACGATATATAGTGTGTTTGTTTTTGCTAATAGTTCAACATCCACTACACCACGACCCTTAATCAGCAATTAACTGCAGTTGCTAAAAGTTTAAATTTGCGTTGGACGGTTAGTTGCTAAATGTTTTCCATGGACTGTCAGTTGCTAAAACCGAGTACCACGGATTCATTAGCACCTGTAAGGGTCCGTTGCTATATCTTTTAGCCACGGACTGAAAGTCGCTGTACCTCTATATAGCAACGGACTGAAAGTCGCTGATTAAGGGTTGTGGTGTAGTGATCAATGTGATACTGTATTGCCTTAATTGTTTCTTATGATATCCTTTAGTTTCTTGTGCTGTAGGGTATTGCCTTATTAGTTCACTTTTCTACAAAAATATATTAGTATGATAGCGACTATCTTAGACTGGTTAATGAATTATCAATGTAATATTTAATATTTTTTTACTTTTTAATATAATCGGCAGCTCTCTTGCCGGATTCATTTTAAAAAATGGATTATTGAGCATGAAGTTCTCATATTGGTTTTTCTGCTTTTCTAGCTTGTCAAAGTATCTCATGGTAGCCTCTGGGAGAATGTCGGTTTTTATCTTCCGAGCACGACCAGCAAAACAAATCAAGGTGACCTCTACTCTACATGAATTTTCTTGTGTACATGACACGGCTTTTCCGTTGTATTAACCATTTGTGTTCTGCCTGTTCAATTAGGCTTGGGATCATGCTGTTGGGGTCATTTGTGTTCAGGAAGCAGGAGGGAAGGTATGCCTTATTTAAATATCCAGGAATAAAAGTATATAGCAAGTGTCTCTTTGTTCTATACTTGTTTTAATATTTAACATTATGACAATGCTCCGTTTCTAACTAAAAAAAAAAATGGCAGACATGTGATTGGAGAGTGGAGCCTTTGGATTTTGCTGCTGACCCAACAGGGCGCAGGAACATCTACCCTTGGGGTGGTGTTCTGGTTACAAACGGTGTTCTTCATGACGAGCTTGTTGAATTGATCAGAGGAACTTATAAATAGCAGTGTTGCATTGCTTTGGGCGCAACATGTACACAGTAATGATTTTTTTACTAAAATTTTACTGCTGTGATCTAGCTAGAACATCAGATTCTATTCTTTCTCCTCTTTGAAAGATAAACCAGAAACAGCATATACATGATGGAAACTGATGATGCTGTCTCTGAACAGTACCTCAACTGCTTGAGAGACTTCATTCATCAGATGCTGTGTACAGGACAAACACACTATCGAAATCGCGTCGCTGCCGAAAGCACCTCCAGTTTTGCCGAGGGCAAAAACGTGAGCGCCACAGTGATCTCCTTTGCCGAGGGTTTTGCGCGAGGCGCCGGGGTGAAACACGGCGCCGGCAATTGCCTGGAAAATTGTTGAACCTTTCTGAGTCCAAAATGCCTGAATTCGTTGTGCCATGCAGTATCTTTGTGCATTAATTCGAACTTTATAAATCCACATAAGAGCCCTGATACCATCACCGGATAATGACCTCCCTCTGGACGACGTGACAGGGAAGTGCACGATTGCAACTTGTTTGCTGCAGCAGTTAAACCACCAGATGACGCACGTCACAAGGAAGTGTGCAGTAAACCACTTGATTTACAAATGTTTTTCACGATCACACAAAAGATTTGATCGTATTTGCATTAAGAGAGAAATAAAAAGTACAAAGTACTACAGGGGAAGGCTGATACAGATATACAACAACGCACGTGGCCATCCTGAAAACGGAGCAGCTAGCCCATTACTCGCGACACTAAGCCCCTAGCCCCCTTGTCCTGGCCTGCGCCCATAGCCCGCGACAATGAGCTTGATAGACTCCAACATCGCTGCCGGCTGGGTGCTGGGTGTTAGAGCAAGAGCTGCTCCGGCGACGTGCTGTCGTGGCGAGGTCGCGCTGATGACCTGCGGCGAGATTAGATGGAAAAACAAAAAGAGAATAGGTTAGGTTGCTGCCCAACCAACGCCGCTTGGTCGATGTTTATTTCAGTATATATAGACTTGATCCTAGGCACAGGCACCCGGATCACCCCTGCGCCACGTCGAACACCGAGTGTCTGCCATTGCACCGTGACATCCACCGCGTGCGCGATATCCGGGCGTAATCGACCGACTCTGGATTGAGTCATGACCCGCACTTAACCGGTCATGCTCATCCCTTTCTCAACTAACTAGACTCGACTCTGAATGTTAAGATTACAATGACGTGCAACAGTTTAGTCTAACATTTCACCCCCATGCACATGTAACACGCCGAGCTTGTCTTAACTCACGAAACCCTGGCTCGCCCCAAGGCCTTCATGAAGAAGATGTCGCCAATTGATCTGCCGTACCCGATGTGATCCACCTCCAGCTTGCCTTGCTCTATGCACTCACGCAAGAAGTGATACCTTGTATCAATATGTTTGCTTCTCGTCGTGGTGCACAGGGTTTTTGCTCAATGCAATCGCCGACTTGTTATCCATTAACAAGACTTCACCGACGCCTCCTTCATTCCCAACAAGTCCCTTATTAGTCGACTCAACCGGATACCTCGACATGCTGCTGCAGCTCCTGCCACATACTCCGCTTCACAAGATGATAACACAACAATCTTCTATTTTTGTGAAGCCCACGCGGACCAAATTGTTGCCCGGGGAAATAGATCACACCCGGTGGTGCTTTTTACGTCACCGACATCCCCGCAAAATCGCTATCACCGTAGCCCAACACAAAAGGCTTCAGTTCATCACCTCCGCATACTTGCAGCCAAACCCAACTGTCCACTCAGGTATCGAGAATTTGTTTTACTTGCACCCCAATGTGTTTTTACTTGGTGCCTCCATGAATCCATCGACAACACCTACCGAGTAAGCCAAATCAGGCCGAAGTGTTGACAAGATATCGTAGGCTCCCAATGATACTTCTGTACTCCGAGGGTCTCACAACCTCATCCTCTATCTTCTTGCTGAGCTTGAGTCGAGCTTCCATCGGCATGGCTGTGGAATTTCAATTTGCCATACCTGCATTCTTCAAGATCTTTGATGCATAGGCACTCTGACTCAATGTGATCCCATCTTCTCCTTGCTTCACTTCTATTCCTAGATAGTAGCTCAGGAGACCCAGATCACTCATGCTGAATTTCTTCTTCATCTCCTGCTTGAACCAGCCAATGTCCGTGCCACTCCCCACAGGCCCACCGAGCCACAACATATCCAGGCCTTGGGCCTTCTCAACCTAAAAGACTGGCCTAATGGGTGAGGACCGCCCCACCATCAACTACCGATGTGGGACTAACCCCAACAATCTCCCCCGTAGTCACACATCGGACCCGACTCTTGTCGGCTCACACCTTTTCATGTGGCCAAGACGTCTGTCAATGACGAGGCTCCCCCGGATCGGGCTCCCTCGCCAGTGTGTGATCCTACCGAGATTTGTTTTGGGTTCTTACTGGACCTGGCTCTGACACCACGTGTTAGAGCAAGAGCTGCTCCGGCGACGTGCTGTCGCGGCGAGGTCACGCTGATGACCTGCAGCGAGATTAGATGGAAAACACAGCAAGAGAATAGGGTAGGTTGCTGCCCATCCAACGTGGCTCGTCGATGTTTATTTCAGTATATATAGACTCTTGATCCTAGGCACAGGCGCCCGGATCACCCCTGCGCCACGTCGAACACCGAGTGTCCGCCATTGCACCGTGACAGCCACCGCGTGCGCGATATCCGGCGTGGCGCCAACTAACTGACCGACTCTAGATTGAGTCATGACCCTGCATGCCTCCGATCATGCTCATCCCTATCTCAACTAACTAGACTCGACTCTGAATGATAAGATTACACAACAGTTTAGTCTAACATTTAGGCTAGTCTTTGGGTTGAGAAGGGCCGAGGCCTAGATACGTTGTGGCTTGGTGGGCCTGTGGGGAGTGGCACCGGCAGATGGGCGGGCCAGCTCCAAGGAACCCGCAGGCACCAGCCCGATGGGCCAGGCCTGGTTCTATCAGCGAGCCCTCGGACCAGTTTGACATTCCTTTCTTTCCACAGCTCCTAGGTGACGAGGGTGAAGATGGAGTCGTCTCCCTGTTTGATGATCGGTGCCCAAGGAGTCGTAGAGTAGGGTGCGGCTGGCCATGGTGGACTCTCCGGGTGCAGCTGGGCTCGGCGTGGGGGCTGCTGGCGGCCATGGCGTCCTCTACACTCAGCTGGGACGTTCTACGTGTGCACGGGGTATTCCAGCGCTCGTCGTATCTTGCAGCGTTCTCCCGGCGCAGCAAGGAGCGAGGCAAGGCCGTGGGGGTGAAGTGGGTCCACGGCGGGCGCGACATGGAGCAGCCACGGTGACGTCCAGCCAGCTCACGGTGTACGGCCAACTCGTGCCGCTGTTGGAGATCGACGGGATTGACAGGGATCAACTTGGAGCAAATAGGGGTTGATGATGCGTCGGTTGTTGGAGGAGCTTCGTTTTGGGGCCACACACCCTTTCACTGTCCAACACCTAAACCACGCCATGAGTCTCGCTTTTGCCTTTCCCACGGCTGGAGACAGTCTTACCACTCTGCACACACATATGGGAACCCATTCATGGCATGGTATCAATCAATATTTTCCTGTCTCATTGATCCCTTTGTGTATCTTGAGAAGCTCTAACTATTTTTGTATAAAGACGTGGCTCCACTGGAAGACTCAATGCATCCTGAATTCGTCACCCACCGAATACACATCCCGACAGTTGATCTCAGATTCAAAGGGTACTATGCCACTTTAGGGTGATGTCGATGAGTCATAAAATTCCTACATGCTGTACAACAGATCATTAAATGGAGTGAGGCATTTCTCATCCTAAATCATGTCTTCTTTGTGACCAATTAAGACACAAAGACGATCCAACAGCACTTTAGCAGTGAGTGGTTCTATAATAAAAAGAGGTTTAAACTCTCTTATCATCCTGCTCGGCACATGTGGCATTTGGAAACACGTTGTAAACGACTGTATTTTTATTGGTGTGTTTCCCCAGGGATCACAATAGCCCTTGATAACTGTTGCTAATGAGACTGTGGCGGACCCAACAAAGGTGAACCACACGGAAAGATACAAATGGTATCCCTTTCCTTCATTCTTTCTTGGTGTCTGCGGCTACAAGCCCCTTCGTGTACCACAGCCATAGAGCTCATATTGGTAGCATGCATGCTATGGATCACAGGGCTCTGTGGTCAGTACATCTTGTGAAGACACAAAGCACCACAGCTGACAGATTTCAAACAATTGGCATCATGCCATGAGCTTTAGGAACGGCCGCAAATGCAAGAAGGACTGCAGATCCAAGTTGATCTTGCCTGCCATTCTTCAACTTCCCACTGCATCCCACTCCTAGAACACCCTTCACTGGTGGCAGTCGATATTCTTTTGTCTAAAGCCTTATTCTAGCATTCTTGTTGGTCATGGCACTATGAGGAGGTAGCTATTCATAAGGTAAGTATACTCGCACGGGATGACTGAGTCAGAGTTTATTGGTTCTTCACCTACATAGCAATAATTGATCATCAATTTAGTTGTGTACTTTTGTGAACTTGGCACCTGTTCATATATATATGGAACCTTAACCTGTACATACTGATAATAACATCGTCTAATGAAACTAATAAATACGTAATATTTGAAATTTGTACCTGTCCATGGGCCGCCATAGCTTAAGCTTAGGGTTCCCTCCTGTTGCCGTAATAGTTGATGTCATAGGTCGTCCATCACACTACTACAACACCACCAATCACTGATGGGTTCGCTCATTATTGGTGAAAGTTGGAAGTGAAAACCATGTACATCACCATTGGTTTGCACCAAGCGGTGATGGGTGAACAATTTTTATTTTGAAAAAAATGATTGTCTGATGCCACCATATCATTGTTGTCTCGGGGCACGTCATATAAGTGCTACTTGGGTTGGATTCCTGACCGTGAATGCATCCCGTCGCTGCCAAGCATAGAGAAGGGGAGGCTGGTGCCCCTGGTGACCAAATCAGACGCCATTGTGCTAGGAAAAAGAGTGCGGACCCTTTGCCGCCTGTTGACACTGAAAAACGGTCCAGATCGCCACATCAGCGGGCTATGGACACCCAAAGAGCTGGCACACAACCTACAATGCTGTAAGAACGCAACGTAGCAGGCAAAACCGATCTAGAGACCTATAGGGCTGATATACAGCTCGTTCTCCTAGAACTAACTCATGGAGAGAGGTGTAATTTACATGTTTTCCATGACTAAAACTTACCAAAACGTGATTTAGAATCAAATCAATTTGGAATCCAAGCAAAGTCTGCTTAGCCAACTGGGCAAGTCCGAACGGGGGGCAGCCAGGGTGCAGGCCAGCTAGGCAAACCGGGTTCTCTTAGCCAACTGTAGAGGACAGCTAAGTGGCCTTGTAGGGGAAAGTCGGCTAGGCTAGCTGGCCAACTTCGGCTTCACCGACAAGGTTGGCGCGATGTGGCTCGCCGTCTTCCAATGATATTTACTCCGTCCTCAACGCCACTTGACATGTCACAGTCCGGACCGGGTTTCCCGGGCTGTGGCGGCAGCACGGTGGAGACAGGCGGCGTGCTAGGGCGTGTTTGGGGCGGTGGCGGCAGCGTGGGATAGAAGAGGCCGGCGGCGCGTTGAGAGATTTGAGGAGGCGCCGTGTGCAGAGAAGAGAGGGATAGGGATAATGGAAGAGTTTTCTTTATTTCTTTCTTGATCTCAAACGATTATAGATCCCTTATATTTATAGTCCAAGGAAGACTTGCATCTATAGAAATATCCTAATTTATTTTCTATTAAATATTTTATTTCATAAATAACTGCTGCTTAATGAAGAAGGTAACGATGATGGTGGCGGTGGCAACGGCGGTAGCGGTGCGGCAGGCCACCTAGTGCCCACGCCCATGGCCTTATTGGGCCCTTGATTTTGGGCTGTGACACCTCCTTCCCCTTTTCCTGATAGCGTGTCCTCGCAATGTGTTATTGCACGGGTTGTTGGCGTTGACAAGGTAGTCGAAGACGCATGTCTCGAAAGATTGTTGCAGCCACTTGAATAGGGTGAAAAGAGCTGGCGAAGAAGCGGTTGCTGACCTTTTCGATGCTGGGGCGATGGGTGGGAGTCCATATTCTTGGCTGATTATGGCGTCACTGATGTTCAGGAAGTCGAAGAAGACCGTCACCGATGGTAAGAAGCTATGTGGTAGCTCTCCTCTATGAGCAAGATGTTGTCCGGGAAGGTTTTGCGCCGTTGGTGAGGGGCGTCGGGGAGGTGGAAGCCAACCATCATGGCACGAGGAAGGATGCCCGCGAATAGCATCTGAGCCGGTGCTCGGCCTAAAAGCTTAATGAAGACCTGTGTGGGTCATCATGTCGTCGGCGTCGAAGCTTGCAAGTCAGAGGTCATTGAAGACCTTGTAGGAGATGGGGGCGAGTTGGATCACCATGCCCAACATGCAGGGCGCCTCCTGTTGCACCGCAGCCCACATCTTATTGTGAAGCCTGTTGGTGAGCTTGGGAGCTTAGTCATACTGAGCATTGATCTTGTTGAGGATGGAGGGAGCCGGCTGGATCAGCCCTCAAGTTGTCGCGCGCCCGTCATAGCTGGGTTGTCGATAGTGTCATGTCCGTTGGCTGTCTCGTGGCATGCCACAAACGTGGTGGATGGGCGTCGAGGGAGACAAGCGAGGTGGATCATTGCATCCATCGTGTGGGACGCCTCCCACTGTAGCATGTCCCGTAGCGTAGCACGGAGTCCACTAGTGTAAGGGCGGGCTCAGTGAAGATCGCATGGTGGAATGCCCACGCACGTGACTTAGGTGTCGAGGGCATAGATGTAGTCGTTCAAGGCGTCGTCCTGTCGAGGTGGCGTGATCGGTAGTTTCGCCATTGATGGGTGGCCCAAAGCTGCAAGCACCATGCGGGTGAACCAAAGGTGTACCACTCCTGTCAGGTGTAGAGACTCATACCGTACATGTTTGCCTGGAGGGTGCATTGCTAGTCGATGAGGAGGTATATCCAAGGAACCCAATAGTGTTGGGTTGGTGGCTCCATCATAAGGTGGCGTCAGGTGTGCCATGTGTTGTTGGTCGGTCGGGGGGATGGAGTCGGGTCATGAGCTATATGAAGGGGCGGCTGCCCACGCCCGTGGCCTTATTGGGCCCTTGATTTTTGTGTTGCAACATAACATCTATGATGTCCAAGACGTTTATAACTTATTCATTGTGCCAAAAATCACCTTGGACAATTTTTGAGTGTCAACATTGCCAAAAAGGATCTATTTCCTAGAGAAGGGGAGGTAGGGGAGCCCATACTCTGCTAAGCCTGGTCGCCCGCCACTGGTGGTGGAGAAGATTAGTATGTATCCAAGCCTAAATCTACCACAAAAGCTCTGGGCGGGCCAAAGACCCATGCTGAGCAGGGATATCGGACTATTTGCTGCGTGGCTATAAAAAGAATATTCCAGTCCCCCGAAGGTGCTGCCAGTATGAAGTAGTCAAGATACTTGCAGGGCTCCTAAGACAAAAAAAAAAAAAAAGGAGTATTTACATAACAATGAATATACTTCGATACTCAACCTTTTTTCTACAAATAGTGAACATATATTTTTAGAGCCGGTGAACAAAAAGTGTTACTATGCCAACGGTTGTAAAAACCATTCCACGAAATTGATTTTTGAGGCCTAGACCTTTAGTGCCAATTTTATTAAGTCTACCCACAGATGATTTTAGGGGGCATTTGACTTAGTCAACAGTCCAAAAAATAAATTTTAGACATTTGAAAAATCATTTTGATGTCATTAAAATATGATGTAGGAGACACCTGGAAAGTGAACACACATAGCATAATATGATCGAAAGAAAATGTTGGCATCCAACTAGACAAGAGTCGATGTAAGCACTTCAGCTTAGGAGTGCCAAGCTTGGCTGCAAGAGATCTTTGGCGGACACTCGCCGCCACTCATGACTACATTGCTGGCCATGAAGGTGACGGATTCTACGAACCTCACCAGCTGGTAGTCCACATCGTCATTCTGATCACGAACGTGTGGCCACCAGACAATTTCTGATCCATAACACTACACTTGCAGTAGAAGGTCATAGGACATTGAAACAATTGGCCAGGATATCTGACATCACAGATGCTGCCTGCTAGAGATATCTAAACACAAGATGTCTAAATGCACTATTGTGCAGCCCTGATCTGGATGATGAAACCCTGATACCTCTCACCCCTAAAAAGCTTCATTGCAGAGAGAATATAATTAAACCGGATGGGAGTTGAGTGAACTAGTTTGAGTCCAAAATGGAGTGGTGAGCACAAAAGGTAAAGGTCATGGGCTCTCGTTGTCGCTCGCTGCTACTATATATAGTATTATTAGAAGGCTGACATGAAACATAGTAGTATTTCATTAACTGCATCAGCTACTCTAATATATCATGGTTGTATTTCTTGGCAGCTCGGTCTGTTCTGTTAGAGTAACTTTAACACCATTTAAGTCTTTTTTACACACAACATGAATAGAAGAACTGTTCCACAACACCTCGTCAAAAAATTATACACATCCTAGAGCAACCATTCAATTGGTTAACTATTTTCTTAAAGTTTGAGCCTGCCCAACCAACATCGAACTGCGTGTACAGCTAGATCGATCGACCACGGACTCCATCACTATTACAGAACTGACTTTTAGTCACCGAGCCCAAAATGGCGTTTACTCATTTGGAAATTTACCGGGAGTAAATGTATCTTTACTCGGTTCTAATTACCAGCGGGAGTAAAGCGCCGTCGTCGTAGCGCCCCGCCCGGCCAGGACGCTACTCCTGGTCGGGAGGCTACAACCGGGAGTAAAGCTCGAGCTTTACTCCCCGGTTGCTTAGCCTCCGACCGGGAATATATTCCCTCCTATAAATACCCCGCCCGTCTTGAATTTTCAACGCATTTTCTTCCCACGAAAACTGCTAAACCCCCTTTACTCGGGTTCCCCAACCAAACCGGGATTAAAGGTTCGGCAATTCACTCCCCCTCATTTTCGTCATTTTTTCATATTTTGCACTTTATATTAATATAGTTGTTTATGTAATTTTCTTTAGATTAGAAAAATGAGGAAGTTAACTTAATTTACCAAATTTGCGTAAATCATTAATTTGTAGTCTAAATTAGAAATCAATTTAATTTATTGACATGTGTAGGAAACATGGCATGGTGCGTAGTGCATGTTAGCGCGTACCAGGGATCTATCGAACCTGGCGGATTGCCATGCTCAGGTCCATCGCTACCACGGAAATTGTTACAAAAAATACAACCACCAAGCTGAAGCTTTGGCGGCCTACCATGGCGGGCGCACCGACCGCCCGACCCCCCGAGGTTGCGCCCATGGCGCCCGTAGCGCCACCGGCGGTCAAGGTAGAAAAATTCGAGAAATTTTTTTAAAAAAAATGCTGTAAATCTAAAAAAAGTTGTAAAAAAAAATGAGAATAATTGTATATGATTGTTAGAGATTGTATGAGAATTGTAAACAATGGTAAAACCGTTAGGGTTTCCGGCGGCGGCGTAGATTTTTTTTCGCGAATGTGTTAGGGTTTCCGAGCGACTTTAGATTTTTTTGAATGTGTGTTAGGGTTTCCGGCGATGATGAACTATATTTTTACCGATGAATGCATGTGTTAGGGTTTCCGACAACGTCGGGCGTTTTTCGTCGATGTAACATGTAAAATTGAAACTTAGTTTTTCGACGGAAGCTGCGTGTGTGTTAGGGTTTCCGACAACTTTAGATGTTTAGCGAATGTGTGTTAGGGTTTCGGCGATGATGAAGTATACTTTTCGATGAATGCATGTGTTAGGGTTTCCGACAGCGTCGAGGCGTTTTTCGATCGATGTAACATGTAAAATTGAAACTTAGTTTTTCGGACGGCTTTCTGCGTGTGTGTTAGGGTTTCAGACAACTTTAGATGTTTCGCGAATGTGTGTTAGGGTTTCGGCGATGATGAACTATACTTTTCGATGAATGCATGTGTTAGGGTTTCGGCGGCGTCGAGGCGTTTTCGATCCATGTAACATGTCAAATTGAAACTTAGTTTTTCCGACGAAAGCACGCGTGTTAGGGTTTAAAACGAAGAACTAAACTAAAAGCGTGGCCCCAAGCGAATCCATGTGTTAGGGTTTCCAATCCATGTATACAAAGAGTTCAATGTAACATGTCAAATTGAAACTTAGTTTTTCCGAAAAGCACGCATGTTAGGGTTTTCAGGCGAAGAACTAAACTAAAAACTTACTTCCCGAGCGAATCCATGTGTTAGGGTTTCCGGCGGCGTCAAAGCGTGTTACGATGTACAACGTAACATGTAAAATAAAAACTTAGTATGTTTTTTTGTTTTCGAGGATAGATGGCGATCAAGAGACAACATCAACATGGGCGATGAAGAATTAATGATGAATATTATCCCGCGGTGGTGGCAATGATGAAGTTGGCGATCATAATAATAATGAAATGGAAGATGCGGATGTCGACCAATACTTAATGGATTTTTTGTGAGAACAACCCCGATTATGGCGAGGAGGTATATATGTGTTCATTTTGTAAGAATTAATATATATATATCTATATATAATATTTTCTTCTTATTTGAAATGTCTTTTGTATATCGACCTTACGCATCAACGTCAACTACTGCCAATAGTAAGACAACTTCGAGGGGCCCGTTAAGCGTTGGACAGCCGATATATCATCTCGAGAGTTCCATGTGGGAAGAGGACAAGTGCTAGGAGAACATGCCAAAAAAATATATATACCACTTGTGGGTACCTTGTAAGGGAAAGGATCGATCACATATCGGCTATGGAAGATGAGGAAGAGTGCACCTCATATTGAATTCGTCTCACGATCTGCCGACAAAGATATAATCGGCAAGAGGTTGAATTGAAATTCTCGTTTGACGCGAGATAATTACCACCATGTCATCACCCATGAAGATTTGGTGGCTAGAGTTAAACTGGAGTATGCAGCAAATGGCCAAACAATTCGTGTCCTAGAAGAAGGATTTGTACACAAAATATGTCAAGAAGAACGACTCCAAATTGGTTAGTTCGACTCCGATTGCCAAGCGGGGGACCGTATTGGGGCGAATTTGTGGAGTACAAGACTTGAGAGGAGGCAATGGAACTTTCGAGAAAGAACCAACAAAATGCGAGAAAAAAGGAGTACCACCACCGCTTAGGTTACGGTGGATATGCAAGTTCCATTCCTAAGTGGAGACAAAAAGAAGAGGAGCTTCTCGGCAAAGGGGATCACACCGAAACACTCAACCGGCACGAACGCACTAGCGGTGGCTTACGGGTCATGGGGACAATTGTGCCCAAAGGACCGGCAAAGGTAATTCATGGCCAAAAACTTGAGGAGGCAACAAGAAGATTGATGGACATTCTTCAAGCGAAAAATGCTTTGGCTTGTTCGGGCCCAATAGAGAGAGGGATGAACTTACATATGCCATTGGGACGCTGAGCACACCTGGTCGAACAAGAGGCAAAGGGGCGTTCCGTGGAAGTTTGGTTTCCCCGGATGACGCCGGTACCTATAGAACCCACCAGAGAAGGAAGGAGCTTGAGTTAGAGCACATGCGCATGTTGGAGCAATATCTTTGTAACGCAGATGAAGGAAAAGGAAGAAGAAATGCAAGCAAAAATGCAAGAAGAAATCAAAAAGGCAAGTCCGGCTACAATTGAATGAGCTGCTTTACGGTGCACCATTTTGCGGCTCGGGTAGCCACTCGATCAAGTGACAAGCGGTTTGTGCTTCCACACAATGACCAAGTCTTGTTGACACGGACTGCGCTTCCACGTGGATGACATCGAGAAGTTGACACCATGCGTACTGCACATCCCAAAGGAGGGTGGCGATGCGGTGAAGGTGGCCATTGCGGTTGTTAGTCGATTGGCCGTACCAAGACACCAAGACTTCACGGCGCGATAATACCACGGGATTTCTTTGCCGTCTCGGTGGATAAAGTGGTTGAAGGTTACGCCCGGCGTGGATCTTGAAATTGCGGGGAGGTGGCGGGGATACAAAACTAGGAGATGTTGAGAAGCAATTTATTGCATGGCGTAAGCGGTACATTGTTATTCTGGGATGCCGATGCCATTTTGCCTCTCACGAGTTACGAGCCGATGGAAAGGATGGCTCCCGGAAGGATCGTAGTAGTCTGGCGGTGCTACGATGGCCCGATAGAAACCTGGCGGCATCCCCGGCCGCATCTCCAAGGCGTCGGGGCGGCCTCGCCACCACCACCACCACCTCCGGGGCGCCACGGTATCGGCAAAAAAGTGCGATCACGCGCCGCCAACGCGATGCTGCAATGCCTCCTCCCGTGACAAAGGCAACTAAGAAGGCAACAAAACCTTGATCTTGGCGCCTTGAGCGAAGAAAATATTGACCCGATGCGAAAGCTCATTCCCAAGAAATTGCACGGTGAAATGAGTAAGGAGGGGGTGGGCCGATGTCAAAAGAAATAAACAAAAATTCTTCAAGTCGATTAGTTGCGAAGAAGGCCGGAGGCGGCGGCGGCGGAACTCAAGACCTACTTCCTACCTCAAAACGTGCTTAGGACAGAAAATAGAAGCTAGGAAAAAAGAAAAATAAGGATTCAAGCAAGCCCTCGCCACTTTTTAGACTTTGACCGCACTCTATTCAAGGAAATTGACCCAAAGAGAAGGAAGAAGAGTCAAAGCTGTTCCACAACTTGGAGATACGTCGGGACCACTTTCGGTGAAATGTTCGATCAATACGGTTCGAACGTACATACATAAATTTTATTTGGTGCATCAATTAATACCCGGTGAGCTTTTAGAGTACTATATTGCTAGTGGTATCGACATGAGCAGTGATCTTTGAGGCTGCTTGATAGATGATGACCCGATTATAGAACCTTTCAATTGGGCGAGTCTATGGGATCGATAGATGTTCTAGCACGGGTACTCAAATGTATGAGCTAAACAGGGAAGTACCTAGACTTGTGTGCAAAAGGACAAGACAAATTTGGTGTCGGACTAAGAAACCAGTGGGGAAGCGAGGCGATGGCGTGATGTGGGTTGATTTTTGTGAATTGCACCAACTATTCCACAGGACCTCCTCGACAAAAAGCATCCTCGGCATTTATTGTTTTGTAAGTGATTCTTTCTCTGTTTACTAATACGTCAATATGTCCCGATATATATATGTATGTGTCTAATACCATATGCTCTTTCGACCATATATGTAGATCTTGGATTCAACATTTTCGAATCAAGGGCGCACTGATATTGGATACATTGATCCTTATATCGTGCACAAAAACCCAAAATCAATACATGGTTTGAATGTAGACACCTGAGAAAAATATAAAGATGTTCCTCGAGCAACACACCGCACCGACAAGAGGGTAGTAATGTTCCCATACAGTTCAAGTGAGTGTTCGTAACTTTGGCGATCATGTTCTTCATAATAACCTTTCTTTCTAGCTAGCTCAACCGCCGTTTACACATGCGATGGACACTTTGGATATTGTTTCACATCGTGCAACCAAAAAAGTCACCTCACAATCTTTGACTCGTTGAGATGGCCCCAGAGTGAATGCGAAGATATGATCGAAATAATTCAGGGGGTAATTGCATAAACCTCGTCGATTTTTTTATATATACTCAAGATTTTCAAGCCCTTTGCTTATGTGTTAATTAATAGTCTAGTTTTTTGTTCTATTGTGCGGGGTTTGGGCGAGAGATAAAACATGAACATAACATGACCGATCGTGCACGCATGGCCCGAATGTTCAACTATTCTCGGTATGTCTTGTATATATGGTTACATTAATTCAAGTCCCTATATTGCTTCATATATATGACAAATGACTCTTTTTTTTTTATTAAAAGTGGGGTCTACAACAACCCACGGGGGGAAGCGATCATTGTGGATTATATTGTTTGCGAGAATATCAGGATAAATTCCACCAATTACACGAGCATGAGCGGTGCGTATGTACATCAAAGTCTGTTGTTATTGACGTCGTTATTTATATAACTAATCATATCTTATATATACTAATACTTTTTTATTTTACTCTAATTGCGACGCGAGAAGGTTAATGGAGAAAACATTAAAAGAAGCGCATCTTGAAGCCATGCAAGAGGCTATTGCGGATTTATTAATACCCAAATCCTAGAGCCTTCGGCGAGTTCTACAAACGACACCAATGACAGATGGCTGCCAAAGGATCCTCTCCCTGTGTAATCGGCACATGTAGTATTATCTTAATATGTAATCGAGACATGTATGAACAACTTATATATATTTGTGCTTGAACAATTACTAATGTGTAATATATATGTGTGTGCTTTAATATATAAATATAATGCGCTTTTAATATATGTATATATATATATATATTACAAATTAATAAGCACTATTCAAATGCTATTAGGAATAAAAATAGAAATTTGTACGGCACTACAAAAAAAAACCTTTACTCGGTTGGGGTACCAACGGGAGTAAAACCTAACCGGCGGCCCGTTGCTGGCAGAAGCTTTACTCCCGGTTGGTACCCCCAACCGAAAAACTACTCTAGTCGGTTCGAATACTTTTTACTCCCCAAGCCGTGTTCGGTTCCAAAACCGGGAGTAAAGGCCCTAAGGAACTGGGATTAAAAGTCATTTCTGTACTAGTGCATGGATCGTCTCAATTCGTTCACAAAGGCGGTGGAGCTCCATGTAGATATGTGTTTTGTACAAAGTGTCATATTTATAATGCCCCGGTTAGAATGACAACCGGAGGTTACCCTTAGAATAAAAACTCAATAAATCCAAAGACCCCTCTGTTCGGTCTTGATCAATTCGTGCGTTCAATTGAACCACACACAATCATAACAGTGGAACTCACTATAGATGCATATTTTTCTACGTGCATACTTTGCAGAAATTGAGAAGAACTTTTGCAAGTAGTATGCAATGATCTTCCACCAATATTCCTGTTGCATCTCACTCCTAGAAATGTGCATGGTCCATCCATGCCACACAGTATTTTTTTCTGAGGATTTTTTCTTTCATCACTCGTGCATTCTTGTCTTGGCACCAATGGTATGCTGACGGCTTTTGCACTTTCAGTAATGGGTCAGAGAGCAACTAAAAGACAGATATTTATAGCAGTGGCGTAGCTAGGATATGTACTATGGTGGTCTTTTTGACTAAAATTTTGTTAAACACTATATCTTTAACATGGACGGTATAAATTACAAAACATAATTAAAGAGAGTAGGGAGAAAGGAGGAATGGTTTTTCCTTTTGTTATTGGAACTGTCTATTTCCTTTTTTGTTGCTTTTTTTGGTTGGATGCTTTTTGCAGTGGGGAACTAGCCTCTATTTATATAAGTAGGTACACTTCTCAGATTCTCTTTCTAGATATTTCTAGAAGCGTACTTCAGATTCTTCTTCTCTAGAGTTCTGATATTTTCCTCCTCCGTTTACATTGAGACACATTCCCACATCTCTACATTCCTAAATCAGAGCCAAGCTCGGCTCCTTATTAGGCCACGTCACCTCCTTTTTCTTCACTTTGTTGATTCTCAGACAGCTACTCCTCCCGCCGTCGATCTAGAGCCTCGGCTGGTGTTTTGAGCGAGCGGGAGGCTGCAGCTGCTCAGCGTTCAGCATTAAGCTCCCCAATCTAAACTCGTCATCCTCCACGCCTCCATCTTCCGTCGGCCGAGACCAATGGGCACAAGCGCACGGGCGTCGCAGCCATTTCACGGATGCCAAAAGCGCGTCGCAGCCCAGCGGCGAGTAGCGAGGCAAGCGTGACCATGAGCAGCGGGCTGCTGCATCTGCAGCGGCGGCGTAGAAACACGACCATGGATGGCTGCTTGGTGTATTGCGAGCAGACCAGCGGGTAAGCGGTTGCGGCGTCTCCCGCCGGCTTACACATTAGCCACCCGTGGCGCCATTACCGCGTCGGCGAACTCCGCCGCCCGCCGCCTACCGAGCTACCCTCAATCCCTCCTTCTCCTCGCATGTACGCCAGCTGCTACACAGCCACCAGCGGCCCGAAGCGCCATCGTCGCGCCCTATCGCCACAGAGCCACGCGGCGCCTGCCGTCGGCGCCTACGCTGACTGCATCCCGAGCCGGTCGGTGCGAGCACGGCCAGCGTTGAGCCGCCGCGGTCGCCACGGCACTCTGCTGCCCGCGCTTCGCCGCCGGAGAGCCACCCAGCGGCCGACTCTCCTCCTCCGTCCGTGCTCTTTGTCGAGATGAGGAAGAAGAAAGGGCACAAACACGATTTCATTTCATTGCCGGGGTTCTAGATGCAAGAGGGCTAGAGGGAAGTTTTCAGATCCGGGCTTAGTCGATTTGTGGGAACTTCAGGGTAGTCGGTGCAAAATTGCTTTTCAATTTTGGATTAATCGTTTTCTTTTTGCAGATTTAGTACTGATATTCAAAAATTCGTATGTACGGCATATAGCTCTCACTTATATAAAACTATATCCAAGACGTCGTTGTTGGATATAGTTAATCTTCTGCTAACTATTAAGAGCTTGCGTGATATCGCTATGGTCCACCACAGCCAACAAAAATACCCGCTTATCAACACTCGGGCACCATTTACACTATGAGATATGCAACTTAGGATAGTAATATGGAGCAAGATGGGAATCGTATCCACCGTCAGCTCACAACATTTCCCATTGATCCTATCCCATCGAGACGGGTCGACGATTACGACATATAGATAAAAAGAAAACAAATTTTGCTGTTGTCTACGGCTTACGCCTACCCTCCCACTCCTTAATTTGCAAAATTTTTCTAATACGGACATGGCACGTAGAAAGAGGAAGGACGCAAACACTCTTGGCGGGTGGCATGAGAGCTTTGGAAATAGAGAAACACTAGATTCTTCCAAAGCGAAGCGTCCATTAGCGCACAATTCCTCGCCAAAATCAAGCAACACGCAGACCTTTGGATAGGCGGGGGGTGCGCCATATAGGTGATTTAGCACGTGAGTAGTCGCCATGTATAAATTGACAGGGGAGGTAGTGCCTAATGTAAAATTCTCTCCTCCCAAATCACACTCGTGCGCAATGGAAAAACTCTTCTTCTTAAATACAAATAGCGCCAAATCTTTTACGTATTCGAGAAAAAAACTTGTAATATATGCAAAGTGCCTCCTATGGTTTTAGTGTTGCTACTCTCAAAAGGTTCTGTGTCCTAACCATCTATTATTTCCATCTCACTGAATAACCCTTTTTTGGTCAACAAAAAATTTGTAGCTATCAAACTTCCTATGGTGTGGTTAATAACTTAATACAAAGCACACATCTTAGCCTCAACTAATATTACATTACTAACATATTCCATAATTATTTTGCTAGTCTTCAAATAATAGTTTTTGAGCATTGATGCTCTTAGTGAAATAATTATTTCATAGCCGATTGTGAGTCATTTGCTTCAATTTTAAAATATGACATGCAAATGCATAGATGGGAATTATAAGAAAGCATTAGAGAGGTTCAGGTGAATTTTAGAATCAAAACCAGAGAGCAACGAACCCTATCCAGCTACCACATTACATGCTTTTATTTAGAACTCTTATGGACTTTATAATGCTCATGGTCCAAATATGAATATTGGTTTGTGCATATACAAGCTGGCCTTTGTGCCTTTGTAGGAAGCCCCGAGGGGGGGATGATGTGCTTAGAACGATTAGTTGCAGATAAAGGATATCGCTTTGCAACAAGATTTAATGGGTAATGGGAGTAAATCTACTCATTGTTGCCTCCATCAACAATAAACCATGGCAACTCAGGGAGCACCTTCCGTTGACGGATCCGGCGGCTGCACTTCAGAAAGGCAATTGAATAAACCAAAAACGGAGTAATATAAGGCATGCACCCGGCGTTACGGTGTATGGCTTAGCGCGGCGCGTGGTTTCTAGTTAATTATTTCTCAACAGAGTATAACTTTCTTTTTCTTAACATAGAATTGAAATATCACACTAAAACAATATGTTATTACTTTTTGATAGGCTTGCACCCATGAAAGTGTTGATGATTTCTTCTTCATGTTGTTGTAAGAAGATAGCCTGATGAATAAAAGTCACTAGACAATCAGCCAAAATGTTATTAATGGCTATTACTGATCTTATTTTTCCACTTATTCCTAATTGAAGTCATTGCAAAAAATATTCTTTGATGCATATTTTGAAAAACAGATGCAATATCAACATACTCCTCTTCATATTTTGATGAGCTTGTAAGAGAATAAAATATTATTTCAATGTACCACTCAAATAATCAATTGTAACAAAATCATATCCTAAATTATTATAATTAAATAGTCCAATATGATCATGCATTCTAATAATATAATTTAATAATAAGATAAATTGGTTTTATGGCCATTGAAAGTCTAATGCATAGCTGAAGCGTTTTGCTTGAGTTAATAATTTGTTTATTTTTAGTTATAGGGAGAGATTGGAAGAGGGAAAAAGGAACTTGACTAAGCGAGGAGGCTAATCGGATGAAGATTTTTGAGACATAACTATTGTCTAATGAATCATGTGTGTCATTTTTCGTCATCCGCGCATTGCGTGACGCTATCATTAGGTATATTGAATTGAAGCATAACTTCGACTAGGCGTACTGGCTGCAAGGAGAAATATAGAAAGGGGTGCAAAAAGTCAGAACGGCGCATATAGTATTGCAAAGGCCGCTGACGCTCAGACGGAAGCATGCACATGCATTTCGATCCTTTTTGTTACTATACCTGTTAGCCTTGTATGCATCAGGTGCATGGTGGTCCACGGGCCACCTGGACCACCATGTAGCTCCGCCCATGATTTATAGGTAGGATGCAGTTCACATTACAATGATTCAATTACCCTTGTCTGACAAGGCGGGGGCCCTTCCTATCTACTTACTTCCACGTGGGTACCTCCTATCATTACATAATCAATCCCAGCTTATGGACGATCCATTTTTTTTTTTTCTAGCCATTATTTCTCAAAATACATAGGTAATTTAAATTTAAATTTAAATTTAAATTAAATTTAGGGTGTAATAGTACTGTACATTTTCATAACAGCAGAGCAATGTATATTTTTAGGAAATTATACACTTTCTATAAATATCAGTTATTGTTCAATGGTTATTAAAACCTACCAAATTGTTGGATGGATCTTTATTGGGATAAATTGGCTATTTAGATGAAGAGAACATTATAGAGTACCCAACAATCCGTCAGCTTGTTTCATCAATGTTATTTTTTTTGCATTAGTCATGGAAAAATATACTCCCTCCGTTCCAAATTATAGTTCGTTTTCGGCTGTTGCTATGCACCTAGTTATATTGAGAAAGCCAAAATGACTTATAATTTGGAAAAAAAAATACTTGTTTGTTGAAGATACATCTAGCATTGTTTGCCAGATCGATGAATCAGTACAACAAAACGTACACTTCAGATACAAATACCCGGAAAGATTATGTATATCCATTTGCTTACCCACCTATTGTATGGAACCCTCCATATATGTATATCTGCACATCAAAAAGCAAATATGACTGAAAATTTATGTTTGGCGAGAGGCATTGCGATTGCATAATTGGCAGTGAAGCCCGAGAGGCATCAGGATATATACAAATTGCAGTGTTGGCTTCCTCAGTGGTAATGGAACAATCAAAAGTGTAACTGCCAACACGAATTGTGATTTTGAGAGCTCACATTGAGAAGAATTTTGCGGGGGTCATGCACACTACGACAGAACTGAACTTGCGCGGTGTTTATTTTTTATTTTCCGTGGCGGGCATTTATAAATCCGCCACGCAAAATAGTTGGCGTGGCAGCCCCGGCCAGGCAATGCCCGCCACGGTTATCGATTAACCGTGGCGGGCATTGTAACGTGCCCGCCACGGTTAATGTCTATTAACGCGTGGCGGGCATTGTAAAGTGCCCGCCACGCGGTTAATGTGTATTAACCGTGGCGGTTTTATTACAATGACCGCCACGGAAAAGTACGCTCTATAAATACAGCCCCAACCTTCTTCTTCCCCACGGAATTTTTCGTCATTTTCTAGGGTTTTGAGCTTCAAAACTCTAGAAATCACCATTTCGGGGGGGAAGCTTTTGCCCTTGGTTTGATTGAAGTTTGACACCGCTAGGGGTATTTCTCCTCTTTCTCCCCTCTTTTCTCTCCCCCCTCTCCCTCTTTCTCCCTCTCTCTCTCACCCCTCTCTCTCCTTTCTTTTTTTGAGATCAAGTTTTGATCTCTCCCCTCTCTCTCTCTCCCTCTCAAGCTAGCTCCTCTCCCTCTCTCCTCTCTTTTCTCTCTCTCCCTCCCCCCTCTCTCCCTCTCCCCCCTCTCTCTCCCCCCCTCTCTCCCTCTTTCTCCTCCTCCCCTCTCTCTCCCTCTCAAGGTAGCTCCTCTCCTCCCCCTCTCTCCCTCTTTCTCCCCCCTCTCTCTCCCCCCTCTCTCCCTCTTTTCTCCTCCCCCCTCTCTCTCCCTCTTTCCTCCTCCCCTCTCTCTCCCCTCTCATTTTGAAGTGTGCGTGGTCTTTTCAATCGATACTTCGATCTCTAATCATCGATCGCACTCTTGTTTTGGTTTAATTAATTTGAGTAGGCCGTCGACCATGGCGCTGAATAGGGATTGGATGTACAGGCCAAGGATGAGTTTGGAATTCGATTGATCATGTACGAGAAAAGAAGTTTATGCCCGTCGCGCGAAGCATCGAATCAGTCGGGGTTCGGAAGTAATGGTGTGCCCGTGCTATCGGTGCAAGCATCTATTCTTACACAAGGATGACGGCGTCGTGGACCACTTGCTGCGGTATGGTTTCTTGGCGGTTGCTACTGGCGCCGGGACCTCGACCAATCCATTGTCACCCTCTATGCTGCGTGAGTTTGTTTTACCGATAATTACACGCCATTACCGCGACTAATTCTAGCTCTCCGATTCTATATATAATGACGTGACCACATGTGCTTGCGGGGATGCAAGCATTGATAGCCCAAACGATGGATCAACCCGGTTGTGTTTCTATGTCCAGCGATATATAGGCGTGGAGTATTTTTCTCATATCCGGATGGAGACCCGGAGGAACGAACAACTCAAGAAGCTGAGCAAGGCGAAAGATATGAACACTTTGAAAAAGCATGCGATGAAAGAGTTAGAGAGATGGCGCAGACTACATCCGTAAGTGCATGAAGAAGATCAAAACGGACGCCGGGTTGTCTCATTGCGGCCCAACATATCAAGTAAGTCAAAAGCAATACTTTTTATTTTTTTGAACACTTGGAATCTATCTCTAATCAAATAAAATGGTGTAGCATTGCGGTATACAAACAACAGCACACATTGGCCCTTTGTATTTTTTGGCTAATCTTCCCTCAGGATGGATGTGCCCTTAAATTTGGACTCGTTGGATGATACTCCAAAAGGCCTCTACAAACATTTTGAAGCAGGGCCCTAGCATTTGTAAGTCACGACACTTGTATACTATTTCATACCACAAACTTCGTAAGTCATGACACCGTGAGATTTCGCATGCAGGGCATACAAGGATTACTTGAAAGACCCCGAGTCATACGATCGGAGGATGAGCATACGCAAAGAAAAACATAAGGACGAAATGAAGATCGAGGCGAGACTACGAGGTATATGCAGCATTACTCTCGTTTTGCTCGTCCATATTGAATGGTCTCATAATATTCTAACCATTTTCTGGTACATATATCGATGCGTCGCGGTCGCGGTAAAGCAGCCTTTTCGGCAGACTACCGTGTGGTTTCTATACATACGTTCATATCCCTTGATGGCGTGTACCGTACTCACGTGGGCGAGCTGACGAAGAAAACCACGCAAGGTTTTGGAACCAAAACTTGGGCGACCTTAAGTTCAAGAAAATGGTTGGCGCCATCGTAGGGCCGTCGTTGAGGGCGTTGTGCTACCTACCGGCAAATTCTTCGACCCTAACAGCGACCTCGCTACAAAGCGAGGCCTTATGGGAACTTAGGGATTTGGAGAAACGCGCTAGACATGAAGGACTATTTGTGGGAGGACATTGATTTGTAACCTAAACTCTTGATTGAGCAATCGATCGTTCGATCGAGTCTTGTAAATTGTGATGTGTGGGTGTGGTCACTTTTAAACTCTAAGTGCTTAATTGAATGTCTATATTAGTTGAATGTTAACTTGTCATGCATGTTCAAGATTTATGTCAATATTCTCTTATTTTATTATTTAATATGTGGTTTCAATCATAATATATGATTTTATAATATTTTTGAATTATTTTTTTATTAATCCTGAATTAATTAACCGTGGCGGGCTTTTTAACAAAGACCGCCATGGTTAAAATTAACCATGACGGGCACGTAACGATGCCCGTCATGGTTAATCTAATAACCATGGCGGGCTTTATTACACGCCCGCCACGGTTAATAGATTTTGCGTGGCGGGCATGGTGTCGCCCGCGGTTATCGAAACGATTAACCGTGACCCCTAGCACTGTGGCGGACCAAATGCCCGCCACGGAAAACGCTAAAATGCCCGCCACGAAGTTCTGTTCTGTAGTAGTGGCACACACGTCTCCATGAGTTAGCAATGAAATTTCGTCAATTGTGTAGCCTCCAGCAAACATACACAAGGGCTATCAATAACCACAGGGGTTTGAGTGGAGTACATACCATTGTGTAGGCTGTGTAGCTAATTAAGAAGAATGCGTGTAGCCTCTAGCATACTTGGTGGCATTTCGAACACCAATGCTTGGCCAACATGCAACTCGTGTGCTTGAAGCCACCAATCTACCCTCTTTCGGCAAGGGATTTCGATCAAGGAAATCCACTTAATTTGGTAGTTCCAATGCTAGCTGGTCTAAATGCATTAGAAGAGGAAACCAAGGGCGTCTTTGATTTGGGGACTGTGGGGTGGCTCGGTGGCCCGCCTGGCCAGCCAAAGATAGGTCTAAATGCATTAGAAGAGGAAACCAAGTTCTTGTGTTTGATTGCTTCTTTCTACAGAGCCAAAGCTCAGATGATATGGTGTTGTATTGACTGTACAGAAGAGTAGGATGACCATGGACTTAGAACATCGTAACGTTACCCCCCAAAACATTGGCATTGTCATTTCATTGAACACATGCAAGGCTTCCAAGGGGGCTGTCTCAGTTGTTCTATTTTTTATTTTTAGATAACGGAATTACATTCAGGCCTCTGCGGTAACGCATACACAGCCAAAGCAGCTGCGTGACCACACACAGCTAAACTTATTACAGAATCTAAGAATAAAAAAAAACTTTAGTACATGAAGATATGTGTACTAAAGATTAACGGGCATCCATAGCGTCGAATAATTGAGATCCATGGACATCCCACCTCAGCGCACCGACAAGAATGCAAAGTGATGTCGCCTTCCGGACACCCCCACTGCAGCTGGCAAACCGCCCACGCTTGATCCAAAACTAGAATGTGGATCAGATCTGACGATAGATATGTCGTCAACTCTGTGTGCACCAGGTTGCTAGGGTGCATCGCGACGCCGAGCTGGTCTGCTGCTGCCGTGCAGACGCCGGACGGGTGATGTTTGTGTCGTTGCCATGAGCACTCGAGCCTCTAACCTCATTCTTCTGTTCGCACCCACACTGTCTGCATTCGTCCTGCCACTGCCTGTGGTCTCGTACTGCCTCGCCGCAACACCAAAGCCCACGTCGATGATACACGGCGCGCATGACCACTCAACAAATCCAAGATGGTAATACTCACGCGTGCTTGCTCATCATGTTATATAGTACCCCATTTTATTCTGAAAATTTGTCCTGGGAACATGCAGAAAATTGAACGCATCATAGGCACTGGAACCAGGCCTACACAATCCTGGCCGGACTTCAACAACCTGGTTATCTGGGAGTCTGGACACCAAGAACGATCGACCAGCAACAAGCCCTGGCAGCCTGGCCAACCACCAATTGCGCTTCATTTTGACCAGTAACAAGCACATCATTCTCAATTTCTGAAAAAAAGGTTAAGTGCATATGGTGAGTCCTCATTCACCAGCCTGAAGGTTCATGAAGCACAAAACAAGTAAAAAGAAATGAACAAATAATAATTCAAGAATGCGGCACATTCCTAAGGCGAGTGGAATGAGGCTGCGGTAGCACCGTTTTCCATGAAGAGATTATGTTGGGGACTGATTGGGTCTCTTAGGCCAGTCTCAATGAGAGTTTCATGAGTGTTTCATGCACATTAAATGCAGCGCCACATCAGCAAAATGTCACTTTTTGCATGAAACTCCTAGGAGAGAGAAGAAAAGAGTTTCACCATGGTGAAACCTTTGGGCACTATTTCACATGCGTTGGAAACTGTGTGAAACCCCATTGAGACACAAATAGAGTTTCACCATGCAAGTATGCAATTAAACCATGCAATGAGAGAGGTTGTGGGACCCTTGAGCCTATGAAACTGTGCAATGGAACTATGCATTGAGGGAGACGTCTATTTCATGTCAAAGTTTCACATCTTGGAAACCGGGAGGTGAAACTCTCCATTGAGACTAGCCTTAGTCTCACTAGTCATGTGACGGTGACCACCTGTTGCTTTCCTTCCCCGCATTATTGCATATGAATATATGAGCACGTCTGCAGTGGCAACCACCTGTGGGCTGTGGTTGGAATCCACCAGCAAGAACTGGGTCATTGGTCCGACAGTTAATCACTTGATTCACAAGTATGTCCACTCCAGCTCCATACACCCCGGCCAGCTCCTTATTCTTTGTAATGTTGGGTCCACCACCCCTGTCAAAGGGAGTTCTTGTTGTGCTCTAAGGGGGTGTTTGGCACTGCTCCACGAACTCCACCATGGAGCAGCTCCACTGTGGAGTTCGTGGAGTAGGTGATACTGTTTGGCACACTGCTCTGCTCTAACTCCAGAAATTAGTTGTTTATATGCAATTGGTAGGTGATACTGTTTGGCACACTGCTCTGCCCCTATTAAAATTGCACTTAATATTTTTTGAGAAGAGTAGAAAAGAAATGATATAACATTAACAGAGGCCATAATTTAAATACAAATAATTATCCCATAAACTTTAAATGAGAGAAAAATTAACAATCTCAATCTCAAATTGGCTATCAGCAACAATCAATACCTCATCCTTTTTTTCTCTGCTGCTGCTGTGATGCAAAAATACAAGTGCTTGGTTTTTTAACGCCTTATATGATGCAAAAATATTATGGTTGCAAATAATTTATCCAAAATAATTATAAAGGCTTCTTTTGCACATTTTTTTTATATCGAAACAACATGTTTTCGTTTTGATGTCATTTGTGGCTTAAGATTGTAGACCCTTCACATACATACATCACAACTGTCATTTGTAGCAGCAGGCAAGTGCATCACGCAAACAAGCAGGGGCAGCGACTGAGCGGCCCATTAATCATCAATGGCAAACCTGAGTAATATTTTGCAACTCCATGAGAAAATATAAATGTCTATGTCCTGGAGTACCCTGTAAGGTGCTCCAAAAAAAACGTGGAGTTGGCCCTCAGCTCGACCATTCCTTGCAGAAGAGTTTTTTAGCTGACTGTGTTTGGCAATGAGGAGATGAAGTGGAGTTATGAAAATGGGAGTGGAGCAGTCCTAAACAGCCCCTAAATAATGTGGTCTTGCTCATGAATGTAAGAAGCTAAAGTTTTGCTAGAACAGCTTCGTGAGTCCGACGAGGTTTCAAAATCCCACTGCCATAATCCTCATGTGTGGATCGAAAAATTTCCTGATACCTCCCAAACCTATGGTGGCCAAAACTTTGCTGAGTGATGTTGTTTTATTCAGCTGAAACCCAAAAATGTCTAAAGACGACATGACATTTTTAGGAATGGAGAAATGGAACATCGCACGAGCTGCTTTATATAAGGTTCAGGAGGCTATTTACGGATGCTCATTGGCCCTTATCTCTTCTCCTATTAATAATGAAGTAATTAATTGGTAGTCAGTGAGCTGGTACATAGCACTAACATGTGAGTCCTTCATGGCTTCCAACGAGGAATGGCACAGTACTATGTGGCAGGAGTTGGTACTACACATGCATACTCTCTCGGTCCTAAACTATAGTACGTTGTGGCTTAAATTTTACTGGCATATTGCATCATGGCATGGTTGAAATTGTATTTTCTCTCAACGCTTCTCCTGCACTCATTATTCTTATTGATCTCTCAATGTACAAAAATAAATAGTTGAGAACCTATATATTCTGATTGATCTCTCAATGACGGGCCCGGAGGAGGGGCCGCTGGCTGAGTACGGGGCGGCCAGGGGGACACCCCTAGGCACGCAAGACGGCAGAGGCGCCGCTGCCGTCCCACGACTACTTCGACAACTAGAATATCATAGGAATAAAATTATATTTGAGTTTGATTAGGGAAAGAAATCATTTTTGATTAGGAAGGGGTATTCCAACCTATAAGGAAACCTCCTATATATTCTTGCTTGCAACTCAAGTCCACTTGGGACTATTAAATTAGGATGGATGTAATCTATTAAACCAAGAAAGGAATAAAAATATCCTTCCGCCTTCTCGCTCTCAGCTCCCACGTGCGCGACGCCCAGCCCTGCTGCCGCCCCCGCAACGTGGCTTTGACACATGTTGTACAACAGATCATGTAACGGAGGGAGTCCTTCCTCATACTGAATCATGCCCTTTTTGTGACCAAGACACATAGACCACCCAACATCTCTTGGTAACTTATGTTTTGGCTTGCCAGTTTTAGTTTTAGTTACTATGGAGAGTGGCTCGCTATCCCACAGACCATGTAAGCATCGTTTGATGATTAGTTGTGCAAGATAGTTCTTCTAGCTTTGAACGGTCTTTGTGTCTTGGTCGCGTCTATGGCCGAGGCTGCAAGGTTGTTGTGGTGTTCCACAGCCGTTGAGCTCATATTGGTATCATACTTGCCGGACGTCACAGGGATCTGCGGCCAATACATCTTGTGAGGACATAACGCTCCACTGCTGACTGATATCGCCGCAAATGCAGGATGAACTCAAGATCAGAGTTCATGCCGGCTGCCGTCCCTCAGGTTCCCACTGCATCCCACTCCTAGAACGCCCAGCCCTACACAGGTGGCAGTCCATATTCTTTCGTCTCAAGCCTTTTTTCTTGCATTCTTGTTGGTCATGGCACTACGAGGAGGTAGCTATTTATAGGGTAAGTATAGTCGCACTGGATGAGTAAGTGACTTCGTTGGTTCTTCAACCACCTACCTGCCAATAAAAGGTGAGATCCTCTACCCTAGAAGTACATAGAGAATAAAAGGAGTGCCAAATAAAAAGAATTTGAATAAGCTGTAGCTTTGCAGATTTTAGAACTGATCATATATATGGAATTTGGCACACCTATAGACTGATAAATAGGTCAGATTAAGGGAAATAATGAGTACGTAATATTATCCATTTCATTTATAAACTATCCTGAGGAAACCTTTATACACAATATGCCCCACAGCAGCAGATTGATTTAGATGGAATTGAGAGGCATATATCAGTCGATTTCACCTGATTGTAAAAAAAATAAAAGGAGGTTAGCAGTATATGCTATGGATAGACATTTTTAATTTCAGTGTTTTGGACGGGATTACTACCTGGGCACAAAAAAATGGAAAAGATATGGCGTCAAACCTGCACTTGTGAAGAATTAGTCACCAGATCACAAGAACAATGTACTTTGAAGTCATAGGTGAATTCTGCAATTCAGGGCGGCTATTCAGTTATTACCTTCAATTCGTTACATACTCCACAAAAAATACCAAATGTTAAGCTAAGATGAGTATGTTTTTTTAGAAAAGAGAATATATAGATATTCCAGCTTCTGCATCAACTGATGCATATGGCTATTTATTATTACAAGCGTTCAAAAACCGATCTAGGAAAATACAACAAAAAAGTTCTCAGCCAACTAGACAAAAAGTTCTCAAAAAAAAAAAAAACTAAAGGGCAATTCTATTATTAAAACGTCTGCCATGCTTTGCAAACACTTCCATCGCGGGCTGTCTCAAGGATCCTACAACCCGCCTTCATAAACAGGCGATCCTCCACCTTCTGAAGCAAGGACCAGAACCTGGTCCAGTACATCCCTTTGAAGATAACCTGCAAATATGATAGTATTGTGGTCTTGTTAAACACAACATCATTCCTTGTTAGCCAAATTGGCCAACAAATAGCATTTGCACCCACAAGAATTTGAGATCTTCATTTTCTATTTAACCCTTGAAACCACCTGTAAACAAATTGTGTACCCCAGATGACGGTTTTAGATTAGAAGAAAAATGAATGATCCTCCAAATAAATTCAGCATAATGACAAGTTGAGTATGTACTGGCCAGCCTATCGAAATCTGAAAAAAAAAAACATAACCAAAAGCTTAATAGGCAGCCATTCAGTCATATACTGAGAATGTGTTTGACAACAAATATCTACTGGGACGGTAATAGAAATTCAAGAACGGAACTGCATGCTGATGACCTGAACATTGAGAAAACTGCAAAATCAGTGCCAACATGGACACTCTGTTGAGGAAACTCAGTATTTATCATGAGCGCTTAGGAAGGAATCAGATTGGGTGACTAGCCACCTAACGGTATAGTAATGTACATTGACAGAAATGAACATTCAGAACATGGCACTTAACTGAAATCAACTGTGTTCTCCAGTCTGAATCAGCCAAATGCTTGATTGCAGTAGGATGGTACAACTGCTGAACTTCTACTCAAAATGAAGAATATAGCACAACGGACTAGACTCAATGAAAGTGCTGATGTACCATTACCGGTATCCCTCAAAATCGAAAAGCTACTCATCTTAGAAGCGCCAAAAAATTAAGTTGCCATCTGATGCCTCCCAAGCCGAATGTGCCTCCATGTGTTCGAACTTCTGTATGTTCATGAAACCCTCTCACTTCCTCTCTCTCCTTGTTCCTCCGACTCTGTTCTATTGTGAAGTTGAACATATATATATAGGCACATTCATATCTATTTGGACAATGTCCATTAGTACGTGGCCATGGAAGAGCATGAAAATCCAATGAATTTACTGCTAGAAATGATGTTAAGTTGTACTAATTTGTCCTCTTTGCCTCAAAAAAATAATTGCTTCTTATGAAATGCAGGGACCACATAACATTACATAGGAGCAAATGCTGTAGGGCAAAAGCAGGAGACGAATAAATTTGTTAGTCGGATAAGCTTAGCATGATTTGGCTGTTAGAGATACAAACGTTGCTGATCCAAGAAACATGTGCAGCATTCAGAATCCAAAGCAAAGAGAAGATGAAATGGACAGTTAAGTCACAATTACAAAATTCCTCAACCCTAGACAATGGACGGTGTTAGTTCCAATGCTTGGCTAGCAACGAGAAGATGAATGAAATGGACAATTAGCTCACAGTAACTAAATTCCTGAGCCCCAAACAATGGACTACGGCGACACACTCGGTCTTGACAATGGTTAATTAATTAGAGTTGCTTTATGATAGATGCAATTTATTTCCAGTTATTGGAGCAAGTTTCGAAAAAGAATATACAGCGGGAAGTAGTGACATAGTAGTATTTTCTTTGCAGAACTCTGGATGAACCAGCGTGTGTAGCTTCTACCAAAATTACACGCATCTTAAATCAACCATTCAATTAATTAACCAATTTTCTTAACGTTCAGGCCTGTCCCAACCTAGATCAACCCGGACTCCTTGGATCTCATCCTTTGATCTTGATCCGTTCATGCATTCAATTGGTGCGCACTCAGAGAGACTGGTCGAGAGCTCAATATTACAAATGCACGTTTTTGTACAAAGTGCTCTCCTGATTCAGCCGTGCTTTGCACGCAGCGGACCGGTCGGTGGCACTGCATTCCTCGTCCGTGTCCAGCACATGTCCAGCAACCCATGCTGCCGCGGCTTTTGCTTCTGCAACAAAACAGTATTATAAGTGTGGCTGCATCACATCAGCCATGTGTGTGGTTTCATGCAGAGGAAGGATCATTAGCCGATCTCAACTACAGTAAGTCCCATAGGAAGGCTATATATAAACAAGGAGAATATAATCTCTTAGGGGCAAGCAATAAATGAATAAAGAATATTTTCCCAGTCTCCCTGCTCCTGCCGCCTCCGATCCTCCTCTCCCCCAAGACGCATGCAGCGGTCGCCGCCATCCCCTGGCAAGGTGGCTGTGACAATGGACAAGGTCCATTCCAATGCGCAGGGCGACATATATGGTCCTGAGAATGGTTAATTAATTAATGTTGCTTAAGATACATGCAGTTTATTGGCGCAATTCTCCAACAGAATATACAGTAACAGTAACACTAACCACACTTTGTTTCTCTCACTATAAGCAGAGTCTGTCAAATCACGGACAGCTAGTGAGCTGCAGAAAATGCAGAAGCTAGCAAGGTAATGGTGACAACGATGTAGACTTTGCAGAAGTGTAGATGAACCAGCTCAACGTGACTAGCTTCCACAAAAATTCCTATTACATCTCACTCCCAGGAATGTGCATTCTCGTCTTGACACCAATCATATGCACATGGTTTCACATTTTCAGCTATTGCTCATAGCACAGCCAAAAGACCACTATTTATAGGCACGAAGCAGGTCACAGTGCAAAAATCCCTTTATATATCTTTTCAGCTCACATATTATGGTTGCATTTTCTGGCAGCTCTATTCAGTTGGAGTAATGTTAAAATCATTTTGGTCTTTTACAAATGAACATGAATACCTATGGGGCCTATTCTCTGACACCTCTTTAAAAAAGTTACACGCACCTTAATTAAACCAACCATTCAATTAATTGACCAATTTTCTCAACACTTGGGCCTGCCCAACCTAGATCGATCCAGACTCCTTGGATCTCATCCTTTGATCTTGATCCGTTCATGCGTTCAATTGGGGTGCACTCAGAGAGACTTGTTCAAGTTTAGAGCTCACTACAGATGCAGGTTTTCTACAAAGTGTTCTCTTCATTTAGCTGTGCCTAGGACTGGGTAACAGCCTAGGTGGTTGGGTTCCCAGGTGTGGAACCAACCGCTCCTGAGTTCGATCTCCATCGGGGACGGATTAATGCGCCTCATTCTTGTTAATGAAAAACGCCTAGTTCCTCCTTTGTTGGGTCTCGTTTTTTTTTTTTCATCCAGCGGTGCCTTGCACTCAGCAGACAGGCCGGTGGCACTGCATTCCTCGTCCATTGGAAGGATTATTAGCTGATCTAAACTGTGGGTAAGTCGGTGCTCATCGTGTAAGTGTGACACATTTTGGATTTGTCCAAAAGATACATAATGGGAATTTTTCCAAGAGAATGAAAATGAGAATTTTTCCAAAAGATTGAGAACGTTCCCTTGTATGAGCATCAGTATCCTATTTTTGTTCCTGAAAACATTCATTTTCAAGTCCTAAAAATGTATTGGGAGAAAAATGAAGTTCAATCTCTAAAAGTATCCTAAATTTCCACTAGTACCGAAATTCTTTTTTGTGGCGGGCAAAAAACCTTTTTAGTGGCGGGCACGGCTGCCCATCACTAACGAAAGGTCACGGATAATCGTGGCCTTCCGCGTGGTGGTGGCCGCGCCCGCCACGCATAAGAATCTTAACGTGGTGGGCGGGCCCCTAACGCGCCCGCCACGCAAAAAATCTTATCCGTGGCGGGCGCGTTAGGCCGCCCGCCACGGTTTTTTATGCGTGGCGGGCGCGTTATGTCGCCCTCCCGCCACGGCTTTTTTTTTAAAAAAAAATAAAATACCATATATATATAAAAACCATATATATATATATATATATGTATAATCAAACGGATCTAACTCTTTTGTTTAATTCTTTTTATCTTTTTACTATGATTAGCATAAACAGGTAGTAGTAATCAAACAATTTACACGGATCAAGTAGTAATTTACATAACAAGTAGTAAATCAAACAATTTACACGAATTTGCATAACTAGCCTATGTACTACGTTTTTGATTTATCAAGATTTTTTTATCCTCCCAAACCGTAAAAGCAACCATACTAAAATCACTGATACATCCAAACCTTGGAGAGTATTTTTGTGCTCTTGCAATAACAATCAGTGAGAAAATAACCATATCAGTAGTAATATACGTACTACACATAATGGTTGGACCAAAATCATTTGTATTTGTACAACAAAAATCCATTAAAAATCAACTCTAGCAGCAGCGTGATTTCTGGAGTTCATCAACGTCTGGTCCGCCGCCGGCTGGCCCCTGCCTTGTGATGCTGCTCCCGCGGTCCGTGGATACCCCAGGAGGTAATTGCCGCCTGGCCACCGCCGCCGCCACGAAGAGATCGGCACCTGCGTCGGCCAGCAGCACCTGAGGAAACTCCTCCGCTGGGAACAGAGAAGAGACTCCGCGCCGCGCGGCCAACGGGATGGAGGTGGACTGTGGACGACGCTTAGCCTTGGGGAAGCTGCCGCCTTGGGGAGCACTGGCGCCATGGAGGGCCGCCATCACCGCCATGTCGATGATGGCAGTCGATGAAGACGCGCGGCTCCGTCCGTGCTCTCCATCCCGCGCGAGCCTGTGGACGAGATCCCGCCGCCGCCGTATCAGGGCTGCCGCCGCCGGTGGTGATGCAGACGCCGCTGGTGGACTGAACCGAGAACCACGCCCTGTCCGCGCTGACACCACCACGGCGATGACCGAGCGGTACGGGAGGAGCAGCATGACTCCGGTCACGAAGATGGGAGAGTAGCCCGGAAAAAAATGGAAAGAAAAAGTGTATGCAGCGATCTATATATAGAGAAGAAAAGAATGAATGGCTAAATAAATGCCATGATTACTGCGGTATGTCTCACTAGCCATGTTTGCTACAGTAGTAATACTTACGGCTATTGACCACGTTAGTTGGCACCATGACCTGAGGCACAAGGCCTGTGCTCTATATATTATTTAGAGCATATAGCAACCAAATAGCAGTTATACATATATATATATATATATATATATATATATCAATCCATACACATATATATAAGACAGACATGTACTCTAATATACATCATATATACATATATATACATCGATTCATATATACAAGTTTTACCGATCGATCGATCGATCCATTAGTTCATATCCAACATGTACTAGTTTCAATTACAACATATCCATACAAAAATTGCGAGCTATATGTTGACTGGATGAAGATAGTCCTTAAGACCTAGCTCTTCCCATCTCCTTAGCGCCCAAACTCTAAAGACAGCCCCAGCTCCTTTGTCCCGATTGAAGTACGGCTGTTCTTCGTGAACTACCATGTCTAGAACGAACTTGCGGATGTTCGCGCATCGCGGCGCCTGAACCGCATCTCGCCGGTTGCATTTTGTATCACCCCCGTGAACTTGTTTCTTGCGCCCTTGAGCTGTCGGTAGCTGGATTTGTACCTTTTGCAGGGCCCGGAGGTACTCACGCATCGAAGAATCCACACAAGTTTGATCTGGCTCGTTTGTTTGAGGCATCGCACACAATAAAACCAGTGTTATTAGTAATATCGGCTATAGGTAGGTAGTCGTACTAAGAAAAACTATGTTTCATTTACGCATCGGGAAATTTCGCTTGATTTTGAGTCTATCTCCATTGCGCTCCTTACCCTTCTCGGGATCGCCGATCCCAGCAGTTCGATCCTTCAAGTATTTCTTGTAAGCGCTGCATCTAAATGCACTATATTGTCAACGATATATGATATTCGACTCTAGTAATTGAATAAGGAGTTCATCGATCACTTACAATCTCAAGATTTTTCGAACCGACGGTAGCCGTGCGGGTTTGTGCCTCGTAGTGAGTCAAAGATAACGGCCCTCCCGCCCCGAGGAAAGATCATGAAACAGATCCAATGTCCCACGAGCCCCATTCCGTATTGGTAAGGCGCCGTAGAATACATCGAGGCCCATTTTCCTTGACCTGGTTCATCACCGATATGACGTGAGTCCGCTACCTCCAACTTCTTAGCTCTTTCATTCTTATCCCGGATCTTACGTCTTTCCTCGTCCGTCAAGTTGACCAGGTCGGGATGGTCCGCTCTTAGCTTATAACCGACGATCCGTCTCTCCACGGATGTGCCATGGAGAGAGGTAAAGAATACCGAGTGTTTAACGGGCTGCATCGGCGCACAACCTACAAGGACATGTGGCTGTGGCATAGGTACCTTTGAAAGAAAGAATCTATATACGGATGCAAGGGACATGTGCAAGTAAAATTGCTTTTTACATCGTAAACAAGGTGACTTGGGCAACGTTAAGGTCCTGTCGACGAAGTAGTCTCGACATGTCTTGAATGTAATCGAGAAGGCGGAGCTCGGTGTGGTAGTGGAAGCACTCCTTAGGAAGAAGGACACCGGCTATACAATCCACGCTTTGCGACTCTATGTACCATGCATGGAACTTCCGAAGTCTCCGGTCCCCGGCATCGATGATTTGGGCCTTTGGGATCATGAACTTTCCAAACTCGAACGAGCCGGGGCATTCGCCCCCGTGACAAACCCCTTATAAGGTGGGGATTTTGGCCCGCAAAAGCGGGCGGTACAAATGTTAGCTAGGGTTGCGTAAAAGAAGTAGCTAATAACTTATTACAACTCGTTGTTTCAGCGGGGGCATACCTTTCGGATCGAATATCTATTGTTGGGGGCCTCGGGTGGCGGGTACTTCGATTGCTACGACCTCCTCTTCATCGAATGTGTGCTTCTTCGGTCTTTGGAGGGCATTTGCTAGGTCGAGCTCCTTTTCGCTTCCCGGCGCTTGAGGTGTTGTCCATTGGAGGCCTTGAGTGTAGGCGGGTGTCTCGGCCCCTACTCTCTCCTCGGGACACCGCAGCGTGTTTTCGGCTAGTTGTTTCCTCGTATATCGGCCGCTCCTCATGTGCCGCCCCCGAGGTGTCGGCTCTTCAGGTGTCGGCTTCGAGGTGTCGGCTCCTGGTGCCGGCCCTTAGGCTCCTTAGGTGTCGGCTCCTTCGGTGTCAAAGTACACATTCATTTTTGCATCTCTCGTACCTATGCTTTACGTAGAGGAAGGCGTGCGGTTCCATGTACACGGTTTTGGTGGATCCCTTCGGGTAAGTGGAGCGGGTTTCTTCGATGCAAGCTACACAGGTGGTCTTCCCTTTAATCTGCCCCGATAATGAAAACAGGCCGGGTAATCGGTGATGGTGACAAAGATGATGGCACGAAGAGTGAACTCGCTTTGCGGTGCGCATCAACCATGCCGACCCCATCATCAAACAAGACTGCATCTCCTCCATGAACGGCTCCAGAACACATCTATATCGCTGTCGGGCCGCTTCGGTCCAAAAATGAGCATGGTGAGCAAAACATACCTGCGCTTTTGACAAAGATGTGGAGGTAGATTGTACATGGTGAGGACGACCGCCCGCGTCTTTGTGCGTGCTGCTTTCAGGTCACCGAATGGGTTCATTCCATCGGTACTCAATGCGAACCGAACGTTCACGGGCTCCTCAAGAAAGTCGGGGTAGGCGGCGCCGAAGTCTTGCCACCGCTTAGCATCCGAAGGGTGCCGTAGCTTCCCGCCATCATTTACACGATCGCTAGATGCATGCCAGTCATGTGCTTAGCATCCTCGGGGTTCCCATAGAGAGCCCGCAAGGCAGCGATCGTGACCGGAAGGTACCACATTGACAGCGGTATTTGGACGTTTCCTCTCGCGTGTAACCTTCCCTTTCCTCTGGCGTTGACATGATCTTCTTCGTAGCCGCACCTGGTTTTCTTCGCCCCCTTCTTCTTTTTTTTTTCGCCCGTCCTGTTTCTCTCATCGACGTCATCGTCCACGCGACATCCGGCATTCCGCTTGTATCGACTAGCGCCCGCGGTCGCGGACAAGCGGTCAAATTCTCGCGTCCGTCGCCCGACATAGGATACGATTGGTTGGGGCAAGCATCGAACTTCTTCACTTTCATCGCCAGCGGGCGGATCAACTTCTTTAGCGCGATACGCACTAGCAGGAACCTTGTTAGGCGATGGATACGTGGAGGCCGGGTAACTTACGAGCTCATTGAAGCTAGTGTCGGACCAGCCATGACGAGACTTCAACATCGGCAAGTTCAGGGTAAAACTTCGGCGCCCGTGCAACCCTCCGGATTTGTCTTTGTAAAGAGGATCAAGCGCCGCCTCGCTTCATCCGTTTTGAAGTTTTTCCAACCATCTCGGGCACCCAAACGTAATGTCGTCCTCATCGAGTCGGTTGACCAAATCTTCAAAACCCGGACATCCTCAGGCGGCGTCATAGGATTCTCTCGCCGCCGCCCCTCCACCATCGCCATCGCCGTCATCGCCGATGTCGGCCGTGGTTTCGAACAAATCTGATGGAATTGGACCGGCCGGTGGACTTTTTCTCGTATCGTGATCGGCCGGGGACCGCACTCGGGTAATCGATCGACCGGTGGATCGAAGGGTGGAACTTCTTCGCCGTGAAAAGTCTGCACCAAATAGTCACGGCGACGGCCATGCATGATTAGGTGAGATCGCGCGACAATGTCGAGAACGCTTTCAGATTCTTGCATTTTTATGACGGACGGATGATCGGGCTCGTTGAATTATTCGCCAGTGTCGCTTCGCCGAGCAACAAATTTCTTCACCTCATCAAAGTATTCGATCATCAACCCTCTTCATCTCATACATCCAATTGGGCTCGGTGCCTCTCCATCCCGACGATCCCCGCTCTTCCAAAAGCTTAGTGCCGTTACATAGTACTCAAACAAAAAAAAAAAAAGGAGAAGAAAGTCCCACCATAGATCTAGATCTAGAGAAAGGCAGTTTTTCTCTCCTCCAAACCAAAAAAAAGAGATGAAGTTGCACCAAAGATCTAGATCTAGAGAAAGGCAGTTTTCTAACTCCTCCAAACCAAAAAAAAAAAAAAAAAAAAGAAGTTCCACCATAGATCTAGATCTAGAGAAAAGGCAGTTTTTCTCTCTCCTCATGTCTCTAGATTTAGAGAGGGGATGAAAAAGAGGGAAAGAAAGATCAAAAGAGGCATTAATCGACCAATTAGTGTCTTCTCCTCCACCAAATCAAAGCCAAAACACCCAAATCAAAGTTTTTGTCAGATTTTTGATCAAAACCTCCCCCAAGAGTTGGAAGAGGAAGTTCGTGGAGAAGTTGAAGAGGCGGCGCCAGGATTTATAGGCTGCGGACTTTTTGCGTGGCGGGCGCCCTAATATGCCCCGCCACGCAAAGATGCTGGCGGGCGCGTTGCGGCGCCCCGCCACGTAAAAGATGATCTTTTGGCGGGCGGCGCGTTAAGGCGCCCGCCACGTAGAAGAGCGGCCCGCGGCGGTGGGTAGGGCCAGATCATTTCGTGGCGGGTGCAAATTGTGCCCGCCACGGAAAAGATCTCGCGCCCGCCGCAAAATCGAATCGGTACTAGTGTTCACTTCCAACAAATCAAATATTGGCCCCACGAGTTTTTTTTTTTCACACGATTTTCGCAAGTTTGCAGCAAAGCATCAACACCGCCGCGACGCTCTCCCAGAACGACAGCACCGCCTTTCCCTACTTCGCATCACCTTGAAGGGTGTGGATACGTGCGATAAAGAGCAGCAAGTTGAACAACGAATGGTGTTAATTCCAATGTATGGCTGCACAGTAATGGTTAATTACTTAGCATTGCTTTAAGGTACGTTCAATTTTTCAAAAGATGTGTATTAGAGAAATTCTGAATTCCATTACTGAAATTCATGTAAAAAACACACAGCTAGTATAAAATAGAAGTAATACACCAGAACTTACAATTTTTGTGCAGGACTTGAGATGAACCACGGCGACTACCTACCACCAAAATTCCTATTGCATCTCAATCATAGAAATGTGCATGTGGTGCATGGATGCCACATTTTTTTTTCCAGAGAATTTCAGCGTTCATCTCTCATGCACGCTCATCTTGGCACCGATGGTACTAGGCACACACGGCTTGTGGTTTCAGCTATTGGTCATAGCACAACCAAAAAAGACAATTATTTATAGGCAGGATGTGCAGTTCACAGATTTTGCACTGTCGTCTGTTTTTTCAGCTTTCACCTATCAAACGTCCAAAAAGTAAAATAGACCAAATACAAGTGTTTTCCCAGCATTCAGGAATGCGAATGAAAATTGTAAAACTTACTTACATTGTGACACATAAATAATGAAGTTATATTAACAAAGTGTTTTTTGGCCAATGAAAGAAGCCTAAATATATTTGCTTTCAAACTAAAAAGTTTCCACTTCAGCTGGGAAAAGAAATTCTAAAATAAAGTGACAATGCATATTCATATTTACAAGGTTGGAAAAAATGGATCGTCCAATGATTTGGATCAGACGGTGGAAAAAACAAAAATGGTTAGTTTTCTTGTTTCTGCCCTATCCTGTCTTTTTCGGAGTAGTCCGTGTTCTTTGGTTTATACCTCTGCCTTTGTTCGACCAAAATCATGAGAAAACTCTGGACAAAAAGTACAGTTCCATATGTTTCTCTGAGTGCAAGAATCACTCCGATAGCTGTTATGGTGCGAGAGTTATTCTAGATACTATTATTATTGTTTAAGACATTGAAATGAATATTTGTTCGCAATGTAATAAGCACTGTGATGGTAATTTTATATATTTGTCGGCATAAGATGGTAATAAGCACTATTATTTTTTGTTCGCTATGTAATAAGCACTGTGATGGTCATTTTAAGCACTGTGTGACATTCTAGGGCGCACATAAGATTTGGTGCATCCTCTTTTGTTCTTAAAAATGGGTGTAACAAGTACTGTGGGGGAAAAATATTGTTCTAATATTCATTTGAGAAGAATCTGGAAAGAAGCTAGACAACCCATGGACTGGCCACTAAACCGTATAGTAATGTAAATGGACAGAAATGAACTTAACATGGGACTGAACTGAAATCCACTGTGTTCACCAGTCTGAATCAGCCAAATGCTGATTGCAGTAGGATTGTACAACTGCTGAACTTCTACTCAAAAAGATGAATATAGCACAAAGGAGCTGACAGAATGAAAGTGCTGATGTACCATAACCGGTATCACTCAAAATCGAAAGCTACTCATCTTAGAAGCGCCAAAACATTAAGTTGCCATCTGATGCCTCCCAAGCCCAATGTGCATCCATGTTCTCGAGCTTGTGCATGTTCATGAAACCAACATGACATTACACTAGATAGAAGGAACCCTCTCACTTCCTCTCCCTCTCCTTGTTCCTCCGACTCTATTCTTGTGTGAAGTGAACGAAACTACAAAACTGAATTGCCCATATATAGAATATATATAGACACATTCATATCTATCTGGACAATGTCCATTACTATGTGGTCATGGAAGAGCATGACAATCCAATGAATTTACTGCTAGGAATGATGTTAAGCTGTACTAATTTGTCCTCTTTGCCTCAAAAATAATTGCTTCTTGTGAAATGCAGTGGGGCCACGCAACTATACACAGGAGCAAATGCTCCGGGGCAAAAGCAGGAGACGAATGAGTTTTTTAGTTGGATAAGTTTGTTGGTCAAAAGGTTTGTAACTAGCTTGCGTCTGAGGTAAAGGTATGAGAAGGGTCTCCTATATAAAGACTGTCATTATAAAGGCTTCCCTTCCCATCTAATCTCTCAAAGCGCGCTGTAATCTGTAGTCTAGGCTCGACTTTATGTTTGTCACATACGCCAGATGAAACTAGGAAATTATATTTTACCTATAATAATCATAAAAATTGGCACTGATGGTTACAGTTCCTGCACAAGAAACTACAAATCCACACATATGTGTCTACAACTACAATCAGGAAATTGTGTGAATACATACCCCTGTTCATGGTTATCATGCACCGTCGATGCATGCCTCATCACAGTCTCGTGGGCGCCTCCCGCTTGTTAGGCATGGTACACCGTGCCAGCCGATGACTCAGTCACTATGGTAATGTACGAGCCACTGCCGTCGCACAAGCTTCATACCCAGAAAGAACACTTCTCCCTATTCTGCTGCTGCGGTGGTGTAGGTTAAAATGGCTTGATCGGCCATGGCCTCTGAGACTGCCCACAGTGTGTGCTTTTACAGGTGGTCAAACGAGTGATAGAGGGTTATGCACCGGTGCTAGCCACTGTGGGTGCCAGTGCCGAGTTTCATTTTCATGATCTGGTGGCATGTTGCTGTCCTCATGCTTGGTTCGTTAAAGAATACATATTTCTGGCAGCCGTTGGTAGTGACTATTAAAAAAATCATATTCCTTGTGGTCGTCGGTCCGACCGTTGTTGGCTTCTGAACTCTCTTTGAATGAACTGAAATAATTTTTTTAGAGTATGAGAATTGAAATAGTTGGTGCTAGGAGGAACCGATAGGCCATTATGGATGGGTTGGCAACACCCAACCTACTTGTGTTAGATCCACCCAAACCATAGAAATAATTTTAGCATGGTTCTGGTGGACACATTGTTGGACCCATCAGGCTGCTGTGTCAAAGTAGCACCTGAAAACAAAATATACTTTTTGAATCAAAAAAGTAGAAAGTGCACGGCTGCCAGTGTCATGCAGTGACCCAGCACCATCTTGGTGAGAACTGAGAAAGCTCAAGTGCGTTTGGAGTCTGTCTCTAGTGATGGCGCTGCCGCCACATTCACCTCTCTGGTGCAGATGTGCGCAATGACTCACCGTGGTCGTATTTGAGAGTGGCCGCTTGCCAGTGCAGTCACCGCTGGCAATGAGTGAAGGAGGAGTAAAGTGGAGCGCGCGTTGCATGTTGCCTGCGAACCGTGCTCTGCTGCTTCATTAACGAGCTAGATGTCCACCTAACTCATCAAGCATGTCGCTCTTCGCGTTGCATTTTGCCGGTGGTTCACAAAATCCGTGGAAACCATATAAATCCACCCGTGCATAGGGCTAGGAACCCAGGAATCTAATGACTACAGAAGAAAAGTGTATGGTTTTGCTGCTTCAACTTTGGCTTGGAGGTTTGTGACTGGCGTATACAGGTCTACAGGCGATGGACATTTATCCAAGAGCAGAGATAAGCATTTTTTTATCGATCGGGCTATTCACCCGAACAGAGATAAGCATATAAAGATGGTTTGCCATTTAATAATTTAAATAAAAGCTCAGTAGGAGAGCTCCCCTCCTGTTTCACTCAAAATAAATAAATAAATAAACATAGCCTGCAGGTTCGCATGATGTGAAGCCATAACGTTGCAAAAGGCTGGTTCATCATTTCTTCGTTGTGGATGGGCAAGATTTGTTCGTGGTGCTTGTGTGGACTGCCATACTGAAGCAGCACCTTCACCAGCGTTGAGCTCCTTGTAGGTGAGCTAGGACATGGAGTGCAAAAGCCCTGCAGGGCCGACCACTATCCGTAATCCAGGGAAAGAGCTTCAGCTTGGTAATGGCCCCATGGATGCTTACTCTCAACATGCGGCCAAGCGTGCCAGGCAACCTACTTCCAAAATTCCTGTTGTCTCACACTCCTAGCTAGGGAACCAGCTGGTCCATCGAGGCCACAAACTATTTTCCTCAGCATTTCCAGTTAGATCTCTCGTGCATTCTTGTCTTCACGGTCGATGGTATGCAGAGGGGTTTTGCAGTTTAGGGTATTTATAAAGGCAGATACAAAGCTGAGGGTACAGCTATTAAAACCACATCCGTAACAGGTCTAGATATAACTGTTGGAATGTGATTTCAGGCCAACATATTTGTTTCACTAATATTTATTACGTCTACCTGTCAGTGTGAAACAACACGATCGGCAGCAACCCTAAGGGTTACATCTGGAGTTGGCCCTGGCCCCACGGCATGTATATAAATAAGACCAAAGGTGATTTCGTGATTAAGGCCAATCCCTCAACACCTAAACCCATATAACTGATCAATTAGACGCTGGAGGGGTTGGAAACTATGACTACTTGATCGAGGAGTCTGGAGGCTACAGATTAGATATACATAAATTTCTTCAAGAGAGAGCAGTCGCCCTCGGATTGGCGAAGATAAGTTCATCTACATCAAAAACTACTACATTAAGCACGCTGAATGTAGTCTGCAGGTGCCTAGGTGTCCCCTCTCAGATTCCATTGGATTTGCTTCAAGATTTGTGTTTAGGGTGTAGGGCTTAATATAGAGATTAGAGTTTAGGGCTTAATATTGAGATTAGGGTTCAAGGCTTAATATAGAGATTAGAGTTTAGGGTTCACTTTGGTGTAGAACTTAATATAGAGCTTAGGGTTTAGGGCTTAATATAGAGTTTAGGGTTCAATTAGTGTTTAGGGTATAGGTTTTGAGGTGTTGTTTGCACGAAACTTGAAGCTAGTCTAATGGAATCTGAGGGGGGAAACCTACGCACTTGCAAAGATAGACCGCGTTGAGCACATTAATCCTCTTGTGTTCCCACCACATGTGCAGCCAATCTCACCTTCCAACGATTGTGGCGGCGCTTCACATGTGCGGTAGAATGTGATATGGCCTATATTCACAATGAAGAAGCTGCAGATACCACCACCATAATGTCACTAATACGCGCCACCACCAATGAGACAATATTCTCGAAGTGTACCACCATCACATCACCCACACGTCTTTTCATTAGGAGGTGGGATCATGAGCCAGTCCCCATTGCCACTATACACCACAACCTTTAATCAGCGACTTTCAGTCCGTAGCTATATCACTGCCGGACTTGAGAGAACCGACGGTGAATACTCTTTATGGACTATTCTGGGCTAAGTTTAGGAGGGGATGGCTGAGAACTGGCATTGAAATGCATGTTACTACTGGTGGATATTAAAACCCGACAGTGATATCTTATCTATGTTAGTTGGATTATTGGACCCAGCAGCGATTTATGCATCGGACCCAAAATTTCTATTGATTCAAGTTAACTCACCCACACACCCATCCATGGATCTTTCGTCCTCTCTCTCCAACCGCACCCCCACACCTTATCACTTCGTTCAGGTTAGGCACACCTTCCAGCACCACCACACCGCATAGCAGATCGACGACGGATTCCGTGGGGGGCAGCGGTGGGCACCACTTCGCCTGTTGCACCGTGGATGCCGGACATGCAGCGGTGGTGCACAGCGGCGGGCACCACATCGCGCCGCCTGTCTACTCGGATCCATGCTGGTGATGGCCGCGGCAGCGGCTAGGAGTGCGGATCCACCCCGGCGTGAGTGCAGCCGCGCGGATCCGGCCTTATGCTTTCTCTTTTCTCCGCCGTGAGACCTAGCTTGGTTTGTATGTCGTATCTCTCCTTCCCCGATGTATGCAGTGGAGGTGACACAGTTCTTTGATCTGCTTACTTTGTACCCAATGGATGTAGCTAGAACACAATGGATCCCGTGGAGGCAAGTACCATGCATGTATGCAGCTAGCTAGAGGATGGATCCTATGGGGGCAGCGGCTTCGCACGGCGGCGGCCACCACTTCGCGTCGCCTGTCTGCTCGGATCCATGCTAGAGATGGCCAAATCGGCGGCCAGGAGTGAGAATCCACCACGCAGATCCAGCCCTGTGCTTTCTAGCTCGTCTCTTCACACATAAGGGTTGATCCGGCCCTGTGTTTTCTCTATGTTTGTATGAATCAATTTGTGGAGTTGATTTGTGGTGTGTTCAACCCTTCTGCGTGATGTACAAATCCATTCGATTTCTGATGTGTCGAGCTGTGCTCTTTTGTCTATGAGTTAGGAATTGATTTGTGAATGAGTTAATTTGCGATGTGTTGAATCTCTTCTTTTTCTTGAACAAAGTGGTTTGATGGTGGCGTCTGCAGCTTGCAATTGACGGCGACCATGGCATCGGCGGCAAGGGGCAACAACGGTAGGGGGTAGCAAGCATGCTCGGTTTTTTTTTTTTTTTTTTTTTGTAAACCTTAACACTGCGGGTGGGAAACCGGCAGCAGAAAGCCAGGGCCATCACTGCTGACTTGCCAGTTGCCACTGCCGGTTGTAATTCCGGCAGTGATGTCGCTTTCTGGGGTAGTGATCATAATACTAAGTATAATAAATTGAGAACATTCATTGCCACTCTTACAAGAAGAATGAAGAAGAAAAGGCACGAACCACTTCCACAACAGACTGATCTCACAAATGCATTATTAGTACAGATACAAACATGGCTGATGGAAGAAACATGTGCAGCATTCAGAATCTCAAGCAAAAAGAAGATGAAATGGGCAGTTAATTCACAGTTACAAAATTCCTCAATGCTAAACAATGGAAGGTGTTAGTTCCAATGCTTGCCTAGCAAGGGGAAGATGAATGAAATAGACAATTAACTCACAGTAACTAAATTCCTCAACCCTAAACAATGGATAGCGACACACGTGTGGTCCTGACAATAATTAATCAATTAGAGTTGCTTCAAGATAGATGCAATTTATTTCGAGTAGTGGTTTATTGGAGCAATTTTTAAACAGAATATACAGCAGGCAGCAGTAAGTATCAGTAACACTAACCACAATTGTTTCTGTCACTATCAGCAGAGTTTGTCAAATCACGGACAACTTGGTAGCACTATCTGAGATACATACTTTCGAGAACTCTAGAGGAACCAGTGTGACTAGCTTCCACCAAAATTCCCATTACATCTCACTCCCAGGAATGTGCATGGTCCACCAACGTCACATAGTATTTTTTTTTTCTCACCATTTCTTCTTCCATCTCTAGCTAGTGCATTCTCGTCTTGGCACCGATTATATGCACACGTTTTCGCACTTTCAGCTATTGGTCATAGCACATGCAAAAGACCACTATTTATAGCCACAAAGCAGGTCACAGTACAATCATCCGTGTATATATATATATATATCTCGTCAGCAAAAATATTACAGTTTCATTTTTTGCAGCACTATTTGGTTGGAGTAATGTTAAAATCATTTAGGTCTTTAACATATGAACAGAAATACCTATGAGGCCTGCTCTCTCCTACACCTACTTAGAAAAATTACGCGCATCTTAATTAAATCAACCATTCATCCTTTGATATTAATCCGTTCATGCGTTCGATTGGGCCACATTCAGAGACTATGGCAGAGAGCTCAATATAGATGCACGTTTTGTACAAAATTAAGTGTCCTCTTGATTCTGCGATGATGCCTTGCGCACAGTGGACAGAGCTCAATATAGATGCACGTTTTGCATCATATCCACCATGCGTGTTTTCATGCAAGTGTGGAAAGATCATTAGCCGATCTCGATTTGCGGGTAAATCTGTGCTTATCGTCTAAGTGTGACACACTTTTTATTTTTTCTAAAAGAAACAAAATCGGAATTTATCCAAGAGAACGTTCCCTGGTATGAGCATCTGTATCCTATATTTTGTTCCTTAAACATCCATTTTGAACTCCTAAAAATGTACTGGGCGGAAATAAAAAGTCCATTCTCTAAGAGTATCCTAAATATCACTTCCAATAAATCAAACATTGGCCCCCAATTGGAATTCTTTTCCTGACGATTTTGCAGGTTCACAGCAAAGCATCAACACTGACGCAAACCTCTCCCAGCCCAACGCCAACGCCTTTCTCTGCTTCGCATCGCTGCGGCCGCCAGAGAAACTTTCTCTGCAGTCTGCACGGCGACAAGAGATGGCGCAACGGAACAGAGGGGAAGGATACGCGAGACACAGAGCAACACGTTGAACAATGAATGGTTTTAATTCAAATGTATGCCTACGGTGATTCAACAACTACCGTCAACATTCAAGCTGCGCAAGGCAACATGCAGGTTAATTAATTAGCTTTAAGGTACGTGCAATGTTTCAAAAGATATGTATTAGAGAACTTCTGAATTCCATTACTGAACTTCACAGACAATACACAGCTTTGGTGTCACGTACACCAGAGTCTTCAAATCACCGACCGCTGAGCACGCAGGCACATGCACACTCTGCATAGATTGAGATGAACTATCGCGACTAGCTGCCACCAAAACTCCTATTGCATCTCAATCCTAGTAATATGCATGTGTGGTCCATGGACGCCACACATTTTTTTTCCTGAGCATTGCAGCGTTCATCACTCGTGCATTCTCATCTTGGCAGATCGATATGACGGTAGCTAGCTAGGCACACATGGATTTTGGTTTCAGTTATTGGTCATAGCACAACCAAATGACAATTATTTATAGGCAGGATGCAGTTCACTGCTTTTTGTACTCTCTTCAGTTTTTTTCAGCTTTCACCTGTGAAATGTCCAAAATGAAAAATAGACTAGACTAGGTGACCTTTTCGAGCATTCAGGGACGCGAATGAAAAAGGTGTCTGGAATCCGGCTGTACAAATAGACTTATAAGCAACGGATAGAGTTTTCTTGTTGGAGTAGCAATGAAGTGCCCAGAAGTGGTCTGCCAGCATATTGATCCTCACTGTGCCAGGCATCACACCAGATCATTACCTTGCCCACGTCAACCATGGTGTCTTGCTCAGCCAGACTGACTCCATTCCTCGTCTCGTCTATGGTGCCTTGCATAGGTTTGAGACTTTGAGGAACACCAAAACTTGTGCACATAGAGTGGCCGAATGTCCCAACACCTCACATCCCTATTATTGATCCACTATACAACATTCTATGTATTTTTATTTCCATATTCATGGTAAAGCAAGATATATATTTGTCATGCATGGGCAAATATAGGTTTATAGCCTGTCTTCTATGGTATATTTAACCAATGGATGGGGACAGAATCCATGTATTTGTAATTGCTTCTTTTAAGGCATATGGTTCCTTTGTAACATCTACATCATGTCATGAAAATAGCAAAATTTTCATAAGTCACATTCTATTTGGCCGAATTGACAAGGGTTAAATAGCAAAAATTTTTGTTAATCCCAGAAGTCATAAAATTATTTGTCGACAGCCAAACAAAAAAACACACGGTAAAATACAACACTTGGCAACGAAGGCTTTGCCGAGTGCAAAAAACAAAGGCACTTTCGGCAAAGATATTCTTGCCGAAGTGCTAAAAAAAAAAGGCACTTGACAAAGAGGGCAAAACAATTTTTCAAACCAGTTTTTGAGGTCCTAAATGAATAAAAAAAAAAAAGTTGTCAACTACAAAGTTTCATATCTTTTTCGGAGATCTACAATTTTCATTTAGAATTTTTTTTCAACCGAGGTCGTTTGAAAAATACGAATTTCTTCAAATTTGAAATTTGAGAGATTCGGACCTAGTTTTGCATGTTAAGATGAATTCAAACCAAAAAACTTTCAACTACAAAAAAGTTCATATCTTTATGAGATTTACAAAGTTTATTTTAAGCATTTCTTCATTTGAAATTGCTTGAAAAATGATGGAAAAAAAAATTGAGTTGGTTTGTGGCTGGCTGTAGCTAGTTGATGGCAGCCTCCGCCTAAAAAATTTTTTTTAGTATTATTTTTTGGTTTTTTCATATTTTTTCCTTTGCCTTGTATTATTTCCTTTGCTGTGTGCTCGACAAAAAACACTCGGCAAAGAGGCCCTTTGCCGTGTAAACATTGTCAAGTGCTATTTGCCGAGTGTTACACTCGGCAAAGGTTTTGCCGAGTATATATGGGCCTTTGCCGAGTGTCAAAAAACACTCGGCAAAAAGCCTCGAGTCCGGTTTTGCCACTCATTCTTTCTCTCCCTCCCCATCCATTGACCTCGCTCATCTCCTCTCCCACTCCATCCCGGGTCGGATCTAGTGGTGGCACAACCGGGGATGCCGGATCCGGGCCGCGGCGGCGCGTGAGCGGGGCCAGGGGTAGAGCCGCGTGAGCGGGACCGAGACCGCGGTGGCATGAGGCAGCATCCAAAGTGGCGGCGCGCCGCTGGGCTGGGGGTGGAGCCGCGTGAGCTGGACTAGGGCCATGGCGGCGCGAGGCTGGATCCGGGCGTGGTGGCGCGGCGGCGGGACTGGGGCCACGGCGGCGCTGAGGCGCGGAGCTCGATGGCGGAGGTGTAGAGGGCGGCTCGATCCGCGCGGCGCGCCCCGCCCTCCCTCACCGGCAGTCTCGACCTGGTGTAAGACGCCGTCGACGATCTCACCGGTGGTCTCGATCCGGTAGCGGTGGACCCGGCAGTGGATTGGGCCCAACAGCCCGCATCCAGTCCAGATGGGCACCGGTTTGCTTTTTTTTTTATTAACCGTGATGGGCCTACAGTGCCCGCCATAGTTAATCATGCATTTTCCGTGATCTTTAATGGGTGACGGGCACCCTTGCCTGCCACGCAAATTCTAGATCGCACGTGACGCAAATGTTTTTGGTTAGTAGTGTTTGTACTATTAGTCAGGAAATGTTGATTTTCTCTCTCCATGCATCTGGACTGTACCGAAAGAGGGCCACAGTTGTGATTGTCCATAGTTTGATGCTACAACAAAATGCTTCATTTGCTTTTGTTTCGACAGCAGTAGTTCAGACCCTCAGCTCATTCTTTGTAGTTCGGCGCGGCTGTACATGCTAAACCAGAAGCCACCAGCGAACAGTGTATGTTTTCTATAGCTAGAATAGTCCAATGTAGCTTAGGTATGGGAAACATCAGGATTAGAACAATACCCAAAAGAATTGGACACTGTAGCAAGGCAAGTATAGCTGGACTACGCTGCTTCTGCTCTTGGATCACTCGCTCGTGGGGATGGAGTTCAGCCGTGGTTATCTGTGGAGTTCCACAATGGAGAGTCTGTAGACTTTTACAACCTTGGCTATGGATTCGAGAGTTACAGGGCTTGGGTCTTCATTATCAGAAGAAATCATTCTGGGAGTGGTATGTCTCCCTTGAGTGATCTAACCATCATACGAGATGTTTAGGTTCTGTTCGGCAGCTGGCAGAGCTCTAGCTGTGGATTGTGTCTCGAGCTGGTCATCTGTAGCTTTAGAAAATTCTAGACATAGATCTGCATGCATGTTAGGTGCATTTACCTGATGGAATTCATGAATATTATGTATTAAATAAAAATACTTAAACCACTTAAATTTTGTCAAACTACAGATTCAGCAGGTGAAGCTGAAGGATCAGTTCAAACCCTTACAAACTCCAAGCAAAAGTAGAGCATGGAAAAAAGGGAAGGCAGTACGATCTCCTGGGGTTGAAGAAGCAATTGATTTTAGTTGCTCACCAAAGAAACCAGCCTCTAGTACTAGAGGAGTAATATTAAAAGACAAACAAGAGTAGTAATATCTTGTACTATGGCTAGTACTAAACATATTCTAGGACAAAAGGAGTTTGCAAACATTAACACAACATTCAATTGGCTTCTATTGACAGCAAAACCATCCTGTGCAAAACAGTTACAGCATTGCCCAACTTAATTGAGGGCTAGTATGGGCATCGTAAATTTAATCATTTACAAGAACAAAATGTACAAGTATATGCATTCTCTTTTTTTATGGAGGTGTATGTGGTTCGAAGACTGAAGAAAATAGAAGCCATCAACAAAATGCAGGGTCCCATTAACTTCATAGTGCTAATATGTTTTGTGATTATTTTTCACAAGGAAAAAAGCAAGAAAATACACATATACAAGAATCTTCTTGAGCTCTAGCTTTTTAGGTAGCCACTACGGGCACTGTTTTTTTCATACAGGCAACGCTGTTTTTTGTTTCAGGGGTCTCACGCAACACCCTGTGCACCGCAAGTCTTGGAACTGCTGGTGCACATTCTACCCAGTGGGCGTGACTGGTCATGTGTGTGTCCCCCATATACAGCCCACACGACATTCTTTCATGACATGATTGTACGATGATGATCTGCAGTCCAGATGCACATACAAGATACTCTAAGTTTTCCTAGAAGAAAGCACTTGAATTTCCAAATGTCACCCATGCCTATTACTGACTCACCGCGTATAACATTTTGTCTATGTATCTTGTTTCCTGTCTATTTTACAGCTCCCTCGATTCATAGCAGGTACAAGACATACTACATTGTCTTGCCTTGGCATATATAGTTTTGGAGCTTGCATAAACTTCTCAGTTCATTTAAACATGGCTGATCCAGATAGTAATTTATGTTCGTGGGCCATATCTTTATCTCAAATGTACGTACCGGCCCCTTCCAATCCCAAATATGAAAATATCACACTAAATACAAAATCAAATAAAAAGTACTTAGCATGAGAACCATTAATACTGAGATTTACGTCTGTCCTTCCTGCGCCAAGACAACAATAAAGATCCGTGTGATGAATAGGTGCTACAGTGAATAGGAGTAGTATGAAGCCATGTCAAAAAAACTCTGCTTCCAAGGTTCGACGATGGAGGTCACATTGGGTGTGCCACACGTACACCTTCTAATTTTCTTAAATTCACAATATGTGACTATAGAAGCCGCTATTTAAGTACTACTCAATTAAGTCAGCCTGTAGTCCATTTCCCATAGTACACCATTGTTGCACCTATCATTCATTTTGTTTCTTTGAATTGATTTGATTTAATTGAAACTTAAATTGGCTGACACCAATCAAATCCATCATTATCTGCCATAGTGAAAAATGGATATAACTGTGCCTAACTAGAATGAGGGCCCTATGATCAGTTTTGGAATCAGCTACATTGGACATTTTGTGCTCGGCCATATCTTGGCTCAATAACGATAGATGATGTTCTGTGGATGCACAGGGTGCTCTGCAATTGTGGGTTGACTGAATATTGATTTTGCAGCATACTTCTAGCAATCAACTGAGGGCAGCTTCCCCTTTAACTTGTCAGTGCTAATAAGAAGTTTTGGAATGTTTTTCACATAAAGAGAAACACTAGAAGATACATACATATACATATGATTTTGTTTTAGAGTATCATCAGGAGTGCATAAAACCTGATTCCTTTGAAGTACCCACAGATTCTCGGTGCCCACAATAGCGAGTATTTTTCGAACAGGGAAATAAACATCTACTCTAGTGTGGTGTCTCTTGATACCGTGTGCACCGTACAATTGGTTCTATGTACAGAGTGAGTCGATGGTGCAATGCACGTGTACATTCCTTCCAGTGAAGCTCACAAGATCCACTGAGGTGTCACCAAAACAGAGTACCTGAATTTCCTAATACCTCAAACGGTTACATTTTGTCTATGTAATACCTCAAACGTGTACATTTTGTCTATGTATACCCAATATTAGGAACAGCGACAGCGAATCCTTGCAGAAGAAGACAGGTTAGAGATGAGAGGTTATCGGTCACATTGTTTTTCACATGTCTTCACGTGTAGGCATGTGTAGACCTCGTGCTAGCTACTGAAATGTACCAGCATGCCCTTTATTTTCCATCCTAAATTAAAAGAAATATCACAGTGTGCATTACTGAGTCCAACAACATCATCAAGGCTGAATCATCCATGCAAGGTCGTGTGGATTCTTTACCTACAGAATGCATGGTCACGAAGACTGTAAGCTGACCAAGAGACCTAGCTTGAGAAGCACAGCATGGCCCAGTGGTCACGAGAAGACAGGAATGGGCCCGAGCAGGATTATACAGCGGGCTTTGGATGTGGAGGTAGACAACACAGTACGGAACTCGGCAAAGGCTGATTTACACTTGGCGAAGCCTTTGCCGAGTGCCACACTCGCAAAGCGCACTCGCTAATATATATCTCATAATATATATCTCATAATTCATTGTAGGTCCAAGACTGCCATGATCTTGTCCTCCTTGAATTCCTGCCACCTCCCATCCCACTCCATAGGTCCATACACGACACAGTGACTTATATCTTCTTTTTTGGGCCACAGCACAACTGTTGCAGACACCAATGGAATCATAAAATTAAGTTGTTGAGCATTAACATGTTCGAAAAACATCCCAAAACTCACAGCCACATAGCCATCATCAGATGTCTCCTTCGAACTTAGTTGGAGAATAAGCAGGATGCATGCACTGCGGAGAATTATGTAGCTGGACTGTGTAGAATTCCCGTTGATGCTGTGTGGTGATTGCTAGCCTATCACCGCACTCCCTATGAACAGGCGCGTTCTAGGCTGCATGGGTAGTTTCTGCGGTTCTAGCTCCTTAGTATCTGAGTTTCCACATGGTGGACTGCTGTTGTGTGCTCTACGGCCCACTCACTACCGCACACAGGGTCTGTACCGGCGCCGGAAACACTCTGTAAAGGCCATAGAGTGCTCGGTAGATGCGCCCGGTGAAATTTTGCTCGAAGCTCAAACCAGGGCTCTCGGTACAATCTCTACCGAGGGCCTACGACGACGGCGTTTGCCACCGTCGACGTCAGGATTCTCGGAGAGCCCCCCCCTCCCTCTCACCAATGGCGTCCACTACTAACGCCCTTGGTGATATTTTATTTTAAAAAACTTTAAAACAAAATATACCGAGAGCCCCCTGACATTTTATTTTAAAAAACTTTAAAAACAAAATATACCGAGCCCCCCCTTCACTTCGAGCCCCCCAAACGCTCTCGGTGTCATGGGATGTGTACACAAGCTTGAAGAAATTGGGTACACTTTTCCCACATTTTCCTCTTTACTCGATGACAGCTAATAGTTGGAACATGAGGCATGATGTTGCAGGATTGGCTACAAACCTGGCTCGAATGAACCAAAATGATGTGGTAATCTTGATATATTAATTTATCACCTAGCTTATATCTAGAAATGTTATGGTAATCTCGATATGTTCTCGGTAGAGTGACCATAATCTATCGAAGCGCCTAATGCCGCTCTAGGTAGAGTTGACGACATAGGGGCGTTAGGTCGCCGCCGCACACGGGGACATCAATACTACCAAGGACGGAGCTTTTACGAAGGGCTGGCTCGGTGAACTCAACCTCTACCGAGAGCCCGGAGTTACCGAGGGTTGGGCTCTCTCAGAGGGAGGTCTACCGAGAGTTGATCCCTCCGAGAGCGGCTCTCGGTAGAGGGAGACTCTACCGAGCACTAGATGTCGGGCTCTCGAGTCTCGAGAAGTTCGAGCGCCGGTAGATGCCCTCGTGCGGTATTGACTCAATCACTGTTTGTAGTCTAAGCGATGACCTATAGACACATTTTGCAGCTGGGAAGTGGTGACATGGATGCATTCTCTGAAGAACTGGAGATGAACGAGCAAGACTACATTACACCGAAATTCCTATTGCATCTCACTCCCCACAAACATGCATGGTTGCTCTTCGCCACTCTATTTTATTTGAGCATTTCATACTCTGACCTCTCGTTGACATGGCAGCCAATGGTAGGACACACACAGCGTTTGCACTTTCAGCTATTGGTCACAGACTCACAGCAGAACCAAAAATCTTGACTGTCAGCTATATATTTATAGGCCTTTGTACTCTCACCTATCATCACAGCACAACCCTAAAAAAATCTAAGGTACTTATAAATAGCTACACGGATGCATCAGTGGTGGCAATTATTTCACACATACTCCAGGCGACAGGACATTCATTTTGGTTAAGGGCCGCTCCGATCCAGGCCACTAGGTCTGCAGGGCACGTTATGTGGATACGTATCATCGAGCTCCAGCAGCTGGAGCACCTCCGTGGCATGCTCCTAAAGTTACTAGGCTAGATAAATTGGCCAGCTTTTGCCAATGTGGCTGCTTTCACATGCAGGGATGCTCTCTGTTTCTTCTTTGTTGCGCTCATGAAGGCAAATGCAATTCCAGCGCTTTACCTGTCACGTAGACATGACACACGGCACACCATCTTTAAAAAGTACGTAAACATGACTTCTGTAATTTGTTGAAGCAAGAACTATATCTCAGTTTATTTCAAAATGGAAGCTCGTGGGAGTCTAGGACCGCCTGGTAGTGAGACAGCAAAAGATATTCGCATGAGTTATCATAATTGGAACGTAGAAAAATAACGCCAGCGATCCATCATGCTGAAACTGAGGGATGTGTGCATGTGTGCATGCATATCAATCACACATGTGGTGAACACGGCGAGTATGGTAGCTTCGCCATAAAATAAAATAAGGGAACAATTGTGTAATTGTCCCTATTATGGAGTCTAATTACTCATTTGCCCATTTAAACTTTGCTTGTTTGCCCTCTCTGTTTTTAGTCTTCCAATTGCTCGCTTAATCCCATTAGGGGTATCTGCGTAATTAGAAAACTAAAAACTAGGGCAAATGAGTAAGTTTAAAAAATAGGGGCAAACGAGCAATTAGACTACAGAATAGGACGAGTTGCACAATTGGGCCTAAAATAAAAACAAAATAAAATAAAATAAAAAGCAGGTGGAAGCTGATGACAGAGTTCTGGGTGAAGGCTACCGTATTGTACAGATCCGAAATCCGATGATATTAGTATGACAACGTAAAAAATCACTTTCTATATATACTGCCTCCTTCGATTGCGTTATGCATGGTACACTTTTATAATTATCATATATAATTTTTTACTATTACTTAACTTTTTGCATACATTGTGGGCCCTATATCTTGTTTTCTACCGGTTATTTGTTTGAGTTAACTAATGCAGTTTTTCTACTTTATTTGCTCTGGACCAGCTCCAGTCATGGTCATGATTTCTGAGCCATCACGTGACCAAGTAGATTACTCAACAAGTCTGATTGAGCATAAAATGGAGCTTCCTCGATCAGTCTCTGCCCCATTTTCGACTCTAGCCATTTCTATCAAACCTGTGACCACAGCTCTCTCCATCTGTCGACATCTATCCCTATGTATAGCTGCTGCTAGATTTCGCCTCCTGCAACGTCCTTGGTCTATGAATGGGTGGCATCGAGGAAAGATAATTCACCTCTGTTCGGTCCAATCGCTGCCTCCAGAATCGATCATGCACCATAAAGTAATCATCAGGATGGCCGTTACTCAAGGCAGAGGACTGGGTTCTTGATTTGTTGATGCCACAGCAGCCAGAAAGGATTCACGACATGGCTGCTTTGCTCAGGACAGTGAGCTTCTGTAATTCCCAGCTAAGAAGGTTTTTGTAGTTTTACCCGATTCATTGTGAAGAAATATAGCAAGCATACTAGAAAAAAGAATTAATAACCTCATGGTTTCTTCAGACACATCTATATGGTTCTTTATTTGCTTAATGATATTGTTTTTCAGCTATAAGATCATATATAGCTGTTTTGCCAGTTATCTTCACACGTACTGATGTTTCCCTTTGAAATTCACGTTTGTTTGGAATCCTCTATTTCCTACATGCACTCCTATCACATTCTCATGTACTTTTTTGTGTTCATATTCTAGTGTTTTTTCTGTTCCTGTGTTTTTTCTATTACTTTAAAAGCTACAAATCTTCTCGACTACTAGCTACAAATACTTTCAATAACATCTGTATTGCCACCGAACACGTGGGGTATTCACCCACCTAGTCTATACTATTCTTCAATGCACAAGTTACATGAGCTTTACTATTACTTCTCAAATAAATTTAATGGCACCATTTTGGTGGTGAGGAAATGCGGCCTTAATATGCCATAATGTTGCTAGGATGGTTCGTTTGTGTGTTGACACAAATAAAGAGAAGTAAATGCTAGACCTGCAAGATATTTCAATTTTTTTGTTTTTCAAATGATTCCGTCATAAGCATGAATAAATCATATTTGTTTTAGTGTTTTTCTATGTTGATGTATAAATACTAGGACGGAACCACCTCTCTGACGTCTCATGTATCCTTGCTCCAATACAAATCAAGTCTAGCCCAACTCTAGCCATGGTCCTGATTCCTGATCCTGAGCCATTCTATTAATCCTGTGACCAGAGCTCTCTTTGTCTAGCTAGCTCCCTCTCCTATAGCTGCTGCTACAACCTTCGCCTCCTGCAACGTCTATGAATGAGTGGCATCGAGAAAAGACAATTCGCCTTAGTTTCCACTTGATGGGATTCAGTTATTTGAAGATTAGCACAGTATAGGCGCATGGAGTCCACTCCCATTACTGGCCCGATGCAATCCTCGGTCTTTTCTGCAGTGGCAAGCTGTGGGGGAGCTTGAGTCCACATGGCCGGCCGTAAACTTCTGGTTTGCCAAACGAGTTTCTAAAGCAGCATTAGCTTCAACAGTAAAGCTGCTTGTTCAAGTTTAACTGTACCCAACTGGGCCTTAAGCTCTCGTATCACAGGAAATATGTAAGTAAAACATTAATTGCATTATGTTTTCACTATCCTCCTACCATCCAAACAATTGGTCAATTTTTTTTAACCCCAAATTTCTTAGTAGCATATTTAATTTTCAGTAAGCAAAGCAAACAACAGTCTGTATCAGCTACGTTGTTAAGAACTATCGCATGCGCGCTAATACAAATGGTCAACAATATATTAATGAAAATGCTAAGCGCACGAGCACGCTATTAGGATGCAGCCCGCACAACCGTGACCCACACATCCATGATTCGTCTTCGGCCTTCCCATGCCCTAACCATCCCACACGCATAAATTTCATTCTCATGATTCGTCTTCCACCTTCCCATGGCTCCTCTAGAGTGGGGACAATGTCACAAATTTCAGTCCAATTAATTTGAACTTTAGTCCAGTATAATGTTCAAGAAGCTCTCAAGTTATTCATTTGATATAAACGTGCAATCGTCTCATGCTTCAATCCATTTATATTTCATTCTCATAATTATTAGGATTATGGCCAAAGTTCAGCCAAATATCATTGGAAAATAAGAATATTTAATTGGTCCACACAACTGAATCCTCTGGAGATAAAAGATATTTCAATTAGGTATCCATTGTCATCCTTCAATACCATGTCCTTTTCTAGATCACAGTCTGTAAAATTCATTGTGGAGTCTGAGCTTCTTAAGAGCATCTCCAACAGTTTTGCATTCAAGTTTTGCATTTTTTGAAATTTGCCAAATACATGAAAAAGTGGCCTCCAACAGTTTTGCATTCATGTTTTGCATTTTGGGCAACTTGGCATTTGGGAGGTGAAGTTTGGCATATATGCGAGTCGCGTGCGACTTTGGCAAACGCGGTCGTGGGCCTCGCGCTGTATTCCCGCGCCACAGGGACTCCTTCCCGCGGCAAATATTGTTCCCGTGCGGCACCAGGACTCCTTTCGCGCCGCCGTCTTCTATCGCGTGCAAACGATCGCGCCACAATCGATCGGTCCTGTCCACGGATCACGCTGCGAGGGATCATCAACGCCGGATTGAGGTACTCCATATAATCTTCTCTATTACGATTGTGCTTTCGCCGAAGAAAAGACGTGAGTGCCTTGTGAGCAAAAAAATTTCGCGGCAATTTGAGTTGATGTGGGTCCACAATTTGGTAAATGGCAAGTAATTTTTGCAGAACTGTTGGAGATGACTATTTTTTCTACTTGGCATTTCGTTTTGGGAGTTGGCAAACTACAACAAATGCAAAACGAAAAATGCAAAACTGTTGGAGATGCTCTAACTTATGGCTGCTAACTGGAAAGTATCCGAATCTTGAAACAATCGCATGGATATGAAGGATGTAAGAAGGCCTCTCCACCTGCTCTGCTTCATGTCTAGTCTCTTAATGCTTCAAATGTGTGGCCGTCGAAGTAGTCGTTCAACTAAATGTTCCCACTTAAGCATGAGAAAGATATCGTGTGATACGTATTCCCTCCGTCCACAAATAATCTAACATTCTTGGCTCTGGCACGAAAATCAAGGATTTGGTAAATTACGAAATTACCCCCTACGAACGGTCCGAAAAGACCTGCTGCATGCACATGTGCGATGGCGAGGTGCACGGAAGCCTCTGCGTGGAAGGCAGGGCGAGTGGACAAGAGCTAGCCAGCAGGGAGCATGTGCCAAACGCGTGCACGAGAACTTGAGAAGCCCTGGAGAGTTCTGGATGGAAGGACCTTTTCTTTCTGACACAAAGTCATGTTTTTCTTACTGAGCTGCTGCACCTGTTAGCTTAGCCTAGGACTTCATGCAGGTGACCTTTTAGGCTGTCTCCAACAGCACATGCATAATTTTGAGACCCATACCATGGTTTAGATGCCGCACAGTGAAAATGGATATGATCCGGAAACTCCCTTCTCCAACAGACAAGCCATATCCGCAGCCGGAACCTCTCAAGAAAAAAACCGAAAAGCCGCTCCGCCGAGCCGCCCAACCCAGCCGAGCGCCGCCCTCGCTGTGGTCCCTGCTCTCCGACCTTGCCGCCACGCCCTGCGCCAGCCCTAGACCGCAGCAGCGCCGCCGCCGTGGTGCAGTTCGGCTCCTCCTTGCCGCTGTCGCCATGGCCGCCGCGGACCGCATCGCCACGGCCGCCCGCGCCGGCGATTGCGACTTCGACGGCGCTGAGCGAGCGCCCGTCGCGGGAGGGAAGACCGATGCTCGAGGCCGGCAAACCTGCGATGTGGCGACTCACCACGGCGAAGCGCGAAGCTTCGCCGCCCGGCCCGCCGCAGGGCGAAACGCCGCAAACTTCGCCGCCGCAATCGCGATTGCCGCGCTCCGCCGCGAGGGCTCCATGGGCGCAGGACGAAGCTCGCCGCGGGCCGCCGCACGCCAGCTTCCGCCTGGGATCGGATGGCGGCGGGGCGTGCTCCACCGGACCGGTTCCGCGCGGTGCGCGCGAGCGTGACTCGCTGCACGGGCCGCGAGGTCGCGAGCCGCCAAGCGCCGACCGCCTTGTACCACCGCCGCTGGCAGCTTCGCCAAGGCGGGCCGACAAGGAGTTACCCGGCCGAGCGCCGGTCTCCGAGCTGCTGCCGCTTTGGACCCGCCGAAGCCCCGTCGAACGCTGGCTGCTGGAGCTCCACGCCGAGCTGTGGCTTGGACCCAGCGCCGCCGCCGGAGCTCCCCGGTGGCACTTCGTCCGCGACGATCTCGTGAGTGGTGGGGCCCGTGGTGGAGAGGCAAAGAGAAGTCAAGGCGACGCATGTTTACCAATCCTCTCCTCGGATGCAAAACGAGTCTTCCATATGCATCACCTGTTGAGGCCGTTTCCGTGACGCAGATGACAGGTCGCGATGCATACGAGTGTTTTTGGGTTACCTGTTGGAGACAACCTTATTGTTGGAATTTTTTTGAATCACAGATGTGAGGTTATTCGTGAACAGAGGGAGTACGTGATATTCCGGCCACAGTAGCAAGCTATTATTTCCTTTTGTATCTAAACGGTTGTGACTTAGAAGGTATTTTATAGGCAGCTCAGCTCAGCAACACTTACAAACCTTTACACCATCATTTGTTCTCAGTTGTACTCTGTTAACCAATACAGTGTTGTAATATTATAGTTACTCTGTTTTTTGCATGAACCCCTAAATAACATGTGTTGTGTATGAAAACTCCTGTACCATTCAAATCTCTTTTTCCCTCCCAACAAATCATACCTTTATTCAATTTTCCCCGGAAATACACTCCAGAGTAACTGGACAGTTTCTTTTTTTGGCCGGAAGCTGGGAGTCGGGGAATACCAGCTGCTCTGAAACGTGTTTCAATCTGTCGCGGGCTCCAGATTTCTGCATGCACATTCAGGGACGCGAGGAATTCTCCGCTTTCCTACCAGATGAACCAACAAGCACAGTTGTGCAGTTGCTCCATGCAAGTGTTGATCAATGCGTATGAGATTATGGCCTTAATCAAATACAACTACTGGTTGGTAATCTGTGGGATCTTCTCCTCTGCTCCCCATTGTATTTCCATGCAAGTGCTCACATGCCCCAAAGCCCCATTTATTTCATCTGCAGTTCCTAAGCTAAACAACGAGGATGGCAGTTCAGATTAACTAGCTCATCTCCATGTTCTTTTGCTTTTTTCACATCAATATATAGGTACCAAATGTTCCTACCACTAGGTCTGTGAAAAATGTGCTAGCTCGGGAAGCCCTTTTATAGACAGTAAGTAATACATAATTGATTTTTGATGTGCCATGGTTTTCCATGGAATGAGAGACAGGTCTATTAAAAGCTGCCTCCATGTAGAATCCTCCACCGGGCACAATCAAATGAACAGCCTCTACAAATCCGATTTTTAGAGACAATTGTGACGAGTTATGTGACAATTTGAATAATTATGTGTTTTTATTTTCAGGGACAGATGGAAGTCCAAAACACCTATCGCAAGGGGAGAAGAGAAGGGAGCCGACACCCCCTTCGTGTTGGTGGCATGGGGGCATTGGAAAGAGCAAAACACGAGATGCTTCCAGAACGCCGCATCCTCCATCAACCAGGTCCTCCCACCATCAAGCAAGTCACCGAGCAATGGATCGAGGCCAGGGCTGGCAAGCTAGGTTCTCTAGTGCGTGAATAATCAACTAGGAATAATGATGTAGGGAGGGAAAGCTGAAATGTAAAATCCTAACCTCCCAGCTCTCGCTTCGGTGATGTAAATAATTCTCACTCTTTTAATACAAAAGGTGCACAAACCTTCTGCATGTAAAAAAAAAAAACAATCACAAAATAGCGGAATTTAATAATACCCTACCTACTACTACTCTTGTGTTGTCTTCTTCAGTATTCATGTCACCATTGCGACTGTCTTGGTCCTCAGCAGGAGCGCTCAGATGTATCTTCTTTTTTTTGTGCCACAGCACAACTGTTGCAGCCACCAGTGGAATCATAAAAGTTGTAGAGCATTAATATGTTCGAAAAAAAATCCCAAAACTCGCAGCCACATAGCCATCATCAGATGTATCCTTCGAATTTAGTTGAGAGTAAGCAGGGTGCATGCACCGCGGAGAATTATGTAGCTGCACTGTGCAGAATTCTCGATGACAGGGGCATAAGATGGATCGGAGAACGGAGTTCATACTATGTGTGATGATTGCTAGCCTGTCATCTCGTGAATTCCCGCTGCATCCCAGTCCCTAGGAACACGAACTGTTGGTTGTTGTGAGTACCCTTTTGTCTCTCTTCTACCATTCTCGTTGGCCACAACCCAAACACACTGATCGAAGGTTGCTATATTTATATAGGCAAGGAGTAGCTGGATATAGCGACCGAGTGTCTGGCTATTTATATGGTCAAGTTTCAAGCAGCACCGTCACTAGTTATATATCCAAGATTAAAGATAGCTGACTTTCAATATAAGTTGGGGTATCCTTTGGTCTAAAAAAAAGAAGTAGCAGCAGCGTTGGGTGTGGAGCTTATGTATGGGCCTTCCATTCACGGACCATTCAGTTATGTTCTGAGAGCACAGCACACAAAAATAGAATCACAAAAGTTGTAGGGCATTCAGATACGCCGCAAGCAAATGGAGTCCCAAACGTTACAGCCCTTAACACCATGCGATATCTAATCCTATGTTAGAATGAACTATAGTACTATAAATTTTGCAGCATAATATTTTACAGAATTACACTATAGATTGGTAAATACATTGATAAAAAGGAAACAGAAACAATTATAACAAAAAAAGTGGGACAAGATTAACATTTATGTATTTTCCTTTTCTTCTCTTTTTGATTGAGGAAGTTAAAGCGTGTTCTAATTCAATTATGTTCATTCAACTAATTAATCTTGAGACGACAATTAGTTGAATATTGGCCAGAACATGAAAGAAACATGCCACCTATTCAATTCACCTTTTCCCGAACAAATTTGTCCCTCTCCTACCATGATCGTATAGTGGGTGTAAAACGATGTGATCTATATTTATAATTTTCCATGCGGCCCGGAGCCCGCCGGCCCGCACGGAGCCCGTATTTTGGCCCGGCCCAAGCACACGCCCGGCCCGGAGGTCGGGGGCTCGGCCGGCACGCCCGAGGGGGTCGGGCGGGCTTGGGCCGACCCTGTGCACGCGGGTAAGCACGCGGCCCGGCCCGGTGATTGTCTAGCGGGCCTCTATGGGCCTTAGATGCGAGATAGGAAAAAAAAAGCCAACGGCTATAATTTTTCCTTCCCACCGGCCCACCAGACCCATAGTGGCCATCCCCACCGCAACCCTAAATCCGCCCCCCGTATAAACCCCCCGTCCGCCCCCTCACTCACTCGCTCTCCGCCCTCCCCACCCAAACCCTCCTGGGCCGCTCCCGCCACAAGACGTGAGTCGCCGCCTCCGCCGCCTAGATCCGCCGCCTCCGCCGACGAATCCCCGCCATCGGACTGCCCGATTTGGAGTACGGCGGCTTCCTTCTCCGCCTCCGGTGACATCGATCCGCCCTCACCGGTCACTTTCCCCTCTTCTCTCCCTCCCTCCTCTCTCTCCCGTTCCCCTTTCCATCTCAATTCGGTGATGTGAGTTCTTGATCTTGCACTTCCTCCTCGCCCCCATCCTTCCGCCTTAACTCTCTCATCGATCTCGTCTTGTAATTTTGGTGTCCTACTCCCCGCACCGGCTCCGTTGCGCAGTGACCCGGCGAGCCTTCTTCTTTTCCCATTCCATATCGTCTTGATCTTCCACTTCTTTGTTTGTCTTCTTGCAAGTACGGTAGGTAACTAACCTTGTACTGTTTTCTTTGTGCACTGTAGGTCGGTAGCCGATGCATCGCCCCTCGCCTAGTCGCGGCTTAGTACGAGGTCGTCGTCGGTGGCCACCCGCACCGTCGAGGAACGTTGCCGAGAGGTCAGAATAACCCCCGAAAATACCAAACACCAAAAAATCACAACCAACAAAATTTTTTTGAAAACAAACCCATGTTTGGTGTGTGACATGCTAGGAAGACAACTTGTAGTTGCACAAGTAGACCCTACATAGTTTGTGTGAGCATATGCACTCTAATCAACTTGTGATTTGGCTCTTATGATTTTATGTGATGAAATAAAATCAATCAACTTTTAATTTGTCAAGTCGATCCTTTTTTGTGTTGCCAACCCTTGAATGGAATCCTAAAACCCTAATGACCCCTAGTGGACCCTACTAAGGGCATATATATGTTGGCAACACATATATGTGCACATAGGTGCCAAGGTTTAGTTTAGAATGGAATTAAGGTGCAAATAGAAATTAGAAAGGAATTTAGAGAGGAGAGAAATGGCAAAGGCCATTTTCGGCCTCCTAAACTCCAACCAGCCCAACTCAGGCCTGGCCTTCCATACTCGCCGCCGCCACGTTAAATCGGAGCCAAAGATGGACCCGCGAGTGGGCCGGCAGCAAACCGAACCGAGCCCCGCATGCTCGGCCTCACACGCGCCCACAAGAAAACGGGCCGCCCAAAGACGCTTACGCCCGAGGGGGCCCACATCATAACCGAGGGCTATTTCACATTTCTCTCTCGATGACGAAGTGGGGACAAGGGCCCCGCTTTGTCATCTTTTTTCCTCCCCTCTCTCGAAATTTCGCCCGAACCGGAAAAGGGGAGCAGCCTCCGCGCGCGCCCGCGCGGGCCGTGCTTCCGGAAGCTAGCTCGCCCCCGCTGGCGCGCGCCTGCGACGCCGCGCCCGCTTTGCGCAGCCAAGAAGCTCACCCCCGACACGGACGCCCAAAAAAACCCCGCCGTGTCAGGTAAAGTTGCGCCCCGCCGCAACGCCGCCGACACTTCGCCACGCCGGCGCCGAGCCGAGCCGCTTGAGCTCCACCTATTCGCCGCGTGAGAGCCACGCCGCCAGCCTTTTCTCATCCACATGTCCCATCACGCGCCACGGCCGTCCCATCATGATCGACCGTGATCGCCCCCGCCCTCCCAACCATGGCGCCGCCGCCCTCACATAAACACCCCACCGAGCGCCTAGGGTTTCTATTCCCTTGCGCCGCCATTGGTGGCAACCACACCACCACCTACACCCGACCAGACCGGAGGAGAAGAGAAGGGGAAGAAGGAGAAGAAGGGGGCGGAAGGAGAGAGACTGAGCCGCCCGGCTGCCGCCGCCGCCGGAGCTCCGCAGAGTGACGCCGAGCCGCAGCTGGACCGCGAGGCGGAGTCGGAGAGGAGAACCGCGAGCACGCACCCGCCAGCAGCCGCCCGAGCCGCCCACCCGCCGGCGCCGCCTCCGGCGACCGCAGCCAACCCAAGGTGAGCAACCCCCGCCGCCGTGAGTTGAACGCCACCACGCTTCCCACCCACGGAGCGTGAGCCACCGGCCAGATGAACACCGCGCCGCGCACCGTAGGCGCTTTAGGAAGCAAAGGCCCGCCTTGCCGGCTCGCGACTGAACGCCGACGCCGTGTGCACGCCGCCATGGCCACGGCCACCGGGCAACGCCAGTTCCGGCCGATCCACAAGAAACCGAGCCGCCGACCACCCTCATCTTGTCCGCTCGACGTGAAACCCGGGAAAGCGCCATCCCCACCGCGCAGGGACCTAGCCGCCGGGTGGAGCGCGACCATGACGGTGCTGTGCCACCGTGAGCGCCGCCAAGCCGCTCCGACCATCTCCGTAGCCCGCTCATCGAGAACCCGCCGACAAGACCCGCCTGCTGGCCGCACCTAGCCGTGACTATCCCCTCGCCGTAAAGGAGTCGCCTTGACTATGGACCACGCAGCCGCAAGATCGCTGCAGCGCCGGCCGGGCACCATGTTGCGCTGGGCGGTTTGGGCCCATGTCGGCCGGCCACCGGTGAGCCCTTGGCTCACCGATCACATCAATCGGCGAAAGGGGAGCCTTTATGCCCGCTCCCCATGATTGAGCACCTGCCGCCGCCGCCAAAGAACATCCGCCCGCCGCCTTGTTGCCGAGTCCGTCGGCTGTCGCCAAGGCGCTTCCATCCAAAAGCCGCCTCTTGCCGAGGTAAGGCCGACGAGCTCCACCTCGTGCCTTGCCAAACCTAGCTAGCTAGCGGACTAGGTAGAAGACCCCGCCTTCACGTTGCTTGCGTGCATGCGCCGCCATGGCCGGAAGCTCGGCCATGGCGAGGCAGCCCTTCGCGCACCGAACCACCTCGGGATGGCCCGTGAGAGAAGACGATGAGGTCCGCCGGGCCGCATCGCATCGAGCCAAACCACTACGGGGAAAGGAAGGCGTTGCCTGCCAAACCTCCACGGCGCCGTGCCGCCGAGGAGCGCCGCCATGTGGCCGCCGCCCCACCGACCGCCGTCTTGGCCGACGAGATCGGGCGCCGCCTGAGCTCACCGCGAAAGGGCGACCGAGCCACATAGATGGATCGGGTTAAAGGCTCGCTAGCGCCTCATGCCGCCGCAGCCGCCATATGCTGCCGGAACCCGCCACGCGCCTTCGCCGCGGCAGTGGACTCGCGTTGCGGCTTTTGTCGCCGCGGGCGCCACCCGGAGGCGAATCGGGGCAGGGGGCCAGACGCGGGTTTCCCCGCTACGCCGCGATGCCCGCTTCGCCACCGGCGCACCGACACCGGTTGCCGTCGTCGCCTCGGAAAGCATCGCCGGCCGACCCACGTCGATGCCGCAGCCTCGCTATGGCTTCGTGATGCTAGAACAAGGAAGAAAAGGGAGGCTTGGAGCCCCAATCCCGCCGAGCCGCCCGCGGCGCCGCCACCCGCCGCCGCTGCCGGCGCCCGAAGCCCTCGCAGCCTGCCTAGTCCACTTCCGCGCTGTCCCCTAGCCACGACACCGACGCCGCCCGCCTTGAAGGTAGTCACCAAGGAGCCGCCGCCGAGAAGGAAGCGGGCCGCCGCCGGAGCTCGCCGGGCCGGGCGAAAGGCCGCCGTGGTAGGAAGTAGAGGAAGATTGGGGAAGAAAGAGGGAGACATCGCGGTGGGACCGGTTCCACGTGGAACCCGCAGAGGGGAGGAGAAGGTGGACCAAGTCCACGATAGACCGAAGTTGTGGTCTATAGACTCACAACGGTGAGTCCACCATACACCGCCCCGCACAACCTTCCCCAGGTAACCCAGCCCCACTAGAGGCCCAACAAAGCGCCACGTGGCCCAGTTAGTAGCCCGACACGTGTCCGCACGGCGGGCCAACCCGGCCCGTATCCAGCCCCGATATGGCCCACCGAGCCCGCTTTGGGCCTGGGCCAAGGTTGACCGCTGGGTCCAACGGTTGATCGCCCCACCTGCCGCCGATCAAAACCGAGGGCCCCACCGTAAGTCTCTATATCCGCCTCGACTCCACGCTGGTTGCCGACATCATCGCGTGATGTCACCAATGACGTCATCCCCGACTCCGTCACCGCCGCTGCGCAGCCTTGGACCAATCACCTTGCGCCACGTGTCATCCAAAGGTTTTCTCTCCTTTATCTTTTCAAATGATGTTTTAGACTTAGAAAATTCATAGAATATTCATACCTAACTCGAAAATTATGAAACAAGAGTCCAAATTCTTTTCTAAAATCAAGCTTCTACGCCATAGGCTTATCCATGAGTGCTTTGGAGTTTTTGGATTTCGATTTGCTTTTTGTGAATGTCTATAGGAGTCGCTATCGCGACTCTACGCTACGCTTCGCACTCGAGGAGGAGCTACGCTGGGGACTGACGACTCGGAGTCGAGGAGGACCTTGTCAAATGACCATTGAGGTGCTAATTTCCCACCCACCTCGTAGATCCTATTACGCATGCCATGATAGATTGCTAGCGCTTTACTTTATGTTGCAGTGCTATATGATAGGATTGCATGAGTAGAATGCTTGTGAAGCCTTTACCTTGTCGCGAACCCATCACCGCATACCCGCCGATAGATTTAGCCACGCACTTATTATATCTTGCCGCTATCGGTGTTATATCTCACTTACGTGTTATATATATGATCCGGGGTATATGAGCCGGAGTTGAGTATGTTTGTGGGCTTACTTGGTGCCCGTGACCGAGGTCATGTGGTGAGTGAGATTCGCGGTATGCCTTGGGTGTGTGGTGAGGGTTGTGTCGACCAGGCAGGATCTACGACGCAGTCGCCGAGACCAGCCTTGCCGGGAGTGTGCTTCGGGCCTCTCCCACCTTGTCCTACCTGCGGGCGGGTAACGGTACGGATTTGGGATACCCGGTTCGACTCTTGTGACGGGACGAAGGCCGGAGATGGAGTTTGAAGATGTCTTGCCTGGTCCTACTTAAGGACTTATTGTCTTCGAGGACCGGGATCTTGGGAATTGGTGCTCACCTCACGCCTTACGTTATGGGCGGTTACGGATTGCCCCATCTACTTGGATGATGCCATACTTACTAGGTGGTAGCGGTTAGTGTTATAGTAGCGAGGATGTGCCCCGAAAGTGCCTCCATCCCCGCCGGAGACAGCCGGGGTTGATCTTGAGCCGAGAGTGCTCGATACGCCGCGTTCTCACGCCTCGGGCCAACGACGGTGGTACTCCTGAGCTTCCCGTAGCCGGAGTGGCAAGGTGGCATTGTCCGACCAGGTGGTCTCCGGTGACGTCAGCCTCAGGCACTTGCCTATGCCGATGATGGCGACACGGTGGTCTTGAGTACACGCTCCGGCAGAGTTGTAAATCTATACGATAGTCCGCCTTCGGCTAGGACCGTCTAGACCTCGACTACTTAGGGTTTGCGCCGCCTTTTTGCCCGATTTACCCTGGCCGCGCGCGCCTTTTGGCTAGGTTTTCTTGAGGTCCAACTTCTTCGAGTAGTGAGGGTGTTTTTCTTCTCATCCCAAGTTGAGTGTGGTTTGGGGTTACGCCGAGAGCCCGGAGGGTCGAGTTTGGTTAGGCAAAAGCGTATGAGTTGAAGGGTCGTTCGCTCGAGCGATGGTGTGAGATATGAGATGTGTTGTAGGAATGGATCCGAGCTTTGATATGATGATTGGTTTGGGCATTACACCAGTGGTTGGTGTGATGTCAAATGGAATTAAAACTTGTTTATTTATAAAACTTGATGTTTGCATAGGAAACTACAGCCAAATATAGGCCTCTTGATATATCCTTTGCATTCCACAAAGCACCACAAAGCAAAGCAAAGCATAGGGTGGGGAAATAGCCAGTACTCATTGTACTGAAAAGTCATTTTTAGTTTGCAAGGTGAACTTCGCTACTTGGAGGATTAGATGGTTTCGCGTGCCTACGCCCGCCGAAGATGGATGATGACGCTCGCAACGTTCTTCTAGCTGCTCGATGCCGCGTGACTCTGCTTGCTTCCGCCAAGTGGCTTATGTAATAATAATACCCTTCTATTTGTACTCTTTTATTCGGAAGTTTGACTCAGAATCTAATTTGTAATTTGAATAATGTGATAGAATGATCCTCGAGACTATCATGTTATACATCTATTCGTGAATTTCCTTCGTGGAAACTTGGGGATGTTACGCTTGGTATCAAGAGCCGTGCTTGACCGTAGGACGAGACCCTAGGTTTGGACAATAGCCTTAGGATTGAAACTTGCTTTTTTTTGGTTATATTACCGACTATGCATCTTTTTTTATGCATGGTTTACCCTCTGTTCGGTAATACCGCTAATTCCGCATTCTATATGTGTGGATTACCTATCGGGTCGATACATCACAAATCTTGCATCTCTACATGCATGAATTATCTCCTTGACTGCATACGACCTCGCATCTTTATATGCACGGTTTCCTCGATGTCCGCTATCGACACTAATCCTCGCATCTCTATATATATGCACGGATTATCTCTAGCCCGAACATTTTACCTATATGTTCGCTAGTCCCGCATCTCCTCAGATGCATCGGATCACCCCTCCTCGCCTAAGATATCACTATTCATGCATCTCTATATGCATGAATTACCTCACCAGCCAGATACGCCGCCAAACCCGCATCTTTACATGCTGGGATTGCCCGACCAAATAAAACACAACGGTGACCTCGCGACTTCTATATGCAAAGCTGCACTTCTATCTAGATACATCAACAATGCTATATCTATATATGCATAGCTATCCATCTTGCCGATTCCTAACTCGCTTAATGGACTAATGCATGGTCGAGCTCGAGACCGCTGCCAACCCGCCGATGGGCAAGTTTACGGGGGTTTCGCGATACCTCCTTCGCGTGGAAGCACTTTCGGAGAGTCGGGCATCCTCGCGAACACATCGAGTATGTGTATCGCAGAGCCCGCACCACATGGACGCCCGGAGACTACATCACGGTCCATCTCACCGCTCGCAAGTGAGACCGCATCACAGAATTCCATGGCTTCTCCGAACCGGAGGTGAACGAGAGCGCCTTCATGGGAGTACAAGCTGCCGGGTTGCGCCGCGAACTTGATGAGAGACGCCCCGCCACCGCTCAAGGAAGGCCGCTGCCTCGGCTGCCCTGGCGCGCCGGATCACCCAAGCCGCCTGCCCACGTGATTGCCGCCGGATCATGCTCCCTTCGGGCCGAGGCGCATCCTTGTCTCACCACCTTCGGGTTGTGCCTCCCGGCACAGACGTATACACCCCCGACGGGGAGCAACAGAGCCGCCACTACCTCCATATGCTACTTAAGGTGGATGAAATCCTCCTCAATGAAGAAGATGAGAAGAAGCTTCTCAAAAGCACCTTGCGCTATTTTCCAAATAAGTGATGCCGATCGTGAGAAGCATAGCCTTCTCGATCGTGACGCAAGAAGGTGATGCCGAGATTGCCACCAAGAGTCAAGTCGTGGAAGGCCAACTCAAGGAAGAGCACTTCAACTACGTAATTGGAGAGCCGGAGAGACAACTTGATGATAAGATAAGGGAGCTAGACCGCATAAGGCGAATGACAAGATGGCCGGACGCCGTAAGCAAGTGCAGAGAACAAGTGCAATCGGGCTGACCCAAAGAATCGAGCAAGCGTGCTTGCAAGTTGCAGACATAACCAACCGTTGTCATCCGATACAATCCCCTCAAGATGACAGAGTGTATGAGAGACAAGAGCTTCGTGACCTCGACGCCCGAGAAAGTCCGACCAAAAGCGCATCGTGGAGATTGAGGAGCTACAAGACCGCATCCCGTGAGAGACTCGTAAGGAGCCCCGCAAGACAGTACTTCAACATCGAGCCTACCCGCCCAACCTCAATGCCTGCCCAGAGGATGAGCTTCCTACTCCCAGTGGACACCGAGGATCTCCTAGCTGCCGACGTGCCTACATTGCACTAACCACAAGACACCTACGCCAGCCTAGAGGCCGAAGATGAGCACTCTATCTCTTCTCGCCGAGAGTGGCATTTAGGCTCGTAACCAATGCAAGCAATGAGTAGAAGTAGCAAGTAGTTGTTGGAAAGTCTTCATGCTAAGTGACATGACTCACTTCTGAAGTAGAGTAGAATGTCCCTCTTTTGGAGCCTACCGCGAGTAGTACGTTTCTCGCGAAGTCTTTTAGTGTAGCCGCTAAAGACATTGCCGTGTAATAAATCATGTAATGAATGCTTGATCTTTTATGCATTTTATCGATCATTATGCTTCTTTGTTTGAGTGTATGTTTAGCATAAAAGTTTTAAATTGTTTAACAATAAATCTATGCACTAGCCATGACCCCCGGCACTCCTTTGTCATATGCGTAAAGATGTCGACCAACTTCCCGAGCACTCAAAACCCCGGAGCACCATCCCCATCACAAACTATGGAATGGACCATACCGCCGGGAACCTCTCACAAATGTTGGAAAGTCAAACACGCCTTCGAAAACCCTAGTAGAGGACTTACATGAAGGAGGTTTATCCAAGGACCTTTCCCTTCAAACAAGGGTATTCCTATGAGCCAAGCTAAGAATCCCCGATGAGCCGGAGCTTCCCACATTTGATGGTGCCGAGTGACCCCATGGCCGCCAAAGACGGGGGTTGCATGAGCCCAAGAGAAGCTAAAAGCTCACTCTTAGCCCAACGGAGCGGGCCCAAATCGGTGCTCACCACCTCTCAGCTTTGAAAAAGGCATGGTGGGTCAACCTTGGTAGCTTACACCCCTACCCCAGAATGACTTGGGAGGAGTTCGTCAAGGAGTTGAGAAGAAACACATACCCAGGAAGAACGGAATGCTAAGAAGAAGGAGATCCAAATCCCTAGACCGGTTGTGATAGTGTTCAAGAGAAGTTGAACCGATTCACCCGCTTGATGCGCCACATGGTCACCGCACGCATCAACTCACAAAGAGAAGATGTGCTACTTCCACATGGGTTTGAACAACCCCAACCAGAAATCACTTAAGGGAATTGAGTGATACCTTGGGGGAAATGATCAACATGGCAAAGGAGATTGAGGAGGACCACATGGAGATCGACTTCGCCCCGATCACAAGAAGCGATGCCCCTCGAGACGTCCGCTTCATGGCACCTTGATGCGCCACACGACAACGTGCATTCCTTCTAAGATCAGTTCAAGATGGAGCCAATCGCAAGGGTTTGCACCGCCAAAACAACCTGGCACCAACAACAACCCTCGCGACGCCTCAAACCCCCAAAGACGGAAAGGCCGCCACGCCTACTACTACAGTGGCACGCCTTCAAGTGCTACAATTGTGGTCAGCATGGACAGAAGCCTCCAGTGCCCCAGAGAAGGACCCCATTACCCCCCGTGAGCACCCCTCTCCGTGAGCTACCCGCCTCGTAGTCCCGATGCATGGAAGGACGGTACACCTCACGCAAGGTGTAGTACACCCAATACTTGCTACGGATGTGGCCATGTCACCGCGGTTCCAAGTGTTCAAGAAAGAACCACGATGCACCCGCTATGAACCATGGAGGTAGTATCTAATGCCCAATGCCAACTACCATCTCCCCGCCAAGAACCCCTCAAAGGAGGAATGCTATGCCCACTTCATTAAGCGGGTCCCATCGATTGCCTTGTGTGTGGCCAAACAGGTCACCGGGCTTCGCAAGTGCCCTCAACGGGCGATAAGAGTAAAGAAAATCCGCGCTTTTGCTACAAGGCAGCCTTGGTCATTGGGTCACCCAATGCCCCCGAGAGAGCAATCGCAGTGATAGAGAAACTAATGATCCAACTCGAGGGCTACTTCCTCTAGCACCTGAATCGCCGATGTAAGTCTCCACCACAGCCCCGCAATGAATGCCCTTATCATGGACAACGTATGTTTTTATGCATACGTTTTTAATCCTTTTTCGCTTGTAAGATATTGGTATTGCATTTTCTATGCCTATTTTACTAAGCTTTTTTTAAGTCCTAGTCTATCTAGTGACCACATCAAAACAACCCATGGACCCCATCTACTTGAGTAAAATATTCTATGACCTAGATGTGTAGGGTGTGAGAGAGTCCCCACCTTTGACATAGTCTTTTAGCCACTCCCACTTCGCTACCTTCTAATGGTCTAGATGTTTTCCTCTAGATTGGGAAAGACCCTTTTCAATTAAGCACGTGGTCCAAGGTAGTACTAGCAAAAGCAAGATGACGTTTATGTCAGGCAACTTGGATCCTGAGAAGATGATGAAAGCCGTAGTGACTATAGCTTCCCGATGTATCCTCACGAAGCCAACAACAAGTTGCACCCCTAGAGAAAGAACCGCTTGGAGCCAACCGCCAACGAAGACCTCCCGAGTTGGAGTGGTACGCCACGCCTTGAATCTCGGGGACTAGATTCCTATAAGGGGAGTCTCAGAAACAACCCCTCAAAAATACCAAACACCAAAAATCACAACCAACAAAAATTTTTTTTTGAAAACAAACCCATGTTTGGTGTGTGACATGCTAGGAAGACAACTTGTAGTTGCACAAGTAGACCCTACATAGCTTGTGTGAGCATATGCACTCTAATCAACTTGTGATTTGGCTCTTATGATTTTATGTGATGAAATAAAATCAATCAACTTTAATTTGTCAAGTCGATCCCTGCTTGTGTTGCCAACCCTTTGAATGGAATCCTAAAACCCTAATGACCCCTAGTGGACCCTTACTAAGGGTATATATATGTTGGCAACACATGTATGTGCACATAGGTGCCAAGGTTTAGTTTAGAATGGAATTAAGGTGCAAATAGAAATTAGAAAGGAATTTAGAGAGGAGAGAAATGGCAAAGGCCATTTTGGCCTCCTAAACTCCAACAACCTCAGCCTCAGGAGGTCTTCCATACCGCCGCGCCCAGCCCGGGCCAGGGAATCGGAGCCCGAGCCGCACCGCGAGTGGGCCTCGCCGCCGGGGGCCTACCAAACCGAGCCCCGCCAGCCGCCGGCCTCACACGCGCCCACACCCGCAGGGAACGGGCCGGCCCAAAGACGCCACACCACCGCCGGCCCGCATCATAACCGAGGGCGTAAGCGGCCCCACCCTCGCCTCTCTCCCTCTCACCACGACGACGGTGGGGGACAACGGTCCCGGTGGTCATCTTTTTCCCTCCTCTCTCTCGCTTCGCCCGAACTGGAAAGGGGAGCAGAGCCCCCGCCGCCGCCTCGCGCCCGCTCGCGCCCGGCCAGCCTCCCCCCGCCCCGCTATGCGCCCAAGGACGCCGCGCCCGCCTGCGAGCCAAGAAGCTCACCCACGACGCCAAAAAAAAAAAAAAAAAAAAAACCCCCGCCGCTGTCGTAAAGTTGCGCCCGCCGCAACGCGCCGACACTCGCCGCGCCGCCGCCGCCGAGCCGAGGAATTGAGCTCCACCTATCTCGCTGCGGAGAGGCCACGCCGCCTCGCTTTTTCCCCATCCACATGTCCCAAAGACGCCGCCACAGCCGGTCCGATCATGATCGACCCGGATCACCGGTCCTCCCAATCCATGGCGCCACCGCCCTTACATAAACACCCCACCGAGCCTAGGGTTTCTATTCCCTTGCGCTTATTGGTGGCAACCACACCACCACCTACACCTTGACCGCACTGCAGGAGAAGAGAAGGGGAAGAAGGAGAAGAAGGGGGTGGAAGGAGAGGGACCGAGCCGCCCGCCCGCCGCCGCCGCCGGGAGCTCGCAGAGTGACGCCGAGCCGCAGTTTCTGACCGCGAGCCGGAGCCGAGAGGAGAACCGCGAGCATGAACGCCAGCAGCCGCCCGAGCCGCCCACCGCCGCCGCCGCCTCGCCACGACGACCGCAACCAACCCAAGGTGAGCAACCGCCGCCGAGTTGAACGCCACCGCGCTTCCCACCTCACGGAGCGCGAGGGCGCCACCGCCATGAACACCGCCGCCGCGACCGCAGGCGTTTTTTTAAAAGCAAGGCCCGCCTTGCCGAAGCCTCGCGACGGGGAACGCCGACGCCGGCGGTGTATCGCCGCCATGGCCACGGCCACCCTCGGCAACGCCAGTTCCGCCGATCCACAAGAAACCGAGCCGCCGACCACCCCTCATCTTGTGTCCGCCCTCGACGTGAAACCCGGGAGCACCATCCCTGCCCGCTTAGGGGACCCAGTCGCCGGGTGGAGCGCGCCATGACGGGTGTTGTGCCACCGAGGAGCGCCGCCAAACCGCCGCCGTTCGACCCATCTCCTCCGTAGCCTCGCCCGTCGAGAACCCCGCCGACAAGACCCGCCAAGCCTCGGTCGCACCCAGCCGCGACCATCCCCGCCGTAGCGAGTCGCTTTGACTATGGACCACGCAGCCAAGGATCGCTGTGAGCGCCGCCTGCACCAGTTGCGCTGCGGCCAATACGCGCCGCTGGTCGCCACCGTGAACCCTGGCTCACCGATCACATCAATCGGCGAAGGGGGAGTTTTTATGCCCCGCTCCCATGATTGAGCACCGCGCCGCGCTCGCCGGCAACACCGCCGCCGCCGCCTTTGTTGCCGAAGTCCGCTCGCCGGGCCGTGTCGCTTCCATCATCAAAACCAGGCCGCCTCGCGCCGAGGTGGGCGCCGACGAGCCCACCCGTCTTTGCCGAATCTAGCTAGCTAGCCGGGACTAGGTAGAAGACCCGCCTTCACGCTGCTTTGCGGGCATGCACCGCCATGGTCGGGAGTCGCCATGGCGAGGCAGCCCTCGCAAGACCGAACCACCTCGATGGCCCAGTGAGAGAGATGAGGTCCGCCCGCCGCACCGCATCGAGCCAACCACTACGTGGGAAAGGAAGGCGCTGCCTGCCAAACCTTGCCGGCCACAGGTCGTCGCCGAGGAGCGCCGCCATGTCGCCGCCGCTCCACCCCGACCCGGCCGCCCGGCCGACGAGATCGCTACCGCTGAGCTCACCACCGCGTAAAAGGGCGACCGAGCCACGACACGGATCGTAAGAAGCTGCTCGCCAAGGCCTCATCACGCCGCCGCGGGCTGCCGCGCCGCTGAGTTCCGCCAAGGCGTTCGCCGCGTGTGGACTTCTGGTTTTTTGGTCGCCCTGGCGCCACGGGGATGCGAATCGGCGGTGGGGGCCAGACGGGCTTCTCGTCGCAGCCGATGCCGCCGCCGCCGGGGCGCACCGACGCCGGGCCGTCGCGGCCGGACGCTCGAAGCATCGCCGCCGACCCACGCCGATGCCGCAAGCCTCGCCATGGCTTCGTGATGCTAGAACAAGGAAGAAAGTGAGGCCTTGAGCCTCACCCGCCCGTAGCCGCCGCCGCCAGGCGCCGCCACGCCGCCGCGCGCGGCCGGGCGCCCGAAGCCCTCGCCGCAGCCGCCTGTCACCACTTCCCGGCTGCGAAACCTAGCCACGACCGATGCCGCCCGCCTTGAAGGTAGTCACCAAGGAGCCGCCGTCCGCTGCCGAGGAAGCGGAAGGCCGCCGCTGCGTGAGCCCGCCGCCGGCGAGGGGGCGCCCGGCCGTGGTAGGGAAGCAGCAGGAAGATTGGGGGAAGAAAGAGGAGACATCACGTGGACCGGGCTCCACGTGAACCCGCAGTGAGGGAGGGAGAAGGTGGACCAAGTCCACGATAGACCGAGTTGTGGTTCATAGACTCACAAACTGAGTCCACCATACACCGCCCCGCAGACAACCGTCACGTGCACCCATTCCATTAGAGGCCCAACAAACGCCACGTGGCCCAGTTAGTAGCCCGACACGTGTCCGGCTCTGGCGGGCTAACCCGCCCGTGATCCCACCCCCGAGCATGGCTCCATCGAGCCCGCTTGGGCCTGGGCCAAGGTTGACCGCTGACCGTCAACGGCTGATCGCCCCACCGCCACCGATCAAACCAAGGGCCCCACTTGTAAGTCTCAATATCCGCTCGACCCACGCTGGGCCGGGCCGCGGATATCATCGCTGATGTCACCAATGACGCCATCCCCTCGGACTCGCTTCCGGCCGCCAAGCAAGCAGCCTTGGACCAATCGGATTGCGCCACGTGTCATCCAAAGGTTTTCTCTCCCTTTATCTTTTCAAATGATGTTTTAGACTTAGGAAATTGTGAGAATATTCATAATTAACTCGAAAAATTATGAAACAAGAGTCCAAATTCTTCTAAAATCAAGCTCTACGCCATAGGCTTATCCATGAGTGCTTTGGAGTTTTTGGATTTTGATTTGCTTCTTTGTGAATATCTATAGGAGTCGCTATCGCGACTCTACGCTACGCTTTCGCCCTCGAGGAGGAGCTACGCCGAGGAGGACGACTCGAGTCGAGGAGGACTTGTCGATGACCATTGAGGTGCTAATTTCCCACCCACCTCGAGATCCTATTACGCATGCCATGATAGATTGCTAGCGCTTTACTTTATGTTGCAGTGCTATATGATAGGATTGCATGAGTAGAATGCTTGTGAAGCCTTTACCTTGTCGCAACCCATCACCCGCATACCCGCCGATAGATTTAGCCACGCTTATTATATCTTGTCGCTATCGTTGCTATATCTCACTTACGTGTTATATATATGATCCCGGTATATGAGCCGGAGTTGAGTATGTTTGTGGGCGACTTGGTGCCCGTGACCCGAGGTCATGTGGTGAGTTTGATTCTCGTGTATGCCTTGGGTGTGTGGTGAGGGTTGTGTCGATCAGCAGATCTACGACGAGTCGCCGAGACCGCCTTGCGGGAGTGTGCTTCGGGCCTCTCCCACCTTGTCCTACCCGCGGGTGTAACCGTGGTACGGATTTGGGATACCCGGCTCGACCTTGTGACGGGACGGAAGGCCGGAGATGGAGTTTGAAGATGTCTTGCCTGGTCCTACTTAAGGACTTATTGTCTTCGAGACCCGGGATCTTGGGAATTGGTGCTCACCTCACGCCTTACGCTATGGGCGGGCATGGATTGCCCCATCTACTTGGATGATGCCATACTTACTAGGTGGTAGTTAGTGTTATAGCAAAGGATGTGCCCCGAGTGCCTCCATCCCGCCGAGACGGGGTTGATCTTGAGCCGCGAGAGTGCTCGATACGCCGCTCCTCACGCCTCAAATACGACGGTGGTACTCGGGAGCTTCCCGTAGCCGAGTGGCAAGGTGGCATTGTCCGACTAGGTGGTCTCCAGACGCCGCCCTAGGCACTTGCCTATGCCGATGATGGCGACCGTGTGGTCTTGAGTACACGCCTCGCAGAGTTGTAAATCTATACGTATAGTCCGCCTTTCGGGCTAGACCCGTTTAGACCCGACTACTTAGGGTTTGCGCCGGCCTTTTGCTCGACTACCCTGGCCGCGCCGGCCTTTTTGGCTAGGTTTTCTTGAGGTCCAACTTTCTTCGAGTAGTGAGGGTGTTTTCTCTTCTCATCCCAAGTTGAGTGTGGTTTGGGGTTACTACCGAGAGCCCGAGGGTCGAGAGCCTAGCAGGGCAAAAGCGTAAGGAGTTAAAGGGTCGCTCGTCACGAGCCGATGGTGTGAGATATGAGATGTGTTGTAGGAATGGATCCGAGCTTTGATATGATGATTGGTTTTGGGCATTACACCGTGGTTGGTGTGATGTCGGGAATGGAATTAAAACTTGTTTATTTATAAAACTTGATGTTTGCATAGGAAACTACAGCCAAATATAGGCCTCTTGATATATCCTTTGCATTCCACAAAGCACCACAAAGCAAAGCAAAGCATAGGGTGGGAAATAGCCAAGACTCATTGTACCAAAGTCTTTTTAGTTTGCAAGGTGAACTTCGCTACTTGGAGGATTAGATGGTTTCGCGCCTACGCCAAGCCAAGATGGATGATGACGCTTCCGCAACGCTCTTCTAGCCGCTCCGATGCCGCGTGACTGTTTGCTTCCGCCAAGTGGCGATGTAATAATAATACCCTTCTATTTGTACTCTTTTATTCAAGTTTGACTCAGAATCGATCGTAATTTGAATAATGTGATGGAATGATCCCTGAGACTATCATGTTATACATCTATCCGTGAATTTCCCTTCGTGGAAATTTGGGGATGTTACGGGCAGAGGCCATGGCGAGGACTCACGGTTTTTTCGCCGCATGGATCCCGAAGGCGAACGATGATGACCTTCGCGGCCGATGTTGCCGACTTGCTCGGCATCGACATGGAGGATCCGATCGACGTTGATGCCGATGATGGCACCGCGAGCACGCACCCCACCAACGGCCCAACGACCCTCCATCCGTTGGTGTTGCCGCCGCCGCGTTCGCTAGCCGCTAGCCGCAGCTAAGCCAGGTGTTCTCGTAAACGCACCTCCCCGTCCCGGCAATTCTTTGATGAGATTGAGGAAGATGTTGAGGGTGTTGCTACCGTCACTAAGGTGCTCGCTTGATTGCTAGACTTGATCCGCCTTTGAGTATTGGTGAAACCGATGCTTGGCAAGAATACATTGACGTGCTCATAATCCTTTGTTTAAGGGTGTGTCCAAGCAAACCACTACTAGATACCTTGAGAAGCCGTTTGATGAGCGTAGGAAAGTGCTTAGGAATCATGTGTTACCGGTGTTTCATCCGTTGCTTTGACGGTGATATTTGGAGTGGTAATGCTAAGGAGGATTATATTACTGTTGTTGCTCATTATGCTTCTAGTGAATGGCGCTACAGAAAAAAAGGTCATAGGTTTTAGACTGATTGATTGCAAACACACTTGGTGAGAATATTGCTGAGAAAGTTGGTATCGTTGTTCAGAATTTGGCTTGATTGATAAGGTTTTTGTATTACTTTGGACAATGCATCATCTAATTCTAAGGCTATGGATACTTTGAATGCTCGTTTGGGGGATATTTAGGGCAAACTTTATCCGATGATGACCCCGATTCTTACAACTGCTCACCGTTGTTGTCATATCATAAACTTGATTGTTAAACTGGGTTTAAAAAGATTCAAACCATACTTAGAAGATTTCAGAAAGCTATCAATTTTTAAATTCATCAAATCATAGAATTGCTATGTTCAAGAACTTTGCATTGCTCAAGGGATTACTCCTAGGAAATTTGGTGTGGACATGGAGGTAAGATGGAATTCTACTTACCTTATCTCGAAACACCTTTGTGAGGATCCCTATCCTCATGCTTTCACCTGCTTTCATTAATGCTAACTATGGTGAAGAGTTATTGACTGCTAGGCATTGGATAATTGCCGACGATATTAAAGTTTCTTGAGGTTTTTATGAGTCCACCGTTGTGTTGTCGGTGTTTACTATCCAACCAAATTCCATTTATTATGCATCAACTTATTGAAATTGCTAGCCATTTACATGTCGCTGAACAAGATATTAACTTGCATACAATTGTCTATCCTATGAAACAAAAGTATCTAAAATATTGGCAAGACATACCTATGTTGTTCTCAATTGCATTTGTTCTTGATCCTAGAGCTAAGCTGGTAGGTCTCTATAATACCTTGATATTGCTTAAGAAGTTCACCGATTGTGATTACACTACATATTATGGTGATGTTAGATCCGAGCTTGAGAATTTGTTTACCAAATATGACAAGAAATTTGGTACCGTTAGAGCTCCTAGATGTGAACAAAGAACCAAGCATCATGTAAGAGGAAGGTGCATCATGGGACAGATATTTGGTACTACCAAAGGGTGGTTCTTCCCCGCGCCCACCGTACCGCATCCGTAATGGAGCTTTGTCCGAACCGGTCGCTTACCTTGACAAATGATAGACTCTCTCCGAGTTTAATGATGGTTTTGACATACTTCTCGGTGGAAAGACCACAAACTAACCTTTCCGGTCTTATCCATCCCGGCTAGAGATGTTATGTCTGTCCTCGCTTCCACGCTTTCTTCTCGTAATCATGTTTCAACTTTTAGCAGAAGGATCCTAGAGGAGCGTCGCCGACGTCACGTTGCCTAAGCATGTTGAAATGTTAACATGTATCAAGGATTGGGAGTTGGGTGACAAAAAGGAAGCAAGATACCGCCGTGATCGACCATAAAGAGTTATGTGAGCGCTTTGAAAAATTTCCTTGATTGAAGACTCTCCAAAGACCGTGTATGCCTCTTCCAACTTTTTCTTATTCTTTTTCCTTTTTGTTCTAGTTGCTTTAGATATTGACTAAGAAGTCATTTTCATTCTTTGTACAAACCGAAGAAGCTACCGGAGGCACACCTCCCGCCGGCCATTCGCCGCCGGCAATGCCGGTGCTTCATCCGTTGATGCAAGAGCTGGGCCGGAAGAGGAAGGGGGGCCGGTATCGCTGCCGCGAATCGAGCCGGAAGAGGGAAGAGGTGCTGGCTGGTAACGCCGCTACAACAGCCGGAAGAGGAAGGGGGACTCCGCCGCCGGCCGGAACTGGAAGACCAACTAGAGGAGGGACTAAGAGGAAGAGCACCAAGGCGTGGTCGAACCGCGAGAAGTTGAGGTGATGCTACTTGTTCTTTTGGTCCGAGAGTGAGAGTTGAGAGAAACTTGAGCCGAGAGATGGTGAACTATGCTATGTCTATGTGTTGAGTGTTGAGTCTCGTGACTCCGTTTGTAACAAACATTAACTTCTTTTGAATGAAATGATTGAGTCGTGTGTTTGTGTGTAACTCTTTTCCTTTATGGGGTTTTATCTCACAAGGGTGAGTTTTACCCATAAAAGGTTTTTAATGAGGCAAAGATATAACACAAACACACAACTCAAGTTTTATTAAATTTGTGTATGTGTGTTGATCTTGTTATTCTTGTTCGATTTCATATGAATTCGCTTTTGTTATTGTATATGAATTTGCACCTCCGAAAATTCTCAGACAAAATGGTGTTTTTGGTGTACGGGCCGTGGGTCGGCTTCAGATCGCAGCCGTGCCCCTCGGGCTGGCCCCAAGACGCTCGGGCAGCCCGTAGGGGCGGGCTTTGGCCGACCCCCGTGCACGACGCCCGTGTAGCCCGGCCCCGCCAAGCCCGAGGCACGACGCGGGCGCCCCCGCCCGGCCCGATGGCGTGCCGGCCCGCTGGAAAACTATATCTATATTCACCTGATAGGTTCATGTGCATTAGTCGCCTAGCTACATGCATACTATTCGGCATCGCTCCAAAGATGTATGTTAGGTATTGGGCCTGGGCCATATATCGTATGGGGCTAGTCATGAATCGGGCCGCCGACCGTTGCCGGTGTCGTTTTGAGTCGATCGGTGAATGGCGAATCTATAAGCCACGCTCCCGCTTGTAAACGTTTCCTTAACGAAGAACATAATTATGAACCGTCCTAATACAATTCTAAATCCCGCGGAGAATTCAGCTGTGTTCTTACTTTCTACCTCAACCGTCCGTGCCGCGATTCCCGTAATTCCTTCCGGATACCCTACCCTAACATTTGGTATCCGAGCCCTATTGATTTGGGGATTTTTTTTTCCAAATCTGGTGCCGGGCAACGTAATCCCCCCCAGGTACTAGATCGAGATGACGACCTCCGTGGAGGAATTGAAAGCCACGATGGAGAAGATGGTCAAGCAATTCGCCGGCTTTGAGGAGATCATCTCCACCTCCCTCGACAAGCTCACGACGCTGGAGGCATGGAAGTCACCGGCAGGGGCGCCCATGGATTCGCTTCTCAAGAGCTTGGCAAACGCCGTGGACAATGATGGAGGAGACGGCAGCGCAGTGAAGCAAACTCGAGTTCCGACCACCACCCCGCCTTCCACCACCGCAAAACCGCAGTCCTAGACACCGCCGGGGCCACGACGGCTCCCGAGGCTCGAACTCAATCTCGCACCGCCACGCCCACATCGGGCGCTGCCGCCACCGTGGATTGACATGCCCATGGGGCCTCATGCGGCGTAAGCCTCCTGAGCGCTTCCGCCATGCCGGACAAGGTATGGTTCCGTAACCCATCTTACCCGCACCGAATTAGGAGGAAGATCATCATCATCATCCACCATTCCCGAAAAATGGAATTCCCAAATTCGACAAAGACTAGATGGTGGCTTGACCAATGCGAGACCTATTTCGAGGTCTATGCAAAGGCAGAAAGGATGAGGACGTGCTTCTCCATGCTCAACTTCCAAGGCGCCAGAGGCGATGGTTGCAGACGGGGTGCAATGGAGGAACAAACCATGGATTGGACAAGCTCGTGGCCATGGTCACCGCCAAGTTCGACAAAGATCGCATTCGCTTGATACCGAAAGCAATTGTATGCGCAAAGAACGGGCTCCGCTTTGGAGTACCAGCGGAATTCAAGAAGCTCTCATGGCGTGTTTCTCTACAACCCGTTGTCCGATGACACATTCTTCGTCACGCAGCTCGTGGGTCGGCTCTCGCGGATGATATCGGGCGCACACCCGCTACATCGACCAAAGGATGTGGACATGACAAGCGCGTTGGCGCAATTCAGAACAAGAGCCGGAGATGCATGCCAAGTCCTCGGGCGGATTTCACCAAACGACCGGCTCATTCTCGCACAAGGTGGTGACAAGACAAAGACAACAACAAGAAATTCCAGATCAAGGCAAACAAAATCGGTTAAGGACAAGTCGGGCCGCCTCAAATCTTTTCGACATCGCAGAATCGCCTCGCTTTCAAATGCGGTGAGAAGTGGAGTCCCGCTCACACTTACCCCCGCTCAAATTTCCTTACATGTTTTAGAGGAGATACTTGATGCCTTGACATTGTTGAGACTGGTGGATGACATTGAAGGAGAAGAGATGGGAGAAACAGCTTGAGGATCGAAGTGATGGTCGTGGACATCTCTCGGCCCAAATCCAAAGCCGTGAGGCAAACATTCAAGCTACTTGCTAAAGTGGGAAACACCAGTTGTTAGTTTTGTTGATTCGGGAAGTGTGGGGACGTTTGTCCAGTGAACAATTGGTGGCTCATCTTGACTATCTACAATTCCATGCACACCAAATAAGATCAGGACACCTGATGGAGGATTGATGTTGTGTATTCAGGTGGATTGGTTCATTCGGGGACACCATTTTGTATCTGAAGTAAAGGTATTGCCTCTAAAATGCTATGACCTCATTATGGGAGAGGACTAGTTGGAAACATTCAGTCCAATGGTGGTTGATTACAAGCAGAAAACCATTCAGTTTACTCATAGAGGCAAGGAAGTCAAGTTGCAAGGAGTAGTGGATAAAACCAATACCTGCCCACCTGTGAGTGCACATAAGCTAAAAGGATTGCTCAAGCATGGGGCTATCTCTCACTATATTCAGATGACTTCTCCTATCATTGCACCTGTGCAAAGCTCTACATCAGAGCAAGAGGTTGTTGTTCTAGTTGCTGTTGAGGAATTGATAAACCAGTACAACCATCTGTAGGCAGATCCTTCTGGCTTACCACCTGCAAGAGATGCTGATCACAAGATACCATTGATTCAAAGAGCACAACCAGTCAAAGTCAGACCTCACAAATATTCTCCAATTCAAAAAACTGAAATAGAGAAACAATTGAAGCAGATGTTATCCCAAGGCATCATAAGAGCTAGCTCAAGCTCTTTTGCATCACATGTACTACTGGTGAGAAAGAAGGATGGGAGTTGATGTTTCTGCATTGACTATAGATGTCATACCCAATTTAAAAGAACAAATTGGATATATAAATCCTCATGTGTGCCCAGAAAATGGAAACACACATAAGGTGACAAACTGTTGGAATGTATCATCACAATGCTTATTACATGGAATAAAAACGAAAACTCAAAGAAATGAAACTAATTCCAACTCTCTCATGCGGAAGCTCCAAGAACGGGTACGCCGGCTGGTGGTCCACAAGTCTAGTACTCCTGGCGATAATCCTCATTCCATCCTTGATCTGAGACTGGTGTGGTGAAAATAGCAAGGGTGAGTTCATGTCGAACTCAACAAATATAGCTAGATAAGTACTACCCAAAAGATCATGATCAATATAACTTAAATAATGTATATGATAAAACAATAAACCATAAACATGTTTGCAACATTAGTAACCAACTTTAGTAACCATCTTAGTGCAAAGGTCCACGACCGCTCGTGTCCTTGAGCAAGGCTAGTATACTAGTTTTTTTCAAACTCGCTGCAGAGGTGTACACATTCACCGTAAGTCGTGATTCCTAAATGCATGGGTTTGCAAGGCCCAGATTCACCGAAAACCACTATGAAGCCCCCAAAGGTTCGCTCTTAACAAGTTGGGCGCTAAGTCGCCGATATAGGACCCACCCTTCCTATATATGTGGACGGGGGCTATACTATACCCAATTCAGCACTTCCTCCAAACTCGCTAGAAAAATGATCTTTGAGGAACTAAAGTCGAGTCATATAACCCCTATAGTTGTAATCGTAAAACCCGGATGTTCTCAGAGTGCATAATTTCTCATGTTGATAATAGTTATGTTTCATGTTTTATAGCATAAACATTAAGTAGGTCACATGATCATGAACTTAAGCCAATAAATTCCCAAACTATACTTGCCTTGACTATTAAGTCCTCGCTGAAACTCGCTGCCCCCCGACACCGAAGTATTGCTCACCGTCGATCTATACTCGATAATAAAACCAACATACACGCATCCATAGACAATCATGTACGAAGCAAACAAGACTATATGTTAGAATAGTACACCAATAGTGATAAAACAGTATAAAAAGTGTATAAAACTAATCTACGGCGCCGCTACGATCACATCGACGTAAAGATCATTAAAAAACGTAACTAAAACGGATAAGTTATGGATTTTACAAGATTTCCTATAGAAAGATAATTAATTAATTCTAACTACGAAAATTAACTATCTCAAAATTACTGAACAATTATACTAACACATAGAGAATTTAATTACAAATCTAACGCAATTTAAATGGATCAATTTGGAGTTAAAACGACGGTTATAATCATTTGAATGCGCTGGTAGTTCTCGCAATTAAAGGAAAACGTAATTTGAACTATTGAACTGTAAACTACGCTTTCCGTAAAAGAAAACGTATTCACTAACCGATGTACAGGAACTACGCTTTTCAAAGTGGACAAAACGGAAATATGTAGTACGCAAAGGTTGCATCGTGAAACTTAAATAGATCCAGGTCCCTTTTACACAAGGACAGGGACTAAGGGGTATCAAGAGTTATGGGTCGTCGGATCGCGATTTCACCTGGATGAGATTAGACTTGAGGGGTGAGGGAGAGGATTTCCGGCCGAAGCGTAGTTTAGCGGCGGCGCCATTGTCGACGGGCGGCGGGCTCGTCGGTGCTCGATGGACCGGGCCTAGAGGACACCATTTGTGAAATTGATGGCATGGGGAGGAAGAGGAGGTCCGTGCAATGATTACCGCGTGATTAATTGGGACGGAGATGCCGCGATGACGATGAACGACGGGCGGGCCCGGGCGGCGGAATCCGAGCTCCACGGCGCTCCGAAATCCCGCGACGAAGATTAAACGAAAATGGACAATTGAAGCGGGATTCGCCTAGGGAAGTTCTCATGGCTCTAGTTACCTCAACGAAGGTCGAACGGCGATCTTGAGGCGGCGGAACGGCAGTCCCGAGCTCGATGGCGCAATTATGGCCGCGACGGCGTTGGTGCTCGGTGGGGGTGATTGACGGTGTTGAGAGGGGAAAAGGATGGGTTAGGGGCTTCTACGGCTTAATAGGCGACGGGACGAGGGAGGGTGAGACCCGGGCGGGCTCATGCTCGCTTGCCGGGTTATGGCGCGGCGGATACGGCGGCCTTGACTTGATCTGGCGAGAGGAAGGAGGGAGGGCAGCGGCTATACGGAGCTCGAGCGGTGATGCATAGCAGGTGGGATGTGTCGCCAGCGAGATGCGGAGCACGCGGGCATCGATCCGGTCCCACGCTGGGCGCTGGCGGGACGCAGGAATGCGGCGCCGTCGGGACGGCACCGGTGGTGCGGCTAGCGATGAAAAACGGACGGAAAAATTCATTTCTATTTCCATTTCTATATTTGTTGGCGGAAATTGGGATCCGTTCGAAAATGCACGGTTCGAAATGGAATCGAAAATGCGGTGCACGGAAACGAACCAATATGAACGAAATTGAACGAAACGGTCGAAGCCGGAACTTAAGCCGAATAACATGGTGCCACAACCATCCATCTCTTCGGGCCCTCCGGCTAGCGGCTACCTTCAGTCATACCATCACAGGCTCTCCAAAGATCATCCGTCTCATCGGGATCACTTTCACTATCATCATCTAGGTGGACATCATCCGCGGGTGTCTTTCGGTTTCAAATCAACTACTATGGATGGAATGCATTTATGATCTAAAAGGCAATACATATATTAATTGATCATCGAGAAATGTATGGGCATACAACACCACCATATTAGATGCATAGATCTCGGCCATTAGCTTTCCTTAAAGGTGTGGTTTGCTGAAAACGGAGTCCGGATGAGAAAGTTATGGACCGCCGTAATACGGGAAAAATGCAAGAAAAATACGGAAAAATTCGACCAAATACGGGATTCCGAAATACGGACGGAAAAACGCCGTTTCTACTTCCGTCCACATTCCGACGACCACCTCCGTCCCCGATTCCGACCCGTTCCGATTTTCCGAAAATGCGCGAAACGGAACGGTAAAATATAGAAAACGGAACGGAAAAAAACGGGAGAGATTCCGTCCGTTTTCAACACTAGGTGTGGCTTCCGTTCGGAGGTAGAAGATGAGTTCCTGGGCTGCTGTTTCTATCGGGCCGGCCCAAGAGAAAAGGAGCAGTGGGCTTTGTTTTGTTAGCTGGGCTGGACGAGGGAAGAAAACAAAGAGGAGGAGGAGGCATCCTGGGCCGGTTTGGGCCAGATAGGAGGAAAAGGAAGGGAGAGTAAAGAAAAACCTTTTTGTTTTATTTGACTTCCTTTCAAGAGCAAATTTCAAATGAATTTGATTTCTTTTTAAGTTTTGGTCAAAACCACACCACATAAAAATAAATATGCAGCAGCATGAATGCATCAACATGTGTCTAGCCTTATATTTGATTTTAAATTAATAAAATTATTAATTTCTCCTATATTGACATGGCATAAAAATGCATAATTAAATCAATTTAAACTATTTTGAAAATTGTAAATTTCCGTGGGTGTTACAATAGACATGTGTCCGACCCTTTATCGAGAGTCGTAATCTTCGCCGAGGCCCCGTGGTCAACCGTCGGCGAACACCTCGCTTTTGCCGAGAGCCGAGCGCAGCCGCTCTCATCAAAGGGAGTTGCTTGCCGAGAGCCCTTCAAGGCCGCCGCCGGCAAATTATTATTTTTGATTTTTGGGTTCCATATTTTTCTATAGCCTTGCTATAGTACTTGGACCTCCATGCTGGAGTTTGGGAATTATTTCAAACTTTTTTAGTATATTTCATGAATTTTCACCTTTTATTTGAATTTTTTTAAGAACTCATTTTTGAACTGCAAGTCATTGGAATAATGGATCTAAACGAATCATATTTGTGTTTGTGAGTGTTCCTTGAGGTCTCATCCAGGTCCACGCCCAAAATTCTAACATCAACATCCGCCGGTCGCGCCAAAAGATGTCCACTCACTTGTGGGTGAACCGTTTTTAAAATCAATAAAAAGCAAATGAAGTAGAAAAATCATGAAATTTGACGCGGTCATCGTGATATCGCATGTGCACGATGTGGTAAAAAATTTGAAAAGGTTTCATACAACTTTGGATCCTCAGACATAAAACCCGGAGATCTCAACATGATCTCCGTGTTTCTACCGTCCGGGATCCAAACTAGATACGCTCCCGCACTTCCCCAATGTGGCTGCTTTCACATGCCGAGCTGCTCTCTGTTTCTTTTTTTTTGTTTTTTACAACACTATGTTTCGTCTTTGTTGTGCCCATGAAGCTAAAACGCAATGTGGATATTTATTGGTCACGTAGACATGCAACGTGCACTTTATCTTTCAAGATTACATAAAAAAATGACTTCTGAACTTGTCCATTATTCTCATTGTATGGTACTAATAAATCAGACATTGGCCTCATCACAAGAACTATATCTCAGTTTATTTCAAAATTAAAGCTGGTGTGGCAGTCTAGGACTCTTGGTAATGAGACAGCAAAGGATATCATTGCATGAGTAAGCACAAACTAGATCCTGAAATTAAGGAATGTGGGCATGCATATCCATCATGCCATGTGGTGAACACGGCTGTCAAGTAGGGTAGTTTCGTCATAAAATAAAAATAAAATATAAAAGCAGGTGGAAGCTACCGTATATATATATTGTGGGCCCTATATAATTTCATATATATATTTTTTACAAAATTACTTAACTTTTTGCATATATTATGGGCCCTAGCTATATATTTTGTTTTCTCTCACAGTTATTTGTTTGAATTAACTGTGTGTCTACTTTATACTTTCCTTTGATTTTCTACCCAATCTGCTGGCAGGTCTGGCCCAGCTTTAAGCACGTGACCAAATAGATTACTGAACAAGTCTCATAAAATGGAGCTCGATCCTCCACCGGTCTCTGCCCCATTTTTCGACTCTAGCCATTTCTGTCAAACCTGTGAGGCTGTGACCACAGCTCTCTCGTTTTGTCTATCTCTATATATCTCCAATATATGGCTACTGCTAGATTTCTCCTCCTGCAACATCCTTGGTCTATGAATGGGTGGCATCGGGAAAAGATGATTCACTTCTGTTTCCTCCACCTCACTGCCGGTGGACTCGATGGAGCACGATATGCTCAACATCTGGACAGCTGTTACTCAAGGCGAACAACTGGGTTCTTGATTTGTTGATGCCACAGCAACCAGAAAGAATTCACGACATGGCTTCTTTGTTCGGGGACCGTTTGCTTCTGTAATTACGAGCTAAGAAGGTTTTTATTGTTTTACCCGATGCATTGAGTACGAATATAGCAAGCATACTAGAAAAAGAATGGATTAACCTCTTGGTTGCTTCAGACACTTCTATATGGTTTTGTATTTGCTTAGTGATATTGTTCTTCAGGTAGCGTGTTGTTTTTGCCAATTATCTTCACACGTACTGTTGGCTCCCTTTGAAATTCACGTGTGTATGGAATCCTCTGTTTTCTACAAGCATTTCTATCATATTCTCATAGTGTTTGGAATCCTCTGTTTTCTACAAGGATTCCTCTCATATTCTCATGTAGTCTTTTGTGTTCATATTCTTGTGTTTTTCCTGTTTGTCTGTTTTTTCTATTACTAGCTACTAATCCTTTTTATGGCATGGGCTATATTCACCTAGTCTCTACTATTCTTCAATGCATAGATTACATGAGCTTTTCACATTACTTCTCATATAAATTTAATGAGAAGGATTCACTCAAATTTAATAGCACCATTTTGGTGGTATTGAAATGCCGCCTTAATGCCATAAAGAGAAGTAAATGCTAGACTTGCAAAGGTATTCTTTTTTTTTTTAATATGACTCAGTAATACGGATGAATAAATCATATTTCTTGTAGTGCTTTTCTATGTTGATGTATAAATACTAGGATGAAGTGACGTCTCACTCATCCTTGCTCCATTACTAAATCATGTCTTGCCCAACTCTAGTCATGGTACTGATTCCTGATGCTGAACCATTCTATTAATCCTGCGACCAGAGCTCTATCTGTTTAACTCGGTCTCCTATAGCTGCTGCTACAACCTTCGCCTCCTGGCTCCTGCAAGGTCTATGAATGAGTGGCCTCGAGAAAACACAATTCGCCTTAGGTTCCACATGATCCGATCCACTGATTTGAAGACTAGCACAGTAAGGGAAATTGTGTTTTCTCGGTGCCCTTTAATTCTACTTGCATGCTGAGGAGCACTCGAATCCACACCACCAGGCCTACATGGTTCGATCTGTTTCCTGGTGGCAGCTAGCCATGGGAGTTTTTTTAGGCCACTACAACTGCTTGCGCCCTGTCCATCTCCTTCCCTCGCCCCCATGCGGAATCGATCACAACAAAAAGTCATCAGCGAGATGGTTAGTCATGGTGGACGACTGGGTTACTGATTTGCTGCTGCTGCAGTAACCAGAAAGAATCCATGACTCGGTCACCGGAGAAGATGGCGAGATGTGGCAACCAGGGCAGAGTCTCTGGGTTGCAGTGGCAAGTAGCATCTGGAGGAAGATAGACATCCTCATTGGGAGGAGGCCAGTGGGAAAAGAGGAAACCATTAATTTTTCAAAAAGAAAAAGAAAATTAAAGGGCAGTATAGTGATTCCATTGTTGTGAATCTGTTTTGCCAAACGAGTTTCTAAAGCAGGATTAGCATGACCAGAAAAGCTGTTTGTGAAGCTAAAACCCCAAAAAACAGCTTCATTGTTCAAGTTCAAATGTACCCAACAGGGCCTTAAACTCTCGTATCACAGGTAAGTAAGTAAAACATTGATTGCATTATGTTTTCACTATCCTCCTACCATCCAAACAAGTCAGTCACGTAGCCATTCTGCACAGCATTTGTTGAGCCATTGTCCAATCACTTTGCAATGCTCAACCGTTTACATTCCAACTTCATTCCAAACTTGATTGAACACATGCTTTGAAGTAAGGCGGAGAGAGGGAACTACGGTTATTATTTTTGTTTGGCTGGTCTAGTCTTCTATTTTAGAGACATGCTTTGTGATCTGTTTCTCATAAGGTTTGTCTAGAAACTGATTTATGAAGGTGAGACCTACGCCATTTACAGAGACAAATTAACACATAACTTAGGTTGTCAGTTGAAGGCATATTGAATACAAGGCAATGTTAACAGGGGTCATGAAGTGCTACCCACCACAAACAACCTTGATTGTGAGTTTGATAAAAAAGGCCTCACAACTGGTTGGAGAGTACCTCTGTGGCTGGTAGTCTTTGTATCCTCTATAGTGATGACAAGGTCATAAATATCAGTCCAATTCGAACTTTAGTCCAGTATAATGTTGAAGAAGCTCACATGTTATTTGTTCGATATAAATGTGCAATCGTAAAGTTCTGCCAAATATCATCCAAAAATATGAATATCTTAATTGGTTTGCACAACTGAATCCTCTGGTGCTAAAAGATATCTCAACTAGCTATCAAATGTCATCCTTAAATACCATGTCTTTTTCTTGGTCTGCTAACTGGCTATAGTCTGTAAAATTTATTCTGGCCTCGGAGCTTCTTAAGTAATCTGAAAATTATCTGAATGTTGAAACAATCGCACAGGCATCAAGGATGTCACAAGGCCTCTCCACCTACTATGCATCATGTCTAGTTTCATAATGCTTCACATGTGTGGCCCTTGTTGTAGTCATTCAACCAAATGTTCCCACTTAAGCACGAGAAAGATACCGTGTGATACGTACGTACAAGGCATTTTATAGGCAGCTCAGCTCAACAACACTTACTAACCTTTACACCTTCATTTGTTCTCAGTTGTACTCTGTTTTTTTTTTTTTTTTGAGTAATAGGGCACGCCCCGTCCATTAGCATTGCCATAGACAGATTGTAACAGTTTTTACAGCACCACAGGTGGACTTACACCACCTGGAGATGTTCCATCTCACACCGCCTACTGCCTCTGCAGTGGCTGAAACTCCAAAGTCTATTTATTACATGAATTGGTTCTAGGAAACTAAAAACTCTCAAAAAAGAAGGCATCTAATCAAAAGGTCGAATTGCACAGGTTAAGTCTTCAGGCCTCATACATCAAAGTTGGTCTTGGCACTGATTATCTTGTAACAGATTGAAATTGAGCTTCCTTCACCGATTGCTAATGAAGCCAAAGCACTTGAGCAGCTTCCTGTTTGAGCATCTTAGCTGTATCTTCTTTTTTCCTCTGGGCAGAGCACCATCCACTTTTGTGCCGTCAAAGCAACCTGGAAGAGGAGCATAGCCATGCACCTCCATCGATTTCTCTGAAAACATAAATCGTTTCTCATTTTCCAAAGACTCGAGATAGCAGCAGATGAAAGAATATTTAGTACACCATTCTCTTATTACTAAGCCAGAATTTACCCACAGAATCAAAAAAAGAAGAGCCAATCTGAGTGTCACAAATTCTAGAAATGACATTCCACACTTGACTAGCTACTGCACAATCAAAAAGAGGTGGTGTACAGATTCTAATTCTTCACAGAATAGGCAGGTAGGGTCTTTCACCTGTGGAATGCACAGCCGTTGACCCTAGAGACCGCCGAGCTTATCTTAATAGTCTTGCATGTCGTACTTAGAAGTTTTAATTTTTTTTGAAACTTTACAGATCAATAGTGCTAAACTAGATGTTATTGTCTCAAAATTTGAGATTCAAACAACTTTTGTAAAAATTCATATGAAAAAAAAAACAAATTTCAGCCACTAGAGGACAAAATGGAAGGATGGATGAAATTTGTTTTTTCATATGAATTTTTACAAAAGTTGTTTGAATCTCAAATTTTTTGTACAGCGCGTATCTAGTGTAGTACTATTGGTGTGTAAAGTTTCAAAAAATTTTAAAACTTTTAAGTGCAACATGTAAGACTATTGAGATAAGCTCCGCGTCGCTAGGGCCAACGGCATGCGCGCTCTCTCTTTCACCTTCCTCCTTTTCCCAAAATTGTCTCTAGTTAAAACTTTGTTCTTACCAAGTAACCAAAGGAAACACTGTACTCTTTGGTGGAATTTTTCAGATCCCACACTTAGGAACAAAAACAGAGTGAATACCTCTAAAATTAACTATCTTGTACAAAGATTGAACATTATATACTCCATTGGAAGAAAAGCTCCAAATAAGTGAGTCCTCCTCATCACTAAAGACAATTGTTGAGGCTAGCTGGCAGACCTCATCCCACATGTCTAGCATATTTTGGTCACCAGATCTACTGAAAGTACATTTTGAGATTATTGCCATCCCACAGATTAGCTATACAGCAATTTTTCTCCATACCCATCTATACAATTTTTCAATATTGGATAGCCAGACTTGAAGATCCAAGCCAGTTATCTTCCCAGAACCTAATTTTTTCCCCATTACCAATCTTCCATCTATAACCCATTCTAGCTGCCTGGCTAGCTCACATAAACCCCTTAAAAAGGAAGAGGCCCCCACAGTTTTAGACTGAAAAGTTGTACTCTGTTAACCAATACAATGTTGTGATATTATAATTACTTGGTTTTTTTGCATGAACCCCTAAACATGTGTTGTTGTAGTATGTAAAACTCTGTACCATTCAAAGTTCTTTTTCCCCTCTAACATATGGTACCATTATATTCCAATTTCCTGGAAATGCACTCCAGAGTAACTGGAGTTTTTGTTTTTGGACGGAAGCAGGGAGGAAGAGAATGCCAGCTGCTCTGACACGTGATTGAACCTATCGCAGGCTCCACATTTCTGTCTGCAGATTCAGGGACGCGAGGATTCCTCTGTTTTCCTGCCAGATGAACCAACCCACACTATTGGGCTGTTGCCTCATGCAGGCGTTGATCATTGCATATGAGATTGTGGCCGTAATCAAATACAACTACTGGTTGGTAATCTGTGGGATCTTCTCCTCTGCTCCCCATTGTATTTTTCTGATGCTTCACTTGCCCGAAAGCCCCATACATTTCAAGGATCTATATGATCGATGGACCAATCAATTTAATAAACATTGATTCATTTTATCTGCAGTTCCTTAAGCTAAAGAGCAAGGATGATGGCGCTTCAGGTCACCTCGTCTCCTAATTCTTTTGCTTCGTCACACATCAATATATAGGCACCAAATGTTCCTACGTACCACTAGGTCTGCATAAAATGTGCTAGCATGAGAAGCCCTTTTATAGAGAGTATAATTGATTTTTTGATGTGCCAGGGTTTTCCATGCAATGAGAGATGGGTCTATGAAAACCTGCTTTATAGAATCCTCCATCAGGCCCAATCAATTAATGTACACAATATGAACAAGGATAGCCTGTAAGTTACTATCACAATCCCAGCTCTTTCCTTTTTACAGGCTTACAGTCACTATCCCAGCTCTTGTGATCATAGATCCGTTCCTTACAGGCTTACAGGTTTTTCCCAACACACAGCACCACAGCCTTCTTTTGCTTCCCATCTTCATTCCCAATGCTTCACATGCCCACATAGCTCTCAGGTAGGAAATTGTCACACCAAGATATGTCATCAATGCAAGAAGGAAACATGTGTGTATCCCAGCTCTTTTCTTTTAGATGATAGGAGGATATATAATTACATATGGTCCCTCACTATTCTTTTTCACAGCACAGGATAGTGCCATAGACTCTGTATCGCTACTATATAAATGTGTGCTGCTGAGGTTGATCACGCCATCTCATAAACAGGCCGCAGAAATAAATGCACCATTATTTTACCAATCCTAGGCTTTCTGTTTTACTAATATTATTAATCATTCTGAGGACCAAGAAATAATTCAGATGAAAAATTATAGATTGTCCATATTTTTTTTCTCCCTACGATCTATGGTCAAAATTAGGCTAGAGTCTTGTTTATATGAGAACCTCTAAATTACAGGACCCACATGCACTTATCATTGTCATTAAGACCTCGATGGGTTATGCCGCGAGTTCCCAATAATCTAGAAAGTGCTATTAATCTTCGAACAGGATCTCATTAACAAGTCACTCAGTATTACAACACTTTATTCCAAAATACATCAGTAAAGACGGAAAGGATTACATAACCATAAGTTTACAACAAACCATTTGTTCGATCGTAAACTTAAATATTATTATTACAAGCCGATATTATTATTGGGTAACTTTATACATATAAACAACGACAACCCCTGCCCAGAGGGTTCAAGCTCTACTTCGTCCTCTTCTTCTGGTACACCGTCATGCAGCGGGGACCAAAACAAAAGCCTGCTCGCATGACCAGCTCCCACAACAAAGTTAAAAGAACCACGGTACTGGGGTACTCAACAAGAACTTACGCCCTTCAAAAAAATAGGAAGATTTCGGGAATCTTTGGTCTTTAGGAGTCAAAGGTAAGGCTTTAGCAAGAATCAAAGACTCTTTTTTGAGGAAAAGCTTACTAAAATTGTATCCTTACTTTCAATATTTTTAATTCAAGTTAGTAACTCATATACTCTAAGATTATCTATTCTAGAGCAACCATAAAAATATTATTCAACTCTCTCTTTCCTTAAAAACATAATCCATCATTTACTACGATGAATGGAGAGCGAGGGTCTCCATAACCGAGGAAACTTAGCGATTCATGAACCGATTATACCGGTGGGGATCCTAACCACCACGACATATGTAGCACCCAAACTTTGCATATATCAACCTTTTCTGGTTGTCCAAAGCGGGAGCGAGGGGCACCACCCGAAACCCGATTACTCCCACCTCCCTACCCGTCCTAATGGCGGTTTGACCCATTAGGGTGGGTACCGCGCTTCTCCGCCATCTCTCCACTCCGGTCGCGTGGTTTGCCATTCGATTTGGCTCCACCCAGATCCGACTTACCCGAGGTATGTAGCTGATTGGAGATTGATCTTGGGTGACTGCCCGGTCGGGCGTGCCTTTGCGAGGGAAGGCCTGCGTACTAGCGTTTCAAAGTCCGAACTTAACAAGCCAAACAGCGGGCGGTCCTTAAGCGACCAACACCTTGGGACAAAGCCGCGGCTAGGTATCCCGGCCGGCTTTTCAACCCTACGATCCCGTCGATCTCAAATTCATCACTACATCCTTTTCTTTTTCGAAAACAGTACCATCTTCTCAATTAAAAACATTTTTGTATGAAAAAGCTTAACTAATTATGCTTGAGGGGGCTAAGCTTCACTAAGCATTTTCGAAATAATAAAGCGGTTAACAAGGATGGTATTGCAATAAACAAGGATGGTAATGCAGCAATTAGGTTATTACTCAACTCTAATAGCGTAATGCAACATAGGCCTGATAAACATAAGTGATATAAAACTTTTAAAATATCAAAGGGAAGGTGTAACAATGTAACGAGGGCTTGCCGTTGCCGAGGGAAAAGTTTGTTCTTGAAAACAAGCAAAATCCGAACCCCTCCTCAACGGATATGAAATCTCCTGATGGCGAAACGGACTTGATACCCTCAAACTCGTTCACTACACGAAATAATGTATGTCTCAACACTTGATGCTATATATTTAAATATATTATGCTTACGAGGTGCATGAAATGATAAACACGGGGAAAGTAACTTTATTTCCGCGATAAAGTTGCAACCCAACAAAACCAACTTGTTGAACTACTCTAAAGATATATCCATCACCATTGCCTAAAGGGTTCTCCAAGGGACCATCTTATATTGATATAACTAAGATTCACAAAACAACCCCGAAGTCACACAAAAACCTAATTTATTTGACACTAAACAAACATGACTCACATAAAATGATAGGGCATGAAATAATAGCGTAATTTAATTTTTTCTCAAAACAAGCCCAAAAATTTATTGCAGGTAGGTCATGTTATAAAACGATACCAAAAATAAATTTCATGATTTTGGATAAAAATAAAATAATCATTAAAATCAAAAGGAAGATGCATTTTTCAATTAAAATTTGTATTTTTTTAAATCATGCAAAAACTATTCAAATTCAAAGTTTCAAATTTTTCATAGATTCATATACTCATAGAAGCTTCTACAAAAATTTTCAGAATTTAAAGAGCTATTTTCAAATTTCTGAATTTTCAAAGAATCGGCACTATTCAAGATAATAAAATTAGATAAATCAAGTTTTTAAAACAAAGCGGACTTTAGGGCGTTTCGATGACCCACTAACCCGTGCTGACCCGGCACCAATGCGGCCAACCTGCTGCTTCAGTAACAGGCGACTAACTTCCGACCGCCAGCGTACGACGCGGCGGTGCCGATTGGCCGGCGATTTCTCACGGCGGCGACTCCTCGGCGACGAAGCGGCCGCAGAGCTGACGCACATGCTGGCGGCCCAAAGACGCTGATACCTATAAGACGCAGCGGGACATGACCGCGAGCCGGCCATGCACGTGCGGTAGTGACCCTTGCTTGTGGAAGGCTCCGCTGGAGCCCTCCGCAGAGCGGCGACAAACCGCGGCAATAACTCTAGCACCTCGAGGGAGGTTGCACTAAAACCTGCGGCTGAGCGAGTCCAAGCCGACTAGCCCAGAGACTGGGGGCTGGCGGCGTTGGACGTGGCCGGGCTTCGTCGGTGGCGGTGTTCCGGTGGCTTTCTGATTGCCTGCGAGCACAAAGCCGATGGCATGAGACGCGGGCAGACGGCTCACCCGATCCGCGTGCTCACAATGGTTGGGCCGGAGATGAGTGGGAGGATGGTGTCGGCTTTGCGGTGGCGGCGGCGGCGGCGGTGCTCCCGGTGGCAACGGCGGCCAGTTCCGAAGGCGTGTCACGAGGCTAGGAGCACAAAGCGGCCAGAAGCGCATCATGACCCGCGGTACGTCAAAGGCTGAAGCTAGGCTAAAGCTTTGGCGGTTTTCTTTGAAGCTCACGGAAAAGGTTGGCATGCGGCGGCCAGAGATGGCTGCGTGGCGCTTGCAGCGGAGATGGAAGCGGCGGTATTTGTCTGAGTGCTGCGGTGCGATGAACTACGATCACTATCTAGCTCAAGCGTAGCGCCAACAAAGTTCGCGGGCTGCGATGCTTACCGGCTAGTGGATGGATTGGGCTAAGCCCGGCGGCGGCTGAGCTGAGGGCGCGGTTTTCAGCGGCGGTGAAGGAAGAAGGAAGGAGCGAGCGCCCGGCTCGAGCTTTATAGGACAAAGGGACCGCCGGACACGTAGGCGGCGCACGTCGCGAACCGAATCCCATGTCGCACGGTGGCGCCGCGAGGATGGCGGCCGTAGCGAGAGCGCGGCGGCCAGCCGTAACCGTAGGTATGGAGGAGAAACGAGGCGATTGCTTAGCATTCCTTTATTAACCCTAAAGCACGACTTCTCACGATGATCAAAATTCTCCTGAGTTTGTTGAAACTGAGCGACTCACAAAAAGTGAGAAAGCTGAGCCTAATGCAAGATCTACAATTTTCACAGTGAAAGATTTTCAAAATTCGAAGCTCTAAATACGTGAACTCTGTGAGTGTCAAAATTTTGAGCGAAATTTGGATTCAAAATTACTTTTTAAAAGCTTTATGTCAAACAAACTTGCACTTTTGTACACCTGACTTTTGCTACATCTCAAACAAGATCTACAACTTGGCTACTTTTGAGAGTGCATTTTTGCTTAGATTTTGAATTAGGGTTTTAAATCAAAAGGACAAAACCTAGTTTTGAGTATTTTCAAAAGAGTACTCTAAATTTTTGAAGACTAAACTTTGAAAACTCAAAATACCAACTTTGTTAAACTTTGAAAACTCCACCAAAATTGCTTTAGCACTGCAGCCGCTCTAAATTCTTTATAAATTTTGAATAAAGAAAAGGGGGTAAAATAAAGGATAGAAATTAGGGTTTTCAGGAGTTTCGAGATTTCAAATTTGAATTTGATTCAAAATTTCCGATTCAACCTATACTATCAACCATCATTCAACACATCACACTTAGGGGTCAAAAACATCAAAAACATAAATTTAAACATTTAAATCACTCTAAATTTCCTTAAAAGCTCACAAAACCATTCTCCTAAAATATAAACTCAAATTTTTAATTTCCATGCATTTCAAATTTTCTAAGTAGCTACGTGCTTTATGATAAAGCATTGATGACATGGCAAGATTTTAGTTGTTGATTAACATGAGGGGTGTTCTGACCTTTTCCCTAAAAAGAAATCTACCGATCGAGAGATTTAAAAGCTCACAGAGGTTAAGAAATAGCTTGGCAAAGGAAAGTGATGTCAAACAAACACCACATCTCAAACTAGTTCATAAAGCCGGATGGTGTTTTATCTAATATAATATGCTACAAGAACTTAAAGAGACAAAGGGAGTTATAACCTAGATACGAGAAGCAAAGAAATTCCGAAGTGCTCTTGCGAGATATTCCTCACGACTCCATGCAGCTGCTTCTGCTTGAGAATGTGTTGGTTCCATTGGATCTTTATACCCTTTTGGTTACGATTTCTTCTCACGGTGACCGCGATCTTTACGATCCGATTTGAGCGAGTATTACGGATAAACAGGAGTCGAGGGTTCAAGTGTAACTCCTTCAATATCAACCACTTGTTCAGGGCGCTCGAGAGACATTTTCTTCAAGCTGAATACATGGAACGCACATTATACTGCGGCCCGAAGGTGTTACGAAAGTGATAACTCCAAGCGATATGCTACTTTTCCACATCTTTCCGAATGCTGAAATGGTCAATATAGCGAGGTGCTAACTTTCCTTTGATTCCAAATCTTTTTATTCCTTTGATAGGTGAGTATAAATACACATAATCTCTCCACTTTAAATGCTCAAAGCATTTCGGCGTCTTTTATACGCATAACTTTTGCAGCCGAGGCTAGGCCACTCTCATATTTTCTTGTATGGCCACGAACCTTCTCCTGCGCATCCTTAACTAAATCCACGCAAAAGAACCATCTTTCTCGAGGTTGAACCAATGCAGAGGAGTTCTGCATACTAGCGACCATATAAAGCTTCAAAGGTGCCATCTTGATACTTTCTTGATAGCATTGTTGTAGGGAGAATTACACTAAGGTAAACATTCATCCATTTTCTTGATAAGTAAAGGAACACCAATTTCGTAACATATCCCTCAAGAATCACGGGTACTCTCTTTCAGTCTGTCCATCCCGATACGTAGGTGATAAAAATTTGAACTATGAACAAGTTTGGTTCCCAATGACTCTTGCTTGAAATTTGTGCCCAGAATTTGTCATAAATGTGAACCTCGATCGAGACAATAATCTTTGGTGCACCATGTAGACTAAAATCCGTACGACATACAACTTAGCACTTAATCTATTACTTATAAAAGATTCTTGCTTTGGTAAGAAGTATTGCAATCTTAGTAAGTACATCACAATAACCGAGATAGAATCAAAACCTTTTGTGCTTAGTAGGTAAGCTAACAATACGAAATCCATAGTTATTTTCCTCCCATTTCCATGGCGACGAACTGTCAGTTTAAGCTGTCTGCAGCTTTCATGTATGCTTGCCTTTTGCTCATAGAGCAAAAATTATCACATTTAGACACATAGCGAGGAAACCTTCTATCTTCATCTTAGTCCACAGGAATATACATTTCAGATTACGATACATCTTGGTACTTCACAGGTGAATAGAATATATATCTAGTCAGTGTGCTTCATCAAAGGATGTCCTGGCAGCGTAACTTCGAGGCCTTTAGCGAAATTTTGCTACCCAGGCGATTCTTGAACACCAGCTTTCGCCACGCTTCATCAGTGCAGAAATAAGATGGCTTTCGCTTCTTTTTCTTTTGATATGTAGTATACCTTTATCTTCTCTCTGGCGGTAATAAATTTGATGCAGATGGTATTGGATTCTGATGCAGTACTAGATAGAGTCCCTTGTTCAGCTGATTTCCAGAGTTTAACGAACTGCCGACATAAAGTTTTGTATTAAATGAAAAACTTACTTCAAAGGCGATTCGCGATGCGGACCAGGCCTTTAAATTGCATCGGCAACCACATTTGCTTTTACAGGGATGGTAGTACGCTAAATCATAATCATAATCAGCTCCAGAAACCCATGCTTTGCTTTTGTCTCATATTCAAGTCCCGGGCGGGTGAAGATATATTTTAAAAGCTCGCTTGTAGTCCGGTATAGATATAGCGGGTGTTGCCGGCCGGAATAATGGCCTTAAATCTTGATTCATGGACAAGCTAACGCTAATTCTAAAATCATGAGTTGAGTAATATTTCTTCGTTTAAAGTTAATGGGCATAGCAATAGCGCCTTCTTTCTTTTGCATCAATACATCCAAGGCCAATACGGAAGCATCACGTAGACATCAAAGCGGCTTTTCAATACTCCAGTTGAGCCAATGCGCAGTCGCAACGTGGTTATCTAACCGAGAATTTTTAAAGCTTTCTCTGCACTTTCCGAATTTGACCCAGGACAAACTTGGTTTTGATTCTTTAGCACAATTGATGATAGGCTTTTCTACCTTTGAAAGTCCGGAATAAGCGAAGCGGTAATTACCGCCATTCCCGCAGCTGCCCAGGACTTGATGCGATGGTTGGGGGCTTCCAGTTAAATATCACGCCCGGCTTTACTGGATCAGCGAAACTCCATCCGGCTGACAATACGCTGATAGCCGAAATTGTATCTTCTAACCAAAATTCACACTTCGCGAACTTGGCATATAAATGATGATCGCCAGGCGTTTAGCGAGAACAATCGAAGGTACTTCGGCATATTTCTTCTTTGTTCTTTTGAATATATCAATATATCATCAGTAGGGCCGCACACAAATTTGTCAAGCTTCGACATGAATCTTTGTATTCATCAAGTACATGAAATGTCTTTGGGGCATTGGTTAATCCAAAGACATTACCAAATATTCGCGCTGAGGCCATATCGTGAGGGTCTTTGGAATATCTGCGAATTCGATCTTAATGCGATGATGCCGCGATCTTAAATCAATCTTTTGAGAAGACCTTGGCTCAGGCAGAGTTGATCAAGAAATAGATCAATGCGAGGGGCAAAGGATGCTTATTTTTTAATGCGTCACTTCATTTTAGTGGGCGATAATCAACACATTTCTCAAAGTGTGATCTTTTTCTTTTTCCGCAGTATATGGCAGAAGGGCGAAAAGCGGTGATGAAGCTGGGTGGGGCCAAAGCCTTTTGTCAATAAGTCTTTGCAAGCTTTGGGTTTTCAAATTTACGCTGAATTCTTTGAGGGTGGCATTCTATATGCTCTCACGGATATTAAAAGGTGCGGTTTGAGGATCAATTAGAACCGCATCTCGTATGCAGCGGTAAACGAGGTAAAATCTTACGGAAACACATAGGAATTCACAAGCTAAGATATCCTTTATCTCATAATAGATGTAGCCACCACGATTCTCAACGTGGCCCTCTTAGGAATAGGGAAGTTAGATCCCGAGGGGGGGTGAAATTGCTGGTGAGGTATATTTGCACATATTGTTCTATTGAGCAACCGATGATAGCCCATCTTTGATACATCAATTCATACCCGGGGATCACATCTATATCGCGTCCTTTAAATTTATCATATTAGTGGAAAAATCAGCCCCCACCCTAGTCTTACTTGGAGTACTTATTTGTACCATTTCTTTAGTACACTCGCACATCGTCCCATTTACATATAAAGAAATTATCTTTTGTTTCCCCAAGGTGGTATTTCATGCTTGATGACAAAAGTTCTATTGATAGATGTATGAGATGCTTTCAGGAATCAAATAATGTAGCTGAGTGATTAGCCTTGAGGAAACATACATCATCACTTACGGGTTCCTCTGGCGGTATATCGCTTCAACATTAGTGTAAAACACCCGTCGATTCTTCTTCTCAACTTTTCCTTTTTAGCGTGGTCCACTTCTTGTTCTTATTACGTGGCCTCGCGACTTCGGATGCTATCGAAGGTGGGATTGAAGCCTCAGAGTTAGGTTCACGGGGAATAGTGTCGAGGCTTACCCGCGGTTAAAGACGAGATAGGACTGCGCCTGCCTTTTGTGGCTTTGTGGAGCGAGGATTTCGAATACGAGGGCGACCGGTGATGGGATAAGAGGCGATTCTTGTGGGGCGACGATGCGACCCTGAAATTTCGGCGGCGGTGGGCGATAGAAGGGCGATAGGAAGGGCGATAGTGATTCAGCGAATGATGGGAAATACTTTCTGTAAACTTCTTATTCCCTCGAGGCGAGGAAGATACATTTTCTTTTTATTCTTGATCTCTTTGTGTTGTGATATTTTTCGCCGGCGTAGGTGCCATATTGACCCACCTCGCGGCAGAGTATGCGTAGCCGCGTATAATTATCGGTATTGTTTGAAGCTTCATATTTAAGCCATTATGAACCACACTCCTCCTTTTCTCTTTGCATCGGTACTAACATGCTGGGCATATTGAGAAAAGATGATTAAAGCTGGCCAACACTTACTCTGTGACATATCTCCTTGTTTTCAACTCAATAAATTCCGTTAACTGCCAGCATGCACCTTGGGTATATATTGTTTTACTGAGCTTCTTTCTAAAACTCTGGCCAAGTCACTTGAGGTATCCCGGTATTTTGCATGGCAAGAAAAGTTGCCCACCAAGCTCTGCGGCTGTTGTCTTTTGCAAAGATAGAACCGATAGGTGGTAGGAAATCCATAAGATCAAACTTTTGCTCCATAG